>JAVSCE010019490.1:0-154678 GCA_032199065.1 Smutsia gigantea
GTGATATCTTATTGTGGTTTTAATCTGCATTTCTCTGATGATTAGCGATGTGGAGCATCTTTTCATGTGCCTGTTGGCCATCTGAATTTCTTCTTTAGAGTGTCTATTCATGTCCTCTGCCCATTTCTTAATTGGATTATTTGCTTTCTGTTTGTTAAGGTGCATGAGTTCTTTATATATTTTGGATGTCAACCCTTTATCAGATGCGTTTTTTATGAATATATTCTCCCATACTGTAGGATGTCTTTTTGTTCTAATGATGGTGTCTTTTGCTGTACAGAAGCTTTTCAGCTTGATATAGTCCTACTCGTTCGTTTTTGCTTTTGTTTCCCTTGCCCGGGGAGATATGTTCATGAAGAAGTTGCTCATGTTTATGTCCAACAGATTTTTGCCTATGTTTTTTTCTAAGAGTTTTATGGCTTCATGACTTACATTCAGGTCTTTGATCCATTTTGAGTTGACTTTTGTGTATGGGGTTAGACAGTAGTCCAGTATCATTCTCTTATATGTAGTTGTCCAGTTCTGCCAACACCAGCTGCTGAAGAGGCTGTCATCTCCCCATTGTATATCTAAGGCTCCTTTATCATATATTAACTGACTGTATATGTTTGGGTTAATGTTTGGATTTTCTATTCTGTTCCACTGGTCTGTGGATCTGTTTTTGTGCCAATACCAAACTGTCTTGATTACTGTGGCTTTGTAGTAGAACTTGAAGTTGGGGAGCGTAACTCCCCCTGTTTTATTCCTCCTTCTCAGGATTGATTTGGCTATTCGGGGTCTTTTGTAGTTCCATATGAATTTTAGAATTATTTGTTCCAGTTCATTGAAGAAAGCTGTTGGTATTTTGATAGGGATTGCGTTGAATCTGTAGATTGCTTTAAGTAGTATAGCCCTTTTGACAATATTTATTCTGCCTAGCCAAGAGCATGGGATGCATTTCCATTTGTTAGTGTCCTCTTTAATTTCTCTTAGGAGTGTCTTGTAGTTTTCAGAGTATAGGTCTTTCACTTCCTTGGTTAGGTTTATTCCTAGGTATTTTATTCTTTTGATGCAATTGTGAATGGAATTATTTTTCTGATTTCTGTTTCTGTTAGTTCATCCTTAGTGTATAGGAAAGCAACAGATTTCTGTGTGTTAATTTTGTATCCTGCAACTTTGCTGAATTCAGATATTAGTTCTAATAGTTTTGGAATGGAGTCTTTAGGGTTTTTTATGTACAGTATCATGTACCAGTGACATTTGATTAGGCTCTCCACTGAGATGCCTTCCCTGAGTTTTTGTCAAGTGGGCAAAAATGAAGAAGTTGGGTTGGGCTGTTAGTCTCAATTTTAGGCTATTTTAAGGCAAAAAGGCTTTTTTCCCCCAAGTCCATCCATATGGGAAATAAAACCACTTGCTGGCAAGTGCTAAACTGAACTTAAATGGACTCTCATTCTTTTTTAAAATTTAAGTATTAATACACAGTCTGTGTTGGTTTCAAATGTACATCATGGTGGTACAACAGTCCCCCTGATCAACTTATATTGTGATTGTGAATTATTCTGCCTGGACTCTCATTAAAAAAATTTTTTTTTTAATATCCTCTGCAAAATCGGTTATATTACTAATTTGCTTAAACTATTTAGTAAAAAAAGATGATACAGGTGAATAGTTGACCCTTGAAAAAGGTGGAGGTTAAGAATGCTGAATACCCTCTTGAAAATACACATAGAAATTTTTGACCCTCTGTTGACCCAAAACCTTACTGATAACAGCTGATTACTTAACACATAATTTGTATATGTATTATATACTGTATTCTTACAATAGAGTAAGCTAGAGAAAAGAAAATGTTTTTTCAATCTCCAAATGTTCCTATATATTTATTGAAAAAAGCCCACGGGTAAGTGGGCCCAGGCACTTCAAAACTGTTTCTCAAGGGTCAACTGTATACTAAAAACCAGTGAACTGTACACTTTAAAAGGTTGAGTTGAACGGTATGTGAATTATATCTCAAAAAGAAAAAGGGACAATATATATATATATACACACACACTTTTCTCCAAAAAAAGGATATAAGAGAAAACCGAAATCTGTCCACATTATCTCTGGAATGCCTGTGTGCTGCACCGTGCTGCTTGTTAGCACTACTCGCCAGTTTTTTCAGATTATCCTACGCCAGCAAAACCAGGTGAGCCCGCTTGCTCGAGGCCTTGGCAGCTAGGTGAAGACAGCCCAGCTGCATTCGAACCCACGGCTCCTTGCCTCAGAAGCCAGCCCCTGGTCTGCGTCACTATGGTTCACTGCCCTCAGCGAGCACCGCGGTCCATCTCTTTCTGCCCCTGCCCGCGACATCCTCCCACCAGCGCAGACTGTGCGCCCCACGGCCCAGGAGGGAGCCCAGCACGGCTACACCCTCCGCGAGGCTGCGGCAACCCGAGAGAAGCCCAGGGTGCCGCCAGCCGGCCCCTCTCCCTGGCCCAGGCCGGAAGCCCGGCACGCGGGGTGACTCGGAAGGAAGGGGTGCCGAGCAGGAGCTGGAAGCGCGCGGGCCTGCCCGCAGCGCCGGCGGCCAAGGAAGCCCCTGGGCCTTCCGGGGACGAGCTTGGCGGCGCGGCCTGGCCCGTGGCTGGGAGCTGCCCGCACGGCCCTCGGCTCCGGTCCGGCCCCGCGGGGAAGATGCGCTTCCGCGGCGG
Source organism: Smutsia gigantea (assembly GCA_032199065.1). Classification (NCBI taxonomy): domain Eukaryota; kingdom Metazoa; phylum Chordata; class Mammalia; order Pholidota; family Manidae; genus Smutsia; species Smutsia gigantea. Next base: position 2,676 of record JAVSCE010019490.1, read on the forward strand.
AGCGCGGCGGGCAGGCAGCGCGGCGGGCAGCCCTCCGGCCGGCGGCAATGGCGGCGGCGCTGGGGTCGCGGGGGCCGATGCGGCTCCTGTTCGCGGCGCTGCGGCGCCGGGGCCCGGGCGTGGAGACCAGGGTGAGTGCCGAGGGCCCGCGGTGCGGGAGGAGGCCCTGTGGCCCCGGCTGAGGGGCCGGAGGGACCCAGGCGGCTCGGCCTTCGGGCTCCGCCAAGCCTGGGCACCGGGCACCTGCCCGACGCGCTTGGCGGAGACGGGGCTTTCCGCAGCATCTGCGTTTGCCCTTCGCTTAAAAACCCCGTCGTAGTCTAAGAAATTGGCAACCGGAAGACAAACGAGGACAAATTTTTAAAAAAGTAAATGTGAAAAGTAGTTATAAAAATACTTGATGCTTAGGGTCACTTGATGTGACTAAAGGTGCACGGTGCTGGTAGGCTCTCTAGATTGTGCGCTCGGTTAGAGCAGGACTGGCCCCGTCCCCGCGCGCTCGCTGTTAACCGGGTGCCTGGATGTTGAGTTAACTCATTTGTCTTGAAGTTAATTTTTTGAGGAATTAATAGTAAATATGGTGACACATCATTCTTCCTCTTCCGAGGGGAGTTCCAAGTCAGTTTCTTTCGAGATTATTATATTGGGATAAATTGAAGGACAATTTTAATACGCAGTACCACCTAGTGGGGAAATGTTGCATTAAACCCACCATTTCATTTTTTTAAGTTGTGTGTTGAGCTCATTTGGCAGTTTGAAATTCTTCAAAAGAAGAAATTTAAAATAGCCTGATGGTGGAGTAAGATGAGCTCTCCGCTTCGCGCGAGTTGAGTACTTACTGCCACCCAGGCATGTCCCAAGGCATCTCTCTACCCAAATGTTGGTGACTAAGTAAAATTACCGGGTTTGGGAGGAATGCATAAACCGACAAGATTTGAGTGGCTGCCACGTGCTAGATTCTTTGCTGGGTGGCTTTACATTAAAAATCTCTAAGCCTTTCAAAAAATCTTGGCAGGTAGATACTGTAACACCTGCGCTATAGACGTGAGCATACTGCAATTCAGAGTAGCTAAGTGATTTGTTTAGTATCCCACAGCTCAAAGTAACAAAGGAACGTCTTGCATCAAGTTTACTCTTTGCAGACCTATGCATTTCCCCGTCCTTTCCCCCAGCTGCCACTGAAAAAAATTAAACCCACCAAAAGCGTTTTGCAGAGGTTGTGTCTCAAAGGGGACCATTTGATAATGCAGATGGAGTGGCTGCATTTCAATCCCTGTTCCTGGTCAGTCATCTGTGGTGAGCACAGAGTGCATACACTGGCTTCACTGTGGGTGTGGATGACAGAGAATGCAGAGGGAAATAGCTCAGTGTGTTCCATATACTCCAGGTGACTGCTGCCTTACCCACAGCATGCTTAATAGTTTTCTTTGCAGCAACTCAGTGTGGACACAGATAATTCTGTTTCTTTAACAAAATATTGTGAGTTGACTTAAAATATTTAAGTGTTTAATAAGAATTTTGGTTTATTTCCTATAGTGGGTTTTTGTGGAAAATTTTCAGAACAATCATTGTAAAACTAATGAATAGATGTTTTGGTTCTTAATAACAAGTGGTTTTCATAACATGCCTTTAAATGTTTTTATTTAACTAAGGGGTGTTTTCATTTTTCTCTTTTGGTTGCTGTGGGTAGGGTAGCTGACCTAGCAAGGAAGAGAAACTACAGAATTGGTTCATTGGCCTCCTTTTTTCCTCTTCATAGAATAGGTTGTCCTAAAGTAAATTTATTTACTTTGTCCTTTAATTACATAGTGCCAGCTATGAATGGTGTTCGTTTCTTAAGGAGGAATGAGTTGTAGTTTGGAGTAGTTGGAGGATCCAGCTCAGTCCCCAGTTACCCTTTAATGAAGAGCCCTCACATTAGCTTAGTCTTTCTGGGTGACAGTCCTTCTCTCCACTAAGCCTACATAACCCTGCAAATAGGTGAGGCAGGAGGTGTTGGTTGGCATTTAATGCCAAATGAGAACAAAGCTCTTCTGACTTCTACTATGTATCCTTTTCTCTCTCTGACCATTATGTTTAGAGTTCTGTTAGTTAAAAACCAAGTAGCATGGGAATTGTGGGTCTGTTAACCAACAGAGCCCTGGATTTGTGAGTTTCATTGCCAGGGCGCATAGGAACAAGGTGGGCAGGGCACACAAGTGCTTTGGCCTGAGCAGTGCTCTTGCTAGACTGTGGAGGGAGCTTATCTTACTGGTGCTTTGAGAAGACACTCCACTAAGGCAAGGGCTTTTCACCTATAGTCCAGATGGTCTGTGGACCCCCAGAAGTTATTATACAGAACTCTGTGTGAATGTGCATTTGTTTTCCCCCCTCCAGAGGACTGGTTTTCATCAGTTCTGACAGGGGAGAGTGTACCCAAATGGTTATGACCTATGTGAATAAGCAGTGAGGGCTACTCAGCTAGTGTGGGACCATCCAAAGAGCAGTAGACAAGGACTGTACAGCCCTGAGTTCTAATCCTGACCCTGCCAATGGACTTGGAGGGCTTCCTTGGGTGTGATTACCTCAACTTCCTACATCCTGAAATTGGTAATGGTCATTAGGAAGATGGACAGTGGTAATAGAGATGCAGAATTGTGAAGTCTGAGGCAACGGTAAAGGGGGTGGTGGACAGTATACCATTCAGGCAGCTTATTTTGTATAGCACTAGCCTTGTTTATGTCTGTTTTTTGAGAATGAAGGAAACAAAGATGGTTAGAAATTGTTGCCCTTAATATTTTTTTCTACATCTCTACATAAGGTGAAGAGCTATAAGCTTATTAGAGATTAAACCTCTACATTTCAGATATTAAATGTGTTCTTCTCATAGTCAGCGGATGCTCACTGGCTGACAGCAGAGGAGAGGAGTCAGGTTATACTTGACCTTAAAGCAGCAGGATGGTCGGCATTACATGAGAGAGATGCCATCTACAAGGAGTTCTCCTTCAAAAATTTTAATCAGGTAATTATGACATATTCTTGCTAGTTCTGTGGTTTATTTTTGTCACCTTAGGCTGTAACTCGTTCTAATAGTACTGGTTGTCTGGTCCCATGTGGATTTAGGGTCCAGATCCTCCCTTAAGAATTCAGTGATGGTTACTCCATCCTTGTTCATAGCTGCCACCACCCAACTGGGTTGATTCTCGTTTCTAGAGGGCGGGGGTGGTTTTTATCATTTGGAAAATCAAATTCTGAAACTACTATTCCTTTGATTTGGTTTTGGTTAGAGTGCTTACTTTCCTTTCAAAATGTAAATAACATTAAAAGAGAGTGTGAGCTTTTTATGTTTATCAGAAGAGGGCATGAGTAAACATGGTTGAGACACATACACCTACTTGACTGATTTCCTGTACTTCTCTTGGACAGTTGTCAAGTTTTCTTCCTCCCTGTTGTTGTATTTCTGTCTCTAAATCATCTCCCAAGCTGAACTCTCTTCTCTGATTGGCTCATTTTCCCCAAGCCCAATAGCCAGCCCTTGAAGCTTTTCTTAAAAGCTGACCTCCCCCTTGGAGACTTAGCCCTAACAAGGTGACTCCTCCATTAGGGCTCCACCCTGTTCAGAGAGCCATCTCCCATGACTTACCCTTCAGTTCTTACTTCCTTGCATTTATATAAGGGGATTGCTTTTGACTCTTTCCTGTTTGTTCAGTTAGTTTGGTAATCCTCTAGACAGATTTATTGTTTTTATTTATATTAGGTGTCAGCATCTAGAAGGCAGAGACCATGTTTGCTTAAATAACTATTGTACCAAACACAGTTCTGAGTACAGGCAGGCATTTGATAAATGTAGACATTGATTACAGTGTTTGCTGGTTTCTGGAAGGGTGTGTGAGGACCAGATTTCCACCAGAAAGACTTTCAACATGTTTTCCTAGTAAATGCCATTGGCTCCACTGAGCCGCATGCCCCATTCTGCTCTCCACCCATCTGGCTGCCAGCCTTCTGCTGTGAGTCCCCAGCTCCTGAGGAGACCCGGACCAAGCTGTCTCCCTGTCCCCACGGCCCCATGTGCTCAGCAGCTCTTGTCAGGGGCTTAGCACTCTGTGGCTGGTGGCAGGGAATCCCATTGGTACAGTAAGCTTGTGCATAAGCTCTAGGTAGCATTTTCCAAGCTTATTAAAATTCTTACATGTGTACAGCCTGACTTCTTTAAGCCTGGGCTAATTTATTGAGCTTGAACATGTGGCTTAAAGTACCTGAGGAGTGTTGCCGCAGGCTCTGCCCACGAGTCGGTGGTCGTCCAGCCCCACTCTGCCCTTGTGCTTGCGGTGACTTTCAGAAATGGGAGGGAAGGGAAGCTGGGCAGGGCCTCCTTGATAAACTGTGACTTTATTTGTCAGGACATTTAATTAACTTAACTGTCTTCCCCCACCTTCATTCAGCTTTTAGGAGAAAGAGGCAGATGACAAGAAAATGAGCCAATGTCAGGGGCTGTATTCAGAGACAGTTTTCCAGCCCGGCGCCTCTGACTTTTGCTTGTGCAGCGGCCTGGAGTGGCAGCTGATGGTTGTGGTGACCCTCAGTGCCCCCCAGCCAAAGACCACCAGGAACGCACCGATAGTTGAACAATTTGGGCTTATTGCTTGCTGCTGCGAGGGAGAACACACACCATAGGGAACTATGGGGCATCTCAGGAAGACTGTTAGAAAGATGTATTATAGGATTTGGGCCTGTGTTAGTGATTTTGGAGAGTTTTTAAGGATCAGGGCTTTGCTCTGGATTGGATGCTGTCAGAAAATGAGTAATTCTACCATTGGATGTTTTAATAAATCTTACCTAGAGGGAGAACAGATTAAAGTGGGGCCAAAGCTAGCATTGGTAAAGAAGCAATTGTCACTCATTAGCTGGGAGAGGTGTGTGTTTGGTATTTTTGCACTTTGGAAATGTTCATGTTTTGTCTGTATTCAGATATCATTACACAGTAGTCTTGTTTTTGCTGTAAAACACCACGGTCACAGAGTGGCCTTGCCTGATGTTGATGTTTGTGTGAACACCAAGGGCTCGGTGTGAGTGCCAGGCCAGCTCTTAGCAGCACCAAGGTCATGCCGAGAGTCCCAGCCAACTCCCAGATGTCAGGGGCTGCTTTTCTCTATTTCACAACTGCTGTTAAGAGTGGTGACCCTCTAGCCCTGAAAGAGCCTCACTTATCTTTCATTTAGGACTGAAAAGGTTTTGTTTTCTATTACAAAACAATAATATAAAACATTAAATAGGGTGGCATAAATTAAAATGTTACCATTCCAACTATTTTCATTTCTCTATTCATTTTTTTTCTATTCTCTTCTAGTTTTTCCTTTCTAGGTACAGTTTCTTCATGATGTGGCCATTGTACCTGTGGTTATTTAAAAATTTTTTTAAATCAGTTTAATTTTATTGTAAAAGTAATATTCATTAGCTCAACAAATATTTATTAAGCACCTTCTCTGTGCCAGGTACTATTCAAAGCTCATGCAGCTCCCATTCTAGTGGAGAAGATAGACAACAAACAAATGACTACATAATATCAGTTCACATAGTGATAAGTGCCAGTGAAGAAGAATCAAACAGGATATTGGGGTGGAGAGCGATGGAGGGTGAATGCACTCTTTAAGGTGGAGTGCTCTGGAAAGGCCCTCTTGGGAGGGGACACCGGAGGCCTGAATAATGGGAAGGAGCTCAGCATGTCAAGACCCAAAGGAAGAGCATTCCAGGTGGAAAGAACAGCAAGTATGAAATTTCCAAAGCAGGAATGATCTTGGCAACATTGAGGGAAAAGCCGGAAGGCCAGTGTTCTGGAATGGACAGAGGAGCAGAGACCGGTAGGAGGTGACACCGAAGAGGGTGGAGGGCCAGAGAGCTGGAGCCCTGTCACTGTGGCTAAGAGTGTTGATTTTATGTGTGAAAGAAAGCTAAAGCAGAGAAGTGGATGATTTGGTTTATGTTCTGAAAAGATCTCCCTGGCTGTTGTGCTGTGACTAGGTGGTAGGAAGGCAAGAGAGAAAGCAGGTGGACCCGGGCGCCTTTGTGATAGGCTAGGCAGGAGATAATGGGAGACTCTGGAGGCACCAGTGCAGTGGGAGAAATGTAGGGTTCCTCATATGTTTTGAAGCTAGAACAATCAAGTCTTGCTGTGAGATTGGACATGGGGGAAGGATGGGGTCATGGATTATCCCAAGGTTTTGATCAAGCTGTAGGGTGAAGGGTGGTGCCACTGGTGTCATTTACTGTGCTGGGAAAGATGGAGTGGAGGGCAGGGTCGGGAGTTAAGAATCCTGTTTTGGACTTGTCAGGTTTGAGATACTTATTAGTCACCCAAGTGGTGATACCAGGTTGGCTGTTGGGTTTATGAGGTCAGGGCTAGGCTGGTATCAGTTTGAGAGCTGTCAGATAATTGTGGGAGCACAGCCCTGGATTGATTGGCCAGAGACGACGGGATAGAATGGGCAGGTGGAGGCGCAGAGCACCCAGTGTGTCCGTTGTTGTAGGAAAGAAGGCAGAGTGTATGGGTATAGATGCGGGTGGTCGCTACACTGGTCCTGGGAAGAAGAGGTAATTTTCTCTTCTGATTGTTCCCAATTTTTTTTAAATAATTTATTTTGGTATCATTAATCTACAATTACATGTGCAATATTATGATTATTAAACTACCCCCTTCATCAGGTCCCCACCACCAACCCCATTACAGTCACTGTCCATCAGCATGTTCCCAATTTTTTTAGTGAGGTCATCCATTGAGAAGAAGTAGAGTGTGAGGGAGGAGTGCTGGAGAAAAGGGAAGATAGGAAAATGAGTGAAATAGTCATCTTGGAGACTGAGAAAGTGAACTAACAAGGGAAGTGTGGTCAGCTGCTGGGCAGCTCTCAGTATCCCTGGAGATTGATGGTCAGACATTTAAAGTGAAGATTTTGTGTATTTTGACTGGCCATGTTCAGCTGCTTGGATGTAGGCTCGCAGTATGTGCAGAGCTGGGCTTAACAAGGGCCGAACTCTTGCCAGATGAGTGCGTGGGGAACCGAGGGGCAAGGGGACAGGGCATGTGCAAGGACAGGGTTAAAATACCGGACTAGGGGCTCGAGATGGCCAGGAGGGAAGTGCAGCTGCGGGAGAGTAGTAGCTGTGGGAGGGAGAAGAGGCGGAGTGCCAGGTGACACCATCTTTTGGGAGGGCACTTTGGTGATATGTAGCTACTTTTAAACTGCACATATCCATTGCCCCAATCTAAAAATTAATCTTCTAGGTATAGTCCTGCCTGCCTGTATGCAAAATGGATATGTGATCATGTCCATCATAGTCCTGTTTTTGGCCCATAGTGTTTTCTTGTGGACAGGCCTGCCCACGTGCACGTGCGAACCTTGGTGAGCCCGCCTCCCGCGCCGGAGCCCCGTCCCTAGCCCCGCCCCTTGCACGGCCCCGCCCGCTGGGCTCTGCTCCAGGGCTCCCGGCAGCGTCTGTCCGGGGCCTCAGCTCTGCACACTGCAGGGAGCCTCCGTCAGAACTAACTTGCCCTCGCCCTTCAGAGATTTCATCCCACATTGGGTGTTAGCATATATTTAAAAGAATATTCGCTGAAAATATAGGTAAAAACTGCATTCTGTGTTGTTCACTAGATAGGTTATGAACATTTTTCACTTTATATAGTCTTTTCATTTTACTTACAATAAATCTTCAGATTACACTAGGTTGGTGTTATAATTTTAAATGGTTTGCTCATACAGAGTGTGTGAAAGTCTCTCACCAGTTTGCTTTAGAGTTCATTTCTTTTGTTATTATAGAAAATGAACCATACATGCTAGAAACATTTTCAGTGACCCTGGCTGAAAAATCTATTTCTCAAAGCTCTGGGTTTTACTATAATAATAAATAATAAAATACATCTGGACTTTTTTCCTCTTAGAGATTTTATCCCAAGATAGGGTTATTTCCAAGTAGTTAGCCATTCATATGATAGCTCAGATGGATACAAATACTAGAGATAATAAATGCAAAAATTCCCAAGGGATTCTGGTAGCATAGGTAGATGATGTGGCCGTAGGTTTCTGTTGCTGTTAGCCCCCTGTCTCTCCATGGTGGACTGCAGTAGCCTGCAGGTCGCTGTGGCTTGGTGGACAGTGAAGTGTGATGGTGAGTCTCTGAGCAGTTTCAGGACTCGGAGGCAGGAAGTTTCCATGCTCGGAGTGGTTCTGGGACTCAGGCAGGGTGAGGTTGGCATTTGTAAAGGAGTTTTGTTTTCTTTCTGTTCATGTAGACATAAGGAGGCAGAGGTCTCTAAGTGACAAACTTATTCTTAGGTGTTTGGCAACTGTAGGGACAGTGCTTTGAAAGAACAGAATGTGAGTTAAAAATGTGGGTGTGAATGTCCCATAAAGATAAATTTTTTTATGCATTGTCATGTGTGGGGACAAGTGGGGAGCTTACAAACTCAGAGGAAACGTTAAGCTTTTGGAAGTGGGTGCAGAGTTGAGGCTTTGGAACCCAGGAAACAGCTACTCTAAATGCCAGCAGGTGGAGCCCTCAGGGCAGGAGCCCAGACTGGCCAGGCTGCAGCACCACCCCCTGGGAAGGCTGGCCCATTCTCTTGCTTCTGGATGCCAGGTCCACCCTTGCTCAGCATGGAAATAAGTTGAGTATCAGGGATAGGTAAGCAGTGGTGGTGGAGCACCTGACCTGGTTTGGTATCTTTTGGATGAATGAAGAATTCTAGGTGGAGGATATAAGGAGTTTCTAGTTGGTAAAAGAGGGCAATTTTGACTCAGGAGAAAGGGACTGAGCTTTGAGAAAGAACTGTAATTCCCTGCATTTCTGGAGGAGCTCCTAGCCTGCCTGCAGGGCAAATATTTGATTTTGTTAGATTGAATCATATGAACTAGCTGATACTCAGACCTAGAAAGTAGCACTTTTACCTGGTTCAGTCTAATAGCTTGTTGGAATGTAGCATCTCTTTCAGGGCAAGGTTCAGGCTTTGTTCTTCATACTGTTCTTCACACTCATACAGCTGCCGTTAGAAGGTTGTTGGAGCTGGAGTGGGGAGGGGGCCTTCTGAACAGCCTGTGCTGTGATGGTGGGGGTGGGCTTCTGTGCATCCAGTGAGTTTGGCTTTGTAAAATGTGGCTGCTCCTGTGCCTGGAGCTCTGGCTGTAGAACAGTTGAAAGTTACTGCTGCTGACTTGCTTTATAAAAATGTTTTATTGAGGAATTTGATAATAGGCTTAGCGTTAACATTTTGAAACACTTAGCAGGAGTCAAAGGCTTGATGATACCAGAAGAAAGACAACTGCTAATGAAAATCGTAACAGTTCTCTGTGGAGCATGGGTCTCAACAGCTGTCACTGTGCATGAGTTAGTTCAGGTTTTATTTTTTATTATTGTGCACCAAAAATTGGTTCACATCAAAGTCATGACTCAGTAATGTGGTAATGTAAGTGTCACATATGAGCAGGCTTGAAAGCAGATACTCACTCTGCCCGTTGAAGGTAGGGAAGCATTCCCAGAAAGGGTGTTCCTAAGGCTAGAAAGTATCTAAATTAGAAAGTGTCATTTTGCTTTTAACATAGGCTAATGTCTGTGTGTCTGGGAGCCAGGTAAGTAGAGACTTGTGTGATCACCACACACAGTAGCTTGACCTTACATGTGCTCACTGATGGGCTCTGTAAGCCATAGCTGACCAGAAACCTGAGAAAATGTCTATAATTGTCATTGGAGTGGAGTGTAGAGATGCATTTTAGCAAACTTCCCCTAAAATTTGAGAAGATAATCAAAATATCTGTGTAGTGTGCTCATGTAGGTGTTCCCTTTGGAGTTACTGCTGGAGTCCCAGGGAACCCTGAGCAGGACTGTGCCAGTGTTCTCAGGTGGTGGCTGGGACATCAGCATTGATGTCCTCCAGGGTAGGGAAATTAGAGCCTAAAATGTTATTCATTTGGAGTCTTGCTTCTGCTGCTTATGTCGTACAGTAGGTTTAGACCCGATGTGTATTTGTAAAAGCACATGTGATAGAGGCAAGGGGAAATGTAAAACCGGTGTCAAAAATGCAAATATGGTGCCACACTGCAGTGTGAAAGTGCTGTGGTCATTACCCCGTCCTTTAATAAAAATGGACTTTTAACTGCATCATTTTTTCTTCATCGCATGGTAAATCTCCTGTTTACAGAACTTATCCTGAGTATTTTGTGAAAGTCAAACAGCCAAGAAATATAATTTCCTCAACAGTCTTTGTCTTGCCCTTTTTACAGATGGCGTAAAATCAGGTGTGTAAAAAATAAAAAGCAGTTTGAGCTGACGTGAAAGGTATTTCAGATTTATGCTTTGCAGATGATATTGGTATGATTAATGCATTCATTGCTTTTTTTATTGCTTTTCACAGATAATGTACATGATGCATGGAAAATGTTGTGGGTTTAAATCTTTCCCTGGTTTAGACTGTGAATATCAACAGATGTTATTATCATCTAAGTACTATAATTATTATAAAATAAAAAATTTATCATGAAATATATTGACATAAATTTCATTTATGTAAATTGCTTTCATTAGTATAAAACTTTAGTGTAGCTGTTAGGGTTTGTACAGCACTTTAGATGAGATTAACTTGGTATATAATGTGGCCACAAATGGGTTGCTTTAAATTTAACTGACAAGAAAATAACACTAAAAAGTTAGGAAATTACAGAGGCATTTGTTTTCAGTCTGTGTTGCTGGTGCTGCTTAGATAGGTTTAATGTGAATTAATAACAATGGGCTGCTTGCTCAATAATCATGTAAAGCAATTTAAAGGAGACCTTAAATAATACTTAAAGGTATTTTGATCTTGCTCTTTTGGAAGTCCTGTTCTGTTCCTGTCTTTCTTTAGTATGCCAGCCCATTGCTTTAATGCAGCCATCATCAATAGTGTTCAGGTTCGCACAGCAAGAGTTTTGTCAATAGAGTTGGTGCATTAGGATTGTGACATAGAGACTGGCATTCAGCTGTTCCAAAATATGGATATTGGGTGCCTGGTGGAGCAGCCTTATTAGCTGGTCAGCTCTCCCTGGCAGCCAATACAATGGTGCACTCACGTTTCTCTGGTCAGGGGCTGACCAGTTGCTTTCTGCCTTCAGGAGAGGGAGTTGGTGCCCCTGTGTGGACAGGTGGCTGAGGTTTCTTCTTCCCTGGCTCTGAGTTGTGTTCTGCTCTTTTTTCTGCATCCCTGTACAAAGCAGTACATCCTCTCCCCTGTTTTGCAAATAAATTGCCATCATTTTGCCGTTCTAGTTTAAGCTGGAATGGGCCATTTTAACCAATTCACTGAATTTTATAGAACATGGAAGCAGACTGAGGCCCTGGGAGTGTTTGTGGTCACACTAGATGATGTCACTGATAGTAAGTGCCAGACTTCCACTTTGGCTCTGACAGCAGTGTTTTGGATGCTACTGTGATACAGCAAGGTGTTTTTATTTTTATCTTTGTTTGTCCAAGGAGGTATCTTTTTTTCCCCGAAAACTACTTGTTTAATTATTTTTCTGCCTTAAATGGGTTTGACAGTACTTCCCTGAGAAAAGGACTGTTCACCAGCTCAAACAAACAAAGCCGAACTTGTTAGGAGTAACCCATGTATTACTGTTGAGCAATCAGAGGTCATTTAATTGTATCGTTAAAGTCAATCCTATCAAAACAGCAGATGCTGCTAATGAATCTCTTTGCTCCTGTGCTCTCAGCTAGCAAGGCAGGATTGTGGCCTTGTACTGTATCATTTATCAAACTGACTTCAAATCCCCTTTCCTCCCCATTCCAGCCCTGGCTGTGGACATGCACCAGGTGCCTGGAGCAGACCCATTTAGGACAGGACTAGGAACCACGTGGTCTCCCTATTCTGGGCCAGATAGCCTGGCTCTGTTGGGATCAGTGAGCCTAGTAGGGTCCCTGTGCTGGCAACCACTGAGGGGCTGATATCCCAGGCACGGAAGAAGGAAGATGCAAAAGAAGTTCATGATTCTGGTTCTGCCCAGAACAGGTCCCAGTTTGTTGGGGAGGTGGCACATATGAATAACCAGATAGTTGGTTTTTTTAATTGCTGTTAATCAGGAACTAAAATATGAGGTACCAATAAACTGAAGGAGGTATATTCCAGGATAGCTGGAGAAGGAAAATTTTGAATTGGTCCTCAAAGGTCTGATAGGTTGGTACAGGCACTCTGGAACACAATGTAGAGGATCCTCAAAAAATTAAAAATAGAACTACCTTATGATCCAGCAGTGTTACTTCTGGGAATATATATGAAAGAAACAAGAACACTAACTTGAAAAGATGTCTGCACTCTTATGGTCACTGCAGTGTTATTTACACTGGCCAAGACATGGAAACATCCTTGATGGGTGGATGGATAAAGAAGGATGGAATATCCAGCCGTAAAAAATGAGGAAATCTAACCATTTGCTACAACATGAATCGACCTTGAAGGCATTATGCCAAGTGAAATAAACAGAAGAGGACAAATACTGTATGATCTGAGTTACTAGACTCTAAAACAAACTCAGAAAAAGGGATCAGCCTTTGGTTACCAGAGGCGGAGGGCGGGAGTGGGTTAAGTGGAGGGAGGTGTCAAAGGTACCCTAAGAAAGGTCTGATAGCTAAGGGAGGGGGCAGCAGGTGGCATAGGTCAAGTACAGGGAGAAAGAACGCACATCTTATTTGTGATGTGTCAGGGAGATGGGGGCCCTAAGCGTGGTTCAGTAAGCTGGGTTTAAGATTGGCAGGGAGGGTCCTTGAGTTGCTCTGTCCCTTGGATTAGCGTTTCCTTAGGTTTAGAGTATCTGAAGGCAAACTTTGTTCTTCTGTCTTTTCCCTCCAACTTTTTTGTTTCTTTCAGCAGTACCACCATCCTCTCAGTGCTTAGACCTGAAACCTGAAGAATTATCTTGATGATCAGTCATCGAGAACTGGTCAGTCTTCCTCTATTGACTTTGCCAACATGGACACCGCCCCTCCAACACAAGAGTGTCATGAGACAGAAAAATGGAAAGATCTAATTCAGTTTGAGGACTGTTAGGGAAGGCCTAAGGAACCTCTGAGCTGATGCATTTTCTTTTTTTTTCCTCTTTGTCCACTGAGGCATTTTATTTGCATGTGTGTATTACATCCCTAGGAAAAGAATCCCAGGATTTTCCCTCCTGTGTTCTCTTCTTGCTTCTTTGTGGTCCATGATGCTGGCTGAGGTTGTCAGTACAATGAAACCAAACAGATGGATGGGAGCAGGTTATTCTGCCATTTTTCTAGATCTTTGAGTTGCCCATCAAATCTGGGGCCAAGAACTGTGCACCTGTTGAACCTGCCCATGAGGTTCACAATTTTCCCAGCTCTTTGATCACCAGTGATTCTAAATTTGCCAATGTAACCATGCTTTATCATCACAGTTAGAAACTAGGTGATGACTTGGGAGCAATCTAGGAAGAACCTGGACTTGGCTTTGCGTTTGGGCATTCTTGGTGCTCTTGAGAGCACCAGTCTGGCCTTTTTTTTTGTAATTAAGGTATCACTGATATCACCAGCCAGGACTTTTATGTGCACCACTACTTGGCACGTTAAGATTGCGGGGAGAAGACGGGGGGCAAGCGGGTGGTAAAGGGAAGCTGGTGGGCTCTCGCCAGACTTTCAAAGGACCACCAAGTAAAAAGAAAAAAAGAATGCTTAGTGAGGGAGGTGGGTGATGCATTTTCTTAAAAAGACCAGTCAGAGGACCTAGAGGATGGAATGGAGGTGGGAGAAGGCAAAAATCACATGGAGAGAATGGTAAGGGGGCTGTTGCATAAGTCCAAGTGAGGCATCGTAGCTTGGTGGACACAGCAGGAGATTATGGACTGGGGCAGTGACGGGAAGCAGAGAGGTGGAGATCTAAGAGCTGTATTTAGGAGATTACATGAGCAGTAACCGGTAGTACCATATATAACTTAGAGAAATGCAAATGTAAAGAAAAACCCCAAGTCGCTCTACCTATGGAAGAGTAGCGATGGGTGAGGAAGAAGATCAGGGGCTGTTAAGAGTGACTTCGAGATTTGAGACCTGAGGAACAGGTGGTCGGAAGTGACATTTACTGAGCTGGGGAAGTGTGGGAAAGGAACACGACTGAGGGTGCAGGGATCAAGATATTTGGTTTGGACATCGTGAAATGTGAGACATACAGATCGCAACTTCAAGAAAGCAGCTTTATGTGCAAGTTAAGAATGCAGACTAGAGCTCTGCGTTGTAGATAATTAGGGAGTCATAAGTGTGTATAGAAGAAAGGGTGATAGATGAGATCACTCAGGCAGAAGTTGTAGTGTAAGGAGAGAAGAGTCTTGTTTCAGAGCTCAGTCCATTTAGGGATTGGATGGAAGAGGAGATGGCAGAAGACTGAGATTTATTAGTGAAATAGGAAGAAAATCAGGCCAGTGTTATATCACAAAATCCAAAAGAAGATGGGGAGGGAGAAATCCTTTCTGCTGAGACTCTAAGGTGAGTACCGACGGATGACCACTGAATTAAGAAGCTGGTGGTCATAGCAAGGACGATGTGGGTGAGGTGGAGCTGCAGGCCAGCCCATAGAGGAAGTGGAGCTCATGTGCCTTATACAGATCTGGGTGGCCACAGCCATTAGTCTCTTGTTTTTTCTTCCATTGAGAATTCAGCCCTTGGGTTCTTTTTCGTTGGTGGTGTTCTTTCAGCCTTGTTCTGGTATTGGATCTGTGAACACTAGGTCTAGACGGGATGAGGCGTCTGAGGCCTAGGGGTGAAGTGCTTTGCCCACGTTGATGATGAATGAACCAGTGGCAGAATTAGGATGTGACTAAGTGCAGCTTAGATAGTGCAGCAGAGAAATGTGACTACTCACCAGGGTGAGTCCCTTTGTGTGTCTCCATCTAAGATTCAGGCACCTTGAGGGCAGAGACTTGGGTCGTGCTTGTGTACATTTCCCACAGTATCCAGCCCAGTGTTACCTAGGTGTATTTTTTAATGTTTGTTTTATTTAGATAGACCTCGGTGTATTTTGAATACATGCGGTCCCATGACTGGGTTCCCTAGGTAGGCCTAGTCAGTGCCCTTAGCCCCATGGGAGCATCGTATTTTTCCTCTTTTTGTCTCCTACAGGTTCTTACCTAAAACCCTTTCTCACCAAGGATGTTTCCTCTCCCTCATTTCCTTACTCTTAGGCACAGATGGTTCTTCACGGTGACCAGCTGAGGTGGCCGCTGAGTCGCTGTGTGCGACGGAGTGGTCTGTAGTGCCATGGCGCACTTCCCAGAGCAGCATTGATTGTGCCTTTGTTCTGTGTGCAGTTTTGAAGGATCAGAGAAGGAAGCCGGCCACTTTGGCATCCTTAGTAAATTTCCTCCCATAATGAGAGACTGAGGTTGGCATTTAGTATTTTGGCTTCACAGCTTCAGCCACCCACAACCACGTTTTGTGAATATTGGTGTCCTGAGGGTGGACGTTAGATCCTTCCAGGACACCACCAAGTACCACCCCGGGAGACTGCCCCAGGCCTGTGTCCCTGCTGGTGATTAGGCACTCACTTCTGTTTCAAGACAGTTCTTCTTATAATCTCAGATCCTTTTTTTCCTTTTCTGTGACCACTGGTCCAGCACTCTTGGCTGATTTTTTTAAATCATAACTTGATGGCATTCTAGATAGAAAAGTTTACAAATTTATAGGAAACATTTTTTAGGAATTATTTTTAGAAAATTTGATGTAAAAATGTGGCTCTGAGATCCTTTTGTAAACACATAACTCTTTATGCTGCACTGTTTACCTGAAATGCAGCCAAATCAGTTTTCTCTGTGAATGTTTGGAGAGTCACAAAATATCTTATAACTAAAGAGTGAGTGTCTGCTAGGCATTAGTAGCTCATTGTTAGGTGACCTATGAAATAACAGGTTGTTTTATTGAAGTGTCCCAGCAGCCTGGCAAGGTTAGGTTAGTAACCACACCTGGCTTATGGCGGGAACAGGGACGTTCAGAAACCTGCTCAAACTTACAGGAGGAGCAGGCAACAGGCATCCTGCCCTGTGACCATAGCTCATCTCCTCTAACCCAAGTCTGTATTTTGAAGGGTTGTGGAATAATTCAGGATGTGTTTACAGTTCTGTTGGGGAATGTCTTAGACTTTTGAATGAACAGCTCTGCTGTTCAAAATTGAGTCTGTTTCTTTGTTCTGTTTAGGAAAGATGTTCATTTTGGAGGGCTTAAAGGAGGCTCGTGTTTTTGCATAGTCTGAGGAAAAGGGTAGCCAGCTACTGATAGGAATTTGACCTGTACATTGCTATATGTTCCCTCTTGCCCTGCCCTGAAAGTATTAGTTTATAATATTTGGTTGATCAGTTAATTGTCCGAAGTTGCCTACAGATTGGAGGTCAACTTCTTTCTGGAGGGGGAGTCACTTTCAGATAGAAGGATTTGCAAAGAGCAGCTAAAAACTTTACTTGTTAAGTCAGAATTCTGCATAGATAAATTTGTCCTGCACTGAGAGACCCCAGCTTTCTGAGGCATTGTCCATACAGCTGTGGATACAGATGTGTAGAAGAGAAGGTTTTTGTAATTCTGAGTATCAAGTATCTTCTGCTGTGTAAGCCTGAGAACGAGTCTCTTCCATCTTCTTCCTATTTGTTTAAAACTGCAAGCTTTCGATAGACAGACAGGGTTAATATTTTTGGATTACTTATACCATACAAGAGATCAGCCAGGCTTCTTATTCTTATGGGTATGATAGTACCCTGTTAATTTGTGTGGTATGTTTAGCTTGTTAATAGATACAACATTTTTTTTCCTGATTGCATAGTATGTTTTTTAATTTGGAAAACATAAAAATACAAAATCCTTCTGCCCACTTAAAAACCAATATGTATAAATTTGTATTTTGTGAGTATGTATGTATATGTGTATATTTGGGGTCACATTGTAGATGTTTTTTGCTCAGTTGCTTTTTTCACTTCATGTATGGTGAACATTTTTCCCCGTCAGTAAAATATTTTAATTCATGATTTTTAATGATGGGATATATATGATATCCGTGGAGCAGAAAAGCCATATTTAATTTAACCAGTACCTTTCTGCAGTAACTAACCATTTCACAGATGAGGCTTGTGAGTCTGCCTTTTTTATATGGTCCACATAAATGCTGTCAGTTGGTCACAGAAGTATCAGGGAGTCCTAATAGGTTCTTTTTGCCAACAGTACTCAGACTCTTCATGTCCTTTGAGATCAGGCATAGATCCAGTTACTGTTAAAAAAAGTAGATAGAAATCATTGCTTAGATAGAATCAATCTGTTGAAGCTAAAAAATCAAGCCCTTCAAGTTACTTGAGAAGGTCAGAAGGAAAATGTTCCATTATAGGGCTTTGTAGCTACCATTCTCACAGCTTAGTGCAGTGATGTTGGGAGTATTTTCATAGAAATGTTTTTCTTTTTGAGATTTTTTTCAGATAAAGAAGACTTGCTTAATTCAGGAAGAGTTATTTCATAGGAAACCGAATCTTTGTAAATCCTCTATCACATTTCCACACTTGTTAGTTCTCTGGCAAATCATGGCTTTTAAATGGTTCAGGGAGGGTTGCTTAAAAGGAATCTAACCTTTTTTTATACATAACCGTCTTTTTACTTGTGAATTTAATAGGTAAGAGGAACGTGTGTTTTCTCTTTATGTTTGTCTGTGGGTGATACTGCCGATACTAACTCAGATCGGTAATGACTTGTAATGAGTTTTTTAAAAATTTCACCTTATGATAATGTTCTGGGCGTGATGAATGACTCCAAGGAACTTCAAAAAAACCCAACAGTGATGTTGGCCAGGTGCTGGAGAGCTGCCTCTGCTTGGAGATCAGTAACCGTCGCAGCTTGGTCCGGTATGCTGGTGGTGTCTGATCATGTCGTGTGCTTGGGAGCCATGGAATAATCTTCTTTTCAAGTCTTAGTGCATCATTTTTTCTGACATTGATCAAAGGTTGGAAAACTACTATTATATATGTAGCCAGCGTATTCATAACTGTCTTACATTCTTAATCTTTTGGCTGTTTGGTTGAAATATATCTGCGCCTCTTAAATATTGAAGGCATAATATCCTTTAACCTGTAACTGCAGACTTAAAATGAATTTTACATGAAATATTTAGTTGTGGACCACATCTTCAGCTTTTTACATGCCACAGTGGTCTTGTTTTTTTCCCCTCCCATTGTCTGATAGTGAGGTCATTTTCAGTCCTCTGAGAAATTCTATTCCCAGCCAGATGCGGCTCATATATTAAAAGTAGCACCTGTGGCTAATATCACAGCAGCTTACCATAAATTTACATGGTAACTAGGATTATATCTGTCAAGACTGTTAAAAAACATCTAGATTTAATTTGATTTCCAGTATTGTAGAAGCTATCCAACATTTTGCTTCATAACTATATTTTAAAAGTTAAAAATCACTCCATTGTTAAAGTTTTATAGCACTCCTAGTGCCCATTAAGTTGATTTGTTCAATGG
Source organism: Smutsia gigantea (assembly GCA_032199065.1). Lineage (NCBI taxonomy): Eukaryota > Metazoa > Chordata > Mammalia > Pholidota > Manidae > Smutsia > Smutsia gigantea. The sequence continues at coordinate 21,164 of JAVSCE010019490.1, forward strand.
AGGTCAGAGTAAAGCAACTTGGCTACAGTAAGATCGGAAACCAACCCATTTGTGACAAATTTAGTCCTTTCGTGTGAATCTTCTGAACGTCTCTGCACTGATTGGATTCAGGTGTAGCTTATGTCAGTAGCATTTAACCTCAAAAGAATGAGCAATGTGATTGGGTTGTAGTAAATTATGGAGCATTTTGCCTTTGCTTGTTTAAACATAACTGTTGACTTTGTTGCCCATGCTTGACTGCTCCAGTGTCTGTCTATAAACGAGTAATTTGGTTTTAAAGACATCTTGGAAAATTGGGGTACCTGCCCTTGCCCCCTTTCCCTCCTTTATGTGATCCTTCCTAAATGGTTTTATTCCCCATTATCCTTTGAGTCATCTCCCACATGTTATGATTTGCACACCTGCAGTTATAAAATTATTTTGGGGTGTCATTATATCATGTTGTTCACCAACTTTCCAGCATTTATGAATACAGTAATGATTCGCTATAAATCAAAATAATTTACAAGGTACAGAGAATCTGCTCCTACAAATAAGAATTGAATGATTAATTTCTTTGGTGTCCTCCCATTTGAGCATGGGTCGTTAAAAAGAAACTGGTAGCATTTCTTTAAGTTTGTGAAAGCTTACTCACAGTCCAGAACTGAATTAAAGTGTAAGTTCAACCTCTGGACATGGCGTATTTTAAGACATGTGAACAAATACCAGCCAGCTAAGAAATACACGATGTCTCTGTCATAATCAGTGGGTGTGATCGTCTTAGCAATAATCTTGCTCCCCCCCTGAAAAAAAATCATAAACGTTGGCACGGAGGGCAGAGCAGGGTGCAGCGCCTTAGCACAGCGCCCACGCCCTGAGGGGCCTGCTCATTTTAAGTTGGAACCCAGTGTGGAGGCACTTTCTGCTCTGTTGATCATCTTCCTAGAAGAACATTTATAAGCTTCTTTGAGCTTGAACCTCACCAAGGAAGTGGAACAGTAGCCAAGGATAATTAAGCTGAAAGGTTGTGATGATGGAAAAAATGATTAGGACTGAGGCTAAAATTGTGTACATTTAGTGTGTTACCAGGTGTAATTAATCACTTAAATAGTATAAGAAAATACATTCATGACCAATCTAGAACCTAGTTTTGGGGGTGAATCATGACATCTCTTCTGTATTTGTGCATCTAGGATAAATGTAACTCCTAGGGGAACTTAGGGATCCTCCTTGTGAATCTGGACTGCTGTTGCAGTTTCTACTCGGACATCTGTGGAGAGGAGGGGTACAAATTGGAGACGGATGTGCCCAGCACCAGTTTCTCACACAGCCTTTCTTGGTTGCTTCCTCCCCTACTTTTACTTCTTACCAGGGCTTCCTGGTTGGCTCTTCTGCCCCCTCCCACCACACTATGGTACGCTCCCTGAGGGGCAGGGATTGCGTTCCTGGGTCTAGAGTCCGGGAAGGTGCTTGGTACAGAACAGCAGATTGACAAATGGGTATATCCTTTCCTTTCAGCAGCTGACAGGAAGATTCTGAATCTTACAAATATATTAAGGGTTTCAGATCCTCTATGGAAAGCAGAAAGATAAACTGACAACTGGTCTTGCTGCCCATGATTCCTTTTCTCCTCAGTCTCCCATTTTGTTTCTAAAGGTGCCAGTTGATGTTCTCAGGGAGATAGCGATCATTAGATTGCTGACAGCGAGGCTACCTTGCCATGCAGCCGCCTTCAGGATCCCCAGACAGAGCCTGCAAAGGACTCAGGAGCTGTGTCTGTCCAGTGGCCAAAAGCACGACCTTAGAAGGCTGAGTTTTGAGAATAGAAATAAAGCTTATTTTAGAAGACCAGCTTGTTTTCACACTGAAGTATTATTTCCCTTCAGCTCAGAAATTAGTTAAATCCTAAAATATCATTGAATTGAAGTTCACAGTGCCAGCTTTTATCACTCATTAATGACATATTACCTTAAGTGGTTTACATATGGGAGAAATGGGGAAATAATTTAAAGCCAAATGGACCAATCTGATAGCACTAAATATGTATAAAGTACTCATGAATGCACTGCCTTATAAGGCAGTATTTAGCTTGGTTCTTTCCTAAGTAACATCTCATGTTGAAAAATGAAAACTGTGGTTTTAGCTGCATTTTTATTTAGAATTTCATTTTAAGCCATGCAAAATACTATTATGTGATTGGTTTTTCAGATTACAGTATATGAATGAAGTATATATTTCTTCTAATGAAATCCTCATTTGGCAAATTTTGGCTGTTCTATAGTAGCTCTTGCATGAACAAATATATTCATTTAACATGAAAATTTTTCATTCATATCAACATTTTTTAAATACATGCATCTTTTCTTCCACTAAGTTATTAAAAATACGTTTTATTTAAAAAATAGGCAACTTTGTTATAATGAGACCTTGTTATAAATCTCATACTGTAATAGTCTGGGACTATAATTAAGAATGGGTTCTGCTGGCAAATGTTGGGAAGAGGCCAAGAAGAAAGTTACAATACATTGCCTATTTACAAATTAACCATTACCTGCCAAAAGCACATCAGACCCACACAGCGGACATCCGCTAATCCAGTGGTTAGCCGTTCCGGGCTCTAATGCACACTGTTTTACACGTTAACGGTTTTGAAGTTCCAGGCCAAAGCTGACCTTTCACATGTGCTCCGCTCACAGTAGGAATCTCCACTCACTGCTTCCTGTCAGAATGGATTATCGTGACACAGCCCAGGACTCACTTTGGCTGCAATTAAGTTTTTGATCAGAATTATTTTGTTCACAAACAATCACATTTGTTAAAATGTTACATCTGCCCTGAAAACCACTGGCAGCTTCTCAGTTTATCAGTGTGATGTGAGTATAATTCTTCATTTGTTTTTCATAGATTGGCAAACTATCTTATATATGTTACTTAATGTTTTTTTTTTCTTTTACTGGTTTCTGCCTTTCATTTTATTGGGTTTGGAAGGAAACTATATCTTGAAATTAGTAAGAATCCTCTTGTAGACTTTGAGAATTTGAGTGGAATTGTTTTTGGTGCAGAACAAAATTATCCAGTTGAGCCAAGGCTCAAATATTATTTCCAAAAATTGTCAGTGGTGGTTCTGTTTCTCACATGAGGAAATGTTTTAGCCTTGTGAGTGTGGGGGTTCGAGGGTTTGATCCTCGGTCTGCAGTTCCTGGAGTGTGTGCCTGCAGTGTTGCTGCCTTTCTGTGTTTTTTGTAGTGCACATCTCAGGATCCATCACTCTTGCCATTGACTTTGGATACCAGAAGTGAGACCAGCAGTGGCTTTATTAACCTCGCCTCTCATGGTTCTTTGAGTGGCTTTTAAAAGTCATTTTCTCACTAAGAAATGTCAGCACAGATATCCTAAAGCTTTTTTGTTGACTAACCACTTCTTGTCTATAATATGGGGAGGGTATCTCTCAGGGTCCTCACCCTTTTTTTGAGCCTCCACCTTTGGAGGAGAGTGTTTACGCAGTAGGTCCGTGTTGGCTGGGATACTTTGAGAGCACAGGGTTAGTTAGAGTTTGGATTGGCATTTAACAGAATGGAAATTAACCTTTGACTTAATTTTGTATGAGAGTAGAGGTTGGAAGCTGGTGCTGAGGTGTAGTGTTGGGAGGTAGGGAAGGAATAGAGTTAGAAGGTTGTGACCTTCAGAGTGCTTGAAATTCAAGCATTAGGTTTAGAAATTTTCATTACTTTATTTATATATAAAAATATATATTATGCATATTTACATATATATTTATAATTATATATTATATAAATATATTTTAGATATAGATATAGCTATGTAATTAGAATGCTCTTAAAGCAATTTAATACTAGGTTTTAAAATACTGCATTAAAACCCTAACCATTTCCCATTTGTTTTGATGTAACCAATCTCATTTACTGCTGACTCATAAAATTACAAGTGGCAAAAAAAAGATGTTACATCAAGAAAATTCTTTATTTAGCTATATTTTTTAAGCTTTTTAATAATGTAGGGCCTACCTATTTCTAAAATCCAAAGGCTTTACTTAAAATGGAATAATATAAATGCTGGCTATGTTAATTTAACCTTAGTTTTTTCTGTTGTCAGATTGTGAGAAGATTTTTCTTAAATCCCTTTCTATAAGTATGTTTTTGGTCTTAAGAAATACCGTATTTGGAATGTACCTGACCATATTTACTGTTTAAAGAAGTACATTTAAGGAAAAGTACTGAATAGTTTTGAATTCGAGAGAAAGCACCAACCTGGGACCATCCAAAAATGGGCATAGGTAGGTTTCTTCTTGCTGTCATTATTTCAATACTGCCCTGCCTTCTTAGAAAATGGTGCACAGAAGGTGGCCACAATTTCTAACTTTATTACAAGCTTATGTTAATGTAGTCATTGATTTTCTTACATCAGATTTTTGTTGTATTTTGAGATTCTGAAATTTTTAGAAGTTTGTGTTTGTAACCTGTTATGCCCATATAATATGTATAGGACATCTGCTGAGTCATAGGAACCTTCATCATCTTTGAAGGGGGTTTTCCAAGGTGGCCAAGAGAAAGAATGTTGCAGAGTGGCCCAGTTTTTGCCAAAAAACAGAGGCCACTAAAACCCTATGCAGCATCCAACATGTGTAGATGTGGTCTCCAGGCCTGAAGCCTTCAAAGGCTGTAAAGAAGGCAACAGATGAAACAAAATAAGAAGGTTCAAAAGCGTTCTTTCTGGAAAGGCCGAGACAGACATTTGTGACTTGGGGTCTGCTCTCACAATATATGAAACTGAAAGTTGAATTGGACACAAAACTACCTTAAAGTTTTACTGGAGCTTGTAAAAACACTTCTGAGGTCCCAAATAGGTCATTTATGCCAGACAGAGAACTCTAGATTCTTTCCCGACTGCTATGAAGAAACAAACCCTCAGTTCCTGCACAATGTGATTGCTGGCTTGGGGAGATCCCAGTCTCTGCTATGAGAAGAAGAATTTTTTTTTAATTACCAGGAACACAGACAGCATTTATCTCGGTCTGCAGGTCATCAAGTCCCCCATAGTAGGAGGGGCCCAACTGTCATTGGTCCGCCCTCTTCCGGCCACAATGGGGAGGCCAAGGCTGAGAGACAGGAGTAACTATGCAAGCTGGCAACACTAGGTCTGTACCCCAACTACATTTTCCCTTCTCAGTCTGTGGACTTTCTCTGTTATAGGACTGTTCAGGCACTTTTCCCTAATATTCTGCATGGGCCCATTTAAAGTTAAAGCAGACCACCTCTTGTGTAAAGGAAATCAATTCAAACTAAAAATTTTAGGGCATGCTTTTCTGAGGCTTGGGTCTTTGGGCCAGGTAACTAATTGCTGCAGTTCCTGCTAGTTCCAACCCCACTGGTCTCGTGGAACATGGCTCTCTGGATTGTATATTTCTTCCAGAGCCACCTCCAGTTTATTTCTGACCTCATTCCCATTCCCCATATTCACAGCTTAACATATTTTTAATTTTATTACGATGCTGGATTTGCAACTGGTCTTAATTTTCAAGGTTATAGTGAAGAATACATCTCAGAACACCAGGGCAGGCCTGGTCCCCAAGTTTGCACTGGATGCTTGAGGAAGATTAGGCAGACCAAGAGGGTAATGGAAACTTTGACCTCATTATGATATTCTACCAGTATCATAATTTTGAAAACTTAAGATGCAGATCATTCCGAGCAGTACTCTCTTTTCTAAGCATTAAAGACAGCAATGCATAAAGCTCTTTGGCATCCTGATTTCTCGGCCTTCTCACAACCTGGACAAATACGGGAGCTGAGCACAGAGGTTGGTTGGCATGCCCACAGTCACGTGTGTGGGGGGCTGGAAGAAGTATTTGAGGATAGGAACTAGGATTCCAGAGATGTCTACTCCAGGGTTTTTCCCCAGTGCACGCAGCCTGCACGTTGGAGGGTTTGATGACACCGTCGCTGCCATTTCAAGTTTGCTGGGTGGATTATTTGTTCTAACAGGCTCAATTGTCATGGTTTTGGCCCAGCAGGTGGTTAATACCTGAACTAATTGGTTGCCTTTATACGGTGCTCGCTAAAGAGGACTCTTATCATATTATCTACTGTTTTCGCCGGGTACTGAAGAAAAGGATTTAAAAAAAAAGACTTCTCATTTATTCCATAGACACCCCCACTCTTCTCATTTTGTGTCCCTGAAACTCCCCAATGCTATTGGTAGAGAATTCAAAGAATATTTATGTTAAAGCCTGGCTTAAGATACATTTGGTAGACATGTCTCTCTTCTATGTGATTGAACTACTTGCATGAAATAGTTTCTGAAAGAGAAAATTGAGATTTTGCAGCTTCTAAAAATAAGGAGACAATGGAGCCACATGGGAAATAAGTAGGATGTTTTAATGTTATAAGAAAGTTCAAAATACACAACAAATGAATATTATCATGACAGTTGTAGGGAAAAGGGAAAAAAATTTATAATAGTCTTTTTCTAAGCCTCTGTATTTATTTTTCTGTTGTAATTAAATTTCTTAAATAAAAATCATAGGAAACTTATTTCTACTTTAATTAGCTTTTAGATAAAAGAAATAAATGGAAAAAGTATCATCTGCTATCAGGGATTTGTTCTGAGCTCACATGGAGGCTTTGGAGTCAGACATGCTTGAATTGGAATCCCAGCCCTACTTTTTATAAGGGCATGTGACTTCTCCTCATGAAACCTCAGCTCTTTTCTCTGTACAATAGGACTGATCAATCTGCTAGATGATGATGTGCTAGGATTATTAGCTAATATATTTTTTCTTGAACATTATTATGTGTATGAGGGTGCTAGCGATTGGTGCCATTGCCTCCTTGTACCCACCTGGGACTCTCAGTCCAGCCAAGTCACATGGTGTTCTTAAGATCTGGGTCTAGAGTACAGATTTTGAATCCCTAGACTAATACTATTTCCATTTTATTGTACTGCTTCTGATACAGTGTGTTTTTACAATATTGTGTTTCTCTGCAAATAAAACTTTCAATAAATTAGCCACAGTCTACCCATTCCTCTATTGATGGACATTTAGATTCTTGCTGGTGTTGTTACTGTTAGTTAGCTCTGTAACAAGCATCCTTGAGTCTCCTTGTCTAAGGTATAAGAGTTTCCTTTGGGTATAGATCTAACAGTGGATTGCTGGGTTAACTCTTTGATATACAGGATAAAAAAAATGAAGGTCCAGGATTTTGAGAAGGTCAGGGCTTGGGGACAGTCACATTGTAGCCCAGTGACAAGGCTCTTTGTCAGCAGTGGACCTCTGTCCACGCATGAGGCCAGAATAATCCACGGTGACTTAAGCTCTTATGACTTCAGAGCAACGTGAGCTGATTTTGAAGTGGTTCTGGAAATCTGGGAAGGTGTATGTAAGGTGCAAAGATCATGGAAACATGACTTAGCAAGTGGGGTCTCAGTCCAGTCAGGGCTTTAGAGCAAAAAAGACCCACTTTTCACCAGAATTCACTGTTGATGGCACTAACTCGGAATGTCACCAATAATAGTGCAGATTTGTAGTCTAATACCTTAAGTTTTTGCAAATGTGCACAATGTTAAATTGAAACCCAAGTTACTGAACGTCTATTGTTTGAGAAAGGATATCTAAAATGATATTTTCTCTTAATCCTACAACTCAAAAGATTCCAGGTTGTGACAGAAATGTAACTACTTGCTGCTGCATTCCTGTACATATCCCTGTGAGACTGAAAAATGGTGCTGGTCATGTGCGTTCTGGGGCTGGTGGAATTGAATTAGGATACGGTGTGGACTTCAGTGGAGTTGGGATTGGGATGCAAATGCCTATTATCTACCAGTCCTGTCTCATTCAGTTGTGTTTTGATATCTCCTTGCTTTCAGTGGAGGAATCCTATTTTACACTGGTCTTTATGGGCAAAAATAATTACATATGTTTGTTTGGGTAAGCAAATCAATAACTTGTAATAAAATGTATCAGACCATTTCTTTGGCAGGACTGACCAGAACAGCTTGTGGAGCAGAGCTGTTTCCAATGGTGCATGAAAAGCTTGAAAATTCTCAGTAATAGCAGAAAGCAGTATTTGAAACTACTCTTAAACAATTGTTTGTTTTCCTCTTCCCCAACCAAGTTTATAAAAATTTGGTCAGACAGACGTTTTATTTTGATTTAAAATATTTTCAGGGAATTGTTATCTGCCGAATGCCCATGTGTTCCTGCACATTTTCTTTCACAATTGAAACTTTAAACCCTTCCCTTAAGTCCCCCTAAAAACTTCCCCCTGCCCAGTAAGGTTTGCATATGTGAGGAAGGTGAAAGGATTTGGACCCCGGAGAAACCTCAGAATTTGAAATGGGCCTATGCAGTTGTGTACCAGAAATGGCCATGGTTAGTACCATATGGGCTCTTTGTCTTTCTTTTCTAACAGGATTCCTCACCCCGAAAAGACGTTGGTTAATTTGGGTGTTTCAGTTTGGTTAATCAGATCATGAGTGCCTGTGAGCATGGCAAGAGGCAGGATTGAAGCATTTATAAAAATTTGGCTCATAGTAAGCCCCATAATTTGTTTTAAAGAATTACCTCTTCAGTGACATTTAAAAAAACCCCAAAAGATTGTGGTTTATAACACCACACCTGGTCCAGATTGTACTGGATGAATCCATATTTGCTTCGCTGTAAATGATTTTGAGGGTGGAATTCTTGTATTGTTTTCTGTCTTGTAAGCCCTTGACATTGTGCTGGTACCTGTGTGTGCACAAACCTCCTGACATGGGAAAGGCCAGCTCAGCTTCCCACTGAAATGCAGGTTGGCTGCATTTATTCTGCATGTTCCTAGAATGAGGAAATGATATGACAATAAACAGAAATGCCCTTGCTGAAGAGAGAAGGGAAGCTGGTGTTTATCTGGTCAGGTGGTTTAGATTAGCCATGATGCGGCTCTGTATTATGTTACTTTAAATCATTGTGTCCCAACAGGACATAAATTATGAAGATTGTTACAGTATGTTTCATCCTATGTAAGATCAACAAATTGGAATAATTTTTTTTATAGGAAAATCACAGTGCTTTTGGCAAGGCTATTGAAGCCTTTAATTTGACTTGAGTATTTCTCAAATATTATTGCCTAATACATAAAGTATGATTTGCATAAGGTATGAAATAATAAACTTAAAAACAAAAGGGAAGAGTTTCTCTCTAGCAACTGCATCAAATGGCAGAGCACTCCCACTCCATCAGTATCTATTTGCTTTCTTTGTCCCCGTGTTTTAGAGCCAGTTGCGTTCTTTCCTCTGCTGGAATTGTAAATGAGCCACGCAGATCTTGGAGCAGAGATGTATGTGTGTGTGTTGTCTGCCTGTCAGCCCTCACCTGCACAGAGAAGGGGACTGCTTGTGGTGGAACTGAATGGGAGTCTGCTTTAAGGAGGAGAAACGAACTTTCCTGTTTATACAAGTACGTTCAGGAAAACAAACCATTTTTTTCTTTTTTTCAGGCTATTGTGAATTATTTAAAAAAAAAACAACCCAAACCCAAAAAACCCTTCTGATCAACAGCTGAAGTTAAGGTAATTTATATTGGAATATTGCAGAAAGAATTGACTCAAGTAAGCATTTATTCTTTTAAGTGTTTCCTATATTCGTGACTGTTTTCTGAGTTTTTAACACAGGGACATTTTTTTTCATTTGTATTCAAGATGCAGCTAAGCTTTTTTGGCCACACAGAGCACATTTTCTAGATTTAAAAAGATGACACAAAATTACTATGTGTAGGATTCAGGCAAACTGGAACCTTTTCAGTCTTCCACAGCAGCATGTTTTCTGTGCCCTCATACAATGAAGTTAAGAAGTAAGTAGAAGTTCTGATTTACAGACTAGGAGAGGGGAGAGAGGTTTAGGATTTGCTCAAGGCCAAGCAATGAGAGAGCTGGGATCAGAACTTACTGGGATGTGCTGACACCATCCACCCGACCTTGTGAATCTTTTGATACCAAAAACAGGGTGCTAAGCTTTACTCTGTGTGCCTCAAGCCCTGAGATTTTTCTTTAATTCTTTAGTAATACTGTTTAAAACACAGAAGAAGAAAGTTCCTAGTTTCAATCTACAGTGGTGGGAATAGATCTCCGCTTAAGCCCCATCATAACAGGCCTAGGATAAATTCTGAATATATTTGTGGTTTGCTTCAGCTCATTGTCTGAAGACTGACAAGTTCGGGGCCTTTCTAAGTTCACAACCTGTGTGTGTACTTTGAAACAAATAAATACAGACGACTTATGAGATGGTCTCTTTCCTCATTGGGCTTCCTCTGGATTGGCACCATTTTCTGAGAAGTGGGTCTGGCAGGCTCTTTCCTTCCAGTAATGCACTGCAGCCGTCTATCACTGGAGGTCCTCTGCGGAACTGTCTGGATGTCTGATTGGGCTCGAATATTTGGGTGATGTGTTTTTCTTACAGAAAATATTGGCAAATGTTCCTGAAACTGTACAAAGACCCTTAAAAGGAGACTTGTTCCCATTTAAAAGTAGGTAACAGAAAGGATAAGTGTGAATTCACTAATATTGTACAGATCTTTTTGCACCATCGGATATTTTGTGATGTGAAGTGGAATGAGACTGTGTCTTACAAAATGTGTGCTGCTTGTAGAAAATGTATTTACTGTATCATTAAGCCAAATTAAGTATTGCTTTGCTTCTTTAAAATATTTTTTGAGTGCCTCCCTGCCCCTTCCCCATGGTAGGGGAGGGGGCGTTCTTTCTGCCCTGAGCCCTTGTTCTCTTCCTCTACCCTTTTGGTTATTGTTGCAGGATATTGACTGACAGTTTAACATGCCCCTGTTTGAGCAGATGTCTTCCTGCCTTTTCTCTCTTTTAAAAATTAGGTGCATATAGATTCTTTTTATTACAATAATCGGGCAAGACAGTTTTATGTCAGATATAAACTGGAATTATATAATGTAAATAGTGATTGTATTTCTTAAGAGGAACTACTTGATTATAAAGAAAAGGTAGGGAGTAGACTACTATTTTGCATATTACTCGATTTTTAAAATATTGGGCTAGATACTCCATCTATTTTAGTGTTTTGATGCATTAAGTTGAAGGTTAGGGATAGTTTTTAGATAAATTTGAATTTTTATAAATTCCGTAATGATAAGACCAGGGAGCATAAATTCTAATTCTTAAAGTGTTGCTAAAACAGAGCAACAAACTTTGATAGTCTTTACAGTTTACCTCTCACCTCAGAAGATTCCTGAAAGCTAATAAATATGGATGAAAGCAGGTTAGGAAAGAAAGCTTCCAGCAGGACTTTCCTGAGGCAGCTGATTGGCATTAATGAACAGCCCCAGAGAACATGGGTCAGAAGTTGTTTTGACATTAGGGAACTCCGGGAAAAATGACTTCTCTGGTGGATTCCTCTTGGGGTGATTTTGAAGCCAGTGTTTGAGTCTGCTTAGAGGAAAAGGATGGATGGAAAACTAGTGAAATGTGCAGATTCCAGAAAAGCAACACTGAAGCATTGTGAGAAATTCTAGAAGGAGCTAATCAGACTGAGCTGTCAGTCTGCCCAAGAGTAGCTGATGATAAGGAGAAGGTCATTTAAACTTACATGCAGAAGAATTCGGAAATGAGTAGTGTCTTTTCAGGGAAGAGATGTTCTCAGCTTCTGATCATCTTGGCCAGAGTGCTTCTTTGGCACACAGCAGGTCTGTGAAACCTGTCTAGTTAGGGAACTTTCACTGAAAATGGAACAGAAACGAAGGGCTCGTAGGTAAAATTACGTGTGGAGATGTTTATGTTGGGTAAGCTCTGCTGTCTGGAGAAGAGTGGATTTATACTAATAGACCTCCAGCAAAGAGTAGTCTTCCTTGCCTGGGAATTCAGGGGGAATTTACTAAAGTAATTATAAGTCGTAATTCTGTAAAGGCAAACTGTTTTTCTCCTTTGCTTTTCATTTCATAGTATATATTGAAGGTGGTACAGTGCAATTAGCTGAAAGAGTGGCCTTATTTTTCCAAATGGCTATTTAGAATATTATGGTAATTGCCCCAAATGGTGACTTAAGAACTTCTTTTAAAGGCTCTAAATGTTATGGTTCTGTGAGTACAACTTTTGAAGGTCATGTTTAGAAACGAGTGTGCTCTTTCTCAGGCTGTGCGCTTAACACTAGACGCAGGGGCACTAATTCATCCTAGGGTACAGTAGAGCGGGCCTCTCTTTCAGTAGCTTGTCAACGTTGTCTCAAGTGCCTGGGGAAGCCCATTTTAATTTCAGAGTTGGATATTCTTGGCCTGTGTTATTGAAATGTTGCGCTCTGCAGTGGATCAAGTAGATTAGTGGCCGGGGATTGCTTGGGGTTGTGTCTGCCCCCAGCCATACATACTGGACTGCTTAGGGTAGGGTCCTCAGGTGTAAGGCCTTTAGTTGGCTTCTCAAGGAGCCACAAATCACCTGCTTGCCTAAGATGCTCACTGACAGATTGCCAGTTCAATCGGGAATCTTCCTGTGATGATATCTACTTAGAGAAACAGTTTTAAATACGTTTCTGGTTTTCTCAGCCTCGCAAAAGTGAATTTCTTTGACTTTCCAGTTGTTCTTGTATCAGGTTTGTAAAGGAATTCTTCCTCTCCAGGCCACAGACACTGTAATGTTATGGTGTCGATCATGATAATAATCACTAGCCTTAATGAGTGCTTAATAGAATGCCAACATACTGTAAAGTATGTTACACGAATTATCCTCTTTTTCATATGAGGAAACTAAGGCTTATTTCAAACTTAAGTAATTTCTTTGAGGTCACATAGCTAGTAAACAGCAGCATTAGGACTTGACTATAGGTTTCTGACCCTAAAGTCTCTGCAGTTGACTACTGTGCTCAAAAATAAGGGTGACAGTTTGGAGAAAAAAAGCATGGATCAAATGCATCTTTGGTTGAGTCTGTTCCTCACAATTCTCGTTTTGCTAGTTGCCTGCAAATTAAGATCTGATGTTCCCTTTGCAGTGGCTAGAACAGTTAACATAACAGTCTTTTCCATGAAAAAGTCATGGTGAGACATGTAATCAATATTCTGGGGCAAAGAATGCCTTGCCTTGGTATACCAAGCAATGTTTATGTGATTGATCAGTCACCAACACCGAGAGAAGGTCCTGTTCTGTGACATGTGCGTGCTTGGCCATGATCTTGCTGTGCATTTTGCTTAATAATTTTCATTATTTTTAATTAAAGTTGAAGAAGTGCAGACTCTAGCTGAAATTAAGGTAGGTTGTGTTGCCGGAATCTGGTAATTACTTTAATTGATCACAAGATAGTTTCCTTGATCACCAATTAGACTAAATTGCCGATCATGTTTCAAGACGTGAAGAAATGCCCAAACTGATTTATGTAATAGTGTTTTCATTTCTAATCAGACATAAATATCATTTCCTTCCATAGCAATTGTGTTTTATAAAAGAAGAGTTATAGTCCTACAAACATAAAGGTGATTCATAAACAATAGAGTTCTAATTCATTGAATTAGTAAAGGAAGTATTTAGAGGCTTAATGGAGGTTGTACTGGGGAAATTACTTTGGAGTTGCTGGTGCTCATTTTCTTAGTGGGAGATGTGTTCTTTTTTAGTTCATAATTAAGATAGTCTATAATCAAAATATGAAAGGCAGCTGATTTAAAGAACATATATCAAAGAGAATTGCTTTGAGTAATGAAAGATTCGTATTGTAAATATGTGCGAGAAGTTAGTCTTAGAACTTTAATAAATCATACATGTTATTTGGACTGAAGCTGCGTTTTAAATTCAGGGTGCTGTTAAACATTTCACAGATTGATACAGGATTTTTGTTTTAGTTTCATGCATCTGATAGTCTTTCATATTTTCATGGAATAAAATGAAACAAAAGGAACTTTTAAGAAAAATTAAAGTTTCCAAAGAATACTTGATTTGGGGTTCATGGAAAAATCTTTTAATTGCTGATGGTTTGGAGATTTCCAAATGACAAACTTCATTGGCCCAATTTACTGTGATTGTAATGCTTACATTCCTTAAAATGGCAGAGTGACTTAAAAAGTCATACTTCATCATGCATTCATTGACTTGTTCATAAAATGTAATTTGCAGTAGAGGAAAGACTGAAACTATTATCAGCCATTATATGTTATTTGTTGGCCATATGTTTGTTTGAAATGGCTGTGGCTCTACAGAACATGGCTCACAGACAAACTATGCTGTAAATGGGCACTAAAACTCCACCTAAACAGGTAGGCATATGTTAAGAAGTTAACATGAGCCAAAATATTTTAATATGTACCAGGTTATGTACATTGTTGGATCCCAGCTCCCTTTATAGTGAGACCTTCATTTACATGGCTTCTTCATTTTCTCTCAAATTAATTTTTAAAAATACATTAGGTATATATGTGGTACAAAATTAAAAAGGTACCGAAGAGTATAGTATGTCACTTCCTGTTCCTGATTCTTAACCACCCAGTTCCCCTTCTTCACCTGCCATCATTCACTATTACCAGTTCCTGATGTATTATTCCAGAAGTTTATTAATGCACATAGTTTCTTTTATTTCTTTTTTATAAAATTTACAGACTATTGTTATGCTTTTTTTTCCTTTTAGTATGGTAGCTTGCAGGTATTTCCATGTCAGAGGATAGTTTCCCTATTCCTTTTTAATGGCTGTATAGTATTCCAGTATATAAATGTACCATAATATATTTAATCAGTTCCCTATTGTTGGACAAGTAATTGTTCTTGTAATTTGCATATGAATATGTCTACAGGACAAATTCCTGGAAGTGGAATTGTTTGGCCAAAAGGCATGGGTATTTTTTTTTAAGAAAATGGGCATTTAAAATTTTGATAGATATTGTCAAATTCTCTTCCATAGTAATTATATCAATTTATGTTCACCAGTAATGAGAGTGCCTTTTCTCCCATATCTTCATCAACAGAGTATTATCACACTTCCTGATCTTTGTCAAACTGATAGGTTTAACATAGTTTTTTCCCTCAGCTTTATTGAGATATAATTGATGTATAACTTACTTTAACTTGTGTTTCTCTTATCATGTGTGAGAGTAAGCAATTCCTGTGTTTAAAAACCATTTGATTTCTTTTCTGTTATTTGTCTATTATGTCCTTTGCCCATTTAAAAAAATTGTGTGGTTGGTCTTTTTCTTATTAACCTCTTTATATGCTAAGGAAATATGAATTGCAAATAAAGCTAGTTGTTTGTTTCTTAATTGTGTTTGTTGGTTTGTATTGTCATACTGAAAAAAAATTTAATGTAGTAAGTTTTATCTGTTTTTTATTCATGGTTTGAAGTTTTCTGTATATAGAATTTATCCATTTCTTAAGTTAACTCCTAGATAATTTTTGGTGCTGTTTTAGATGGGATCTTTTCTTCTAATGTATTTTCTAATTGTTGTTTATATAAGAAGGCTATTGACTTCTTCTGGCTTGTTTTATTTAATGGGAATTCTTCTAGTGTTCCCTGTTAGGAGTGATGTTGCCTTTTGGACTAAGAGTATATCTATCATTTAAGGACGGGTCCACATATTCTTTTTGGTTCAGACTTTTTATAAGTAATACATATTGAATTTATCAAATTTATGGCAGTTATTATATGATTTTTCTCTTGGTTTATTAATATGTTAAGCTACATTAATATATTCCCTATATTGAACCATCCTTGCATTCTTAGACTAAATCCTATTTGCTCATGATGTTTTGTTCTTTCAGTGTATTGCTAAGTTTTGCTTATTAAGATTTTATTTAGTATGAAATCAGTCTATAGTTTTATTATTTATATGCTATCTCTGTGGGAGTTTGGAGACAATGTTTTGAATAAATTGTAAAAATAATTTGGAAACGTCCTTCTTTTTCCATGCTCTGAAACAGTTTAATTCATACTAGAGTTAACTGTTCCTGACAGGTTTAGTAGAATTCCTTTGTGAATTTGTTGGGAACTGTTACTTTTTGGTATCACTCTTACACGCATTTCTCTTTTATAGTAATTTAGTTGTTCAGGTTTTTTTCCTCTTGGGTCAGTTTTGATAATTTTTATTTATCAGAGAACTATTTTACCTGTTTTAAAATTTATTTGCATAAAATTTATTTTTTGTATGTTTTTTCTCCTATATCTGTAGTTACTTCCCTATTTTCATTTCCTGTACTGTTTATCTGTACTATCTCTCCTGTCTTTTCACTTGTGTTTAGATGAAGTAACCAATTTTCTATTTTAATTTTTTCAGAGTGAGCTTTGGATTTATTAGTTCTACCATTTTTCTTTTTCTTAGTTCATTTATATCTGCTCTTCTTATATTCATTCCTGCTCTCCTTTCTAAGTGTATGTTGTTATTTATCTTCTTTATTGGATGATTGAATACTTAATTTATTTTTATTCTTTCAAGTTTGTTAATTTAATTTAAGTATTCAAAGATGTTTACTCTGATCATTGCTTTAGATGTGTCCTGTATGTGGTGCTTACATTATTAAGTTCTATTCAGTTTCAGATTTGCTCTTTGACCTAAGAATTTTAAAAGAAGGATTTAAAAATTTTTCCAGGTAGTACTTTTTGTTACTTTTGTGCCCTAGTTTTGCTTTTAATTTTATCAGAGAATGTTGTTAGTACTAGTCTACTTTTTGGAATTTACTTAGATTTTTTTTTTGTGGACTAATATATGTTCAATTTCTGTGATTATTCAATAGATATTTTAAGGGCTGTATTCTTGGTTTTTAGAGTTAAAATATATTAGCGCTACCTTTTAAATTATATATTTAAGTAGGCCCTATCCTTACTTTGGTTCACTTTATCTACCATGGGTTAAGAAATGTGAATTGAAGTCTCTGGCTACAAGTGTTTCCATTTGTTCTTTATTTCCTGTCATTTCTGCCTCATTGATTTTGATACTATGTAATTTGTAGTACAGATATTCACAATTATTCAATCCTCATTGTGGATATACTTTATAATTCTAAGTTGCCCGTATTTCTTGTAACAATTTTTTTTGTCTTTTTTTTAACTTTGTATGTAGATATGGTAGGTCTTTTTCTTTTATTACTGTACATCTTAGGATATGGGCATTGTTTTTTAAGTCAGAACTGTGATGGAATAGAATTTGCTACAAAACTGATTGCATGCTGGTAGTCAAAGATTTGAGGAATACTTCTGATCATGTTCAAATCATCCACTTGACCCATTTGGCTCTTGGGAAATGGTAAGGGATTTTAAGCTTCACTGTATCTTTTAGGGTAATGTGGTTCAAAGACATTGCGGCCACAGAGCTTAAGAATTTGGGCAGTGACTGTGCCCACCTACTTTCTTGTCATTAAACTGTTTTCCACAGTCATTGTGCATGGGTGTTATTCCACAGTATATTATCTATTTATATGGTAAATGTGTTTAAATCTCCATTCGTGGCACATGGGAAAGGGAAAGGCCATTTTTCTGGGAGATAGCAGCTAGAATCTTAGATCCGCAAGGCTGTAGGAGGGCTTTTCACCTATCATTTACCTTTTGTAATGTTAACTATATATACAGTTTGGCCAGAAAGCAGTAGGGGTTAGCAGTATGTGCTATTATTGATCTCTTCTTACTCTGTGCCAAGTGCTGCGCTAAGTGTTTTTATATCCCCGTCTCATTTTTTATTAGAATGATTACATGAATTTTTTATTATCTCCATTTTATTGATAGGAAAACCAAGGCTTAAATGACATGACAATTAAGTAGTAGAGTTGGGATTTGAAGGCAGGACTCCCTGGCTCAAAAGCCTATATGCCCTTAATGGCTGTGTTACTGTATTCTAGGAGGGGGAGGGGGATGGCAGGTGCTGGTGATTATTCTTATAAGTTGTCGAAAGCTAAACAAGGATAAGGCACTGTAGGCAAAGAGTAAAAATTCTCATTATACATTATTTAATACAGGTTAACTCTGTTTGAGTAATTAAAACAGACTTTCACATTTGACTTGTTCCTTCCTGTCACATAATCTAGAGAATCAGATTATGAAATGAGAAGGGATAGGAGACAGAATCTTGTTTTCCCACTGATGATTCCATTCGCAGTTAAGTGGATTTTGCTTGAACTTCCATCCTTTTTCTAACAGGGAAAACCTTCAGGACTTAAACGTCAAAATGGAAATCTGTATCCAGAAAAAATTGGTTCTGAGATAGGAACCACTATATGAATGACAAAGAATTGTTTAAAATAGCATCTTCCAAGTTTCTCACTGTTAATGTGGAAATGCACCTTTATGTCATTTGGTCATCCAAAAAACATGGCTCAGCTAACATCAGATTGTTTTTTCTAGATAGGCATAATGAAGTTAAATATTTATTTATGTGGCTGTAATGGGTACTGCCCTGTGAATTCCACCGTTAACTTTGTAATAATGTACCATTACCTGAGAGTCTTATCAAGTATTTCTGCCTTCGGGATGCAACGGAGGCAGACTTCCTATTGTTTGCAATTACTCTCATAAAAATTTGAAAGCAAGGAAATAATTTTTTTTTTCTCTCAGGACTAGTTTGCCTTCTGTTTAACAGAGTTAGATTTGCATTTTTCCAGTGGTACAAAGACGCCCTACAGGTCCGCACCTAACGCCTGTGGCTGGGTCTGCAGCCCTTTGCCTTAAGGCAGGATGCTTTTTCCTTGAAGTGGCAGTGCTGGCTAGTAACAAGAAGATCCAAGCAGGCAAGCAAGCCAGTCTTTTCTGTTTCACTCTAGATATCAGTAAAAATAGCCTTTCATGCCTTCCTGTCCTGCCTGGGAGAGATGGTATGGAGAAGTTGTTAATTTCTGCCAATGCTTTTGCTTAAGACACAATCAAAAGACATTTTTCCATAGTCCTTTATGGTCAGTGCCTTTGTTATCAACCCAGTCACTAAAAACAAAAGTAACAGTGATGCAAGAAAAGTGCCTCCAAAGATTTGGGGCCAGGTAGTGAGATCCAGGGCACTGGGTGAAGGGAAATTATTCCTGTGCTATTTTGGAGAGTCTCGTCCTGAGGACAATTAAATAGTCCAGACGGGTCACTGGGTGAGACCAATTTCCTGGTTTGTTTATTTGAGCCTGATTGTTTTTCACCATTGAGCAGTAGGTCACGGTCCTGCCACACCGTTCCCCCAGTTCTGTGGAGAGCAGTTCCTTTCCTATTTGGTTTCTCCAGCCTTCCCTAAAGGTCCTGACTGTGGCTTTATCTGGTTGGATTGCTCTGGTGTCTCTCTCAGGGCCAGGGCAGAGGGCGATGTCTGTAACCACTTTCAACTTCATCTTCTACAGGCATTTGGCTTTATGTCCCGAGTTGCCCAAGAAGCTGAGAAGATGAATCATCACCCGGAATGGTTCAATGTGTATAACAAGGTAACTGAATTGCCTTATTTTGGGACTCACCTTAATTATGGAGTCTAAGAAATTTTTTTCTTCCTTGTAATCCTGTGTAGCCAAGTGGAAAGCATCCTCTTATTCTTTCTCTCAGAATCCCTGTGTACTGTTGCAAATTAGTAGCAAATTTTCAGATCTGCTTAAGGGAACAGTGAGTAATCCCTTTATTTTCATGCCTGTCTTCTACTGCAACTAATAGATCAAATTGAACCAAATTAGGCTCTTGAATTAAGCTTGAGTATCAACCGTGCAGATAAATTTTTAAGCCCTCTTAAGGCAAATTTTGGAAGGAAATGATAAATAAGAAAGATACGGCCTTATTTATCTTATTGACATAAATTTGCTGAAGAACTGCGCTTTAAATAGTAACTATTAAATTCTCTCACTTCAGCGGGAACTGACCTTCTTACCTAAGTAAGAGACAGAGCAGGCTAAAAAGAGTCCATCGGGTAGCTTTGAAGGCGGCCCAGTGAGAGGATTGCGCGCCTCCCCTCCCCCCATGTCCTTGCCTTCCTGGCCTTGCCCTGCGGAATGTCTTAGCATCGTCTTAGCATCATCTGGGCTTCTGTTTTCTCTTTGCAAATCCTCTTAAGAGAAGTTTGATGATACTCTTTTATTTATTGGAATATTTCAGAGCATGCAGGTACCAGGATAAACATTTCTTGACAGGTTGCCTTTTATTGCCCATAATTTTGCTTTTGCTTTTTAATTGCTTTTTAAAGAAGCAACAGTTTGTTCCTCCACCCTTCCCTGACCGCACTGCCCTAATTTGGAAATGGGCTTTTTTAACTGTGGTTGCCAAAATATTACATTTGATAGCTGGGTTTTTCTCAGTGACCTGAAAATAGTCATCGTAGTTAAACTACTGGAAATTTAAATGGAACCTCAGTTCTCTCTCCTTTTTTTCAAGAGATAAGATTTGAGATTCTGGCAGCTGAACTGCCCTTCGTTTGAGAGAACCTTTGTATCCCTTGGCTGTGCCAGGCCCACCCTGAAGCCGATTGTGCCCCTGGAGGTCACTGGGTTTTAGAAATGCTATGCTTTTTCTTAATGTTCTGTTTTCTAAATAATCTCCTCAGTTCACATATGTGAATGTTGGATAATAGATTGATTTCTGAATCACAAAAGGAGAATACCATGAATTGCAGCTCAGGGTTTGAAAAACTGCTTCTCTCTTTCTTAGGTCCAGATAACTCTCACCTCCCATGACTGTGGTGGGCTGACCAAAAAAGATGTGAAACTGGCCAAGTTCATTGAAAAAGCAGCTGCTTCTGTGTGATTTCTTCCAAAAGGAATGTGAAATCTTGTTTCCATCTTCAGTGCAATGTATTTTGAAGGCAATTTACATGAATAAATTAAGTTGTAAATTTAGTTCACCTTTTGAACTCTATCAATGTTGTAAAATCAGTGCTTCAATATAAAATGATTTAAATTTGAGCCTGAGGGATTTTTCATTATATTTAATTACATACATAAGATAAACCAACCCAGGTAATTATGTTTATTCGAAAAGAGAAAATAGCATTCTTAAAGACCAGACATTGAGATGAGGAGTATTCACACATTTTTTTTGTATTTTGGTATCATTAATATATAATTACATAAGCAACATTTACTAGACTCCCCTCGTTATCAAGTCCCCACCATATACCCCATTACAGTCACTGTCCATCAGCGTAGTAAGATGCTATAGAATCACTACTTGTCTTCTCTGTGTTATACTGCCTTCCCCGTGCCGTGCCCCCTACCCCCCGCTACATTATGTGTGCTAATCATAATGCCCCTTTTTCCCCCTTATCCCTCCCTTCCCACCCATCCTCCCCAGTCCCTTTCCCTTTGGCAACTTAGTCCATTCTTGGGTTCTGTGAGTCTGCTGCTGTTTTGTTCCTTCAGTTTTTGCTTTGTTCTTATACTCCACAGATGAGTGAAATCATTTGATACTTGTCTTTCTCCACCTGGCTTATTTCACTGAGCATAATACCCTCAAGCTCCATCCATGTTGTTGCAAATGGTAGGATTTGTTTTCTTCTTATAACTGAATAGTATTCCATTGTGTATATGTACCACATCTTCTTTATCCATTCATCTACTGATGGACACTTAGGTTGCTTCCATTTCTTGGCTATTGTAAATAGCACTGTGATAAACTTAGGGGTGCATATGTCTTTTTCAAACTGGGCTTCTGCATTCTTTGGAATTCCTGGGTCAAATGGTATTTCTATTTTGAGTATTTTGAGGAATCTCTATACTGCTTTCCACAAAGGTTGAACTAATTTGCATTCCCACCAGCAGTGTAGGAGGGTTCCCTCTTTCTCCACATCCTCGCCAACATTTGTTGTTGTTTGTGTTTTGGATGTTGGCCATCCTCACTGGTGTGAGGTGATATCTCATTGTGGTTTTAATCTGCATTTCTCTGATGATTAGTGATGTGGAGCATCTTTTCATGTGCCTGTTGGCCATCTGAATTTCTTCTTTGGAGAAGTATCTGTTCAGCTCCTCTGCCCATTTTTTAATTGGCTTATTTGCTTTTTGTTTGTTGAGGTGCGTGAGCTCTTTATATATTTTGGATGTCAACCCTTTATCAGATATGTCATTTAAGAATATATTCTCCCATACTGTAGGGTGCCTTTTTGTTCTACTGATGTTGTTCTTCGCTGTACAGAAGCTTTTTCACACATTTTATAACCCTCAAATTCAAGTGATTATGGTGACTTTACAAATGTGTTGTGTTGGAGAATAGTTATAAGCTGGAAGAGGAATGATGAACTCTACATAGAGAGGGTTTTAACTGTGTATAACAATTCTTATGAAGCATAAGTTGATTTGGATTTTAGCTGCTGTTATTATTTAAGTAGTTAATTAGATTACAAAAGTCACAAAAATTGGGTGTTTTATCCTTACTTTTCAGAGAGGAGTTGAAGGAGAGGACAAGGTGTCTTGTTCATGGCTTCTAGTAAGGTGAAACAATTTAAGGACTTACTGTTACAGTGACCAACTTCCCAGGTCATTATTTGACATACTAACTTAAGGAGGAACCAAGGGTCATTTATTTTTGTCACCATTTGCGTGGTGTGACGCCCGAAGTGATGGGCTGTAGCCACTGAGCTAGAAGCTACTTAGGTGTTATCCATTAATGAGCTCTGTTGATTCTGTGTGTTACTAAAAGGAGTGAAATAGAATATAAAGTGATAAATTTTTTTTTAATTAAGGTATCATTGATATATAATCTTAGGAAAGTTTCACATGAGCAACATTGTGGTTTTAGCATTCACCCATATTATCAAGTGCCCCCCACCCCACTGCAGTCACTGTCTATCAGTGTAGTAAGATGTTATAGAGTCTTAAAGTAATCTGTTGTTTAAAAAACTGCAGTAGCAGTGTTCTTTGAAGGAACCCAGGAGTGTACTTGTTAATAAGGTTAGAATGTAGATTTAAAGAATGTGTATATCTGTCCAAGCAATGTGTTAATAATCCCTTGAAACATTGTGGTGGTAGGATTTGACAGGGATCATCTTTGTTACCCACCTTACTTCAGAGGCCAGAAAAGTCACTTTATGTTCCAAGCCCCACTACCTCATACCCACTGCCGGCCCCCGCTGTGGCGCAGTCTGGAAAACCCTGTGTGAACGTGACTGAAGCTGGTTCCTGGTTGGTTCTGTTGGCCTGGGAGGGGCCGGCACAGTCAGTTTGCCATGTGGTTATGGAGTGTGCAGAACAGGAAGAGAGAGAAGAGCCCTTAGGCTCTGTGGCTACTGGGAGATCCAGAGCCTGGACACTAGAACTTGTGTTTCTTAGAATTTTTTAGAGGAAAATGAAAAGCTATGTGTTTTTATAAACTCTTTTCTGTATTATAGATTTGGGAACTTTTATACATTTTATCACCAAAGAATTTTAGTTCAGTGCTTCAATTTCTTTCTACATGGTTTTTTTAAACATGGAAATTTTAAACATATTTAAAAATAGAGTCCATTGCACGTTGAGCACCTATGTACTGATCACCCAAATTTAACAATTACCAAGATTTACCCATTACTTCATGCAACCCTCCTTTTCCTTTTTCTTTGCTAAAGTATCTAAAAGCAAATCTCAGATAGCATGTCATTTTACCCCTGCATCTTTCAGTAAATATCTCTAGAAAATATGGTCATTTTCTTGTATAAAGCATGCCATTATCGCACTTAACAAAATAAACCATGATTCCTTCATACCATTTAATACCTGGGCAAAATCATACTGCCCTGAAAGTCAGGAACATTTTTGGACAGTAGTTTTGTTCTGATCAGGATCCACACGAAGCTCACCAGTCACGTCTGGTCATTCTGTCTCTTCAATCTAGAGCAAGACGTGTCTCTTGCCCCCTTTCCCCCATGTCATTGACTTATTGTAAAAACTGGGTCGTGTGTCGTATAGGATTTGCTTCTTCTGGATTTGTTTGCTGCCTTGTGTCATTTAACGTGTTTCAGTGTACCCTGACTGGAAACCTGAGAATGTATCTACTAATTAGCATCTACATGAGGGCTTGACATAAAGTCCATGTTAAGGGGTGTTGCTCTGCTGGAACTCATGAACTTTACTATAGAGAATCAAAGATCTTATATCAGAAGTCTATGGAAATACTCACTGTGGTAAATTTCATCAGAATGAATCTCCTGTCTTGATTCAAGTAACTGACACTGCAGCTTAAAAAAGACATTGTTAAAGTTGGAGGCTCCCAAGTTCCCTTCTGTTCCAAATGTTTGTATTGTGGTGGGGGTTTCTGTGATGTGGAAGTTTCGGTTTCCCTCCATTGTTTTTCTAAATGATTACTGGAGTAGAGAGGAGTAAAGTAGACAGGACTGATGACCTCTTGCATGACCTCCATAGGTAACAAACCGGGACCAGCACATTTGAGAGCGTCCTTTTCTAAAGTGAAGTTGATGAAAAATCTGAAAATAATGGTTACTTTCTGGTATTGGTAGGGTTTAGGAAATCATTGGATAAATTGAATAAACATGGTTCTTTATGTTTTTGCTCCAGACACAAAGCAGCAGCATGTGTATTGTATTTGGAAGCAAACCTGACCTCCTTTAGTGTATTGAAGTTTTGAATTACTAGTCTCAGTATGGAGCAGTCTATATACTTTCTAACCAGCCTTCAAAAATATACTAATTGGACTCTGTAACTTTCAGTTTTATAAAATTGCCTGCCAAACAGTGAGAGCTGTAATAGGGTTTGGCTATAACGGGTGAGCTGTGTGTTCCAATGTCAGTTACCTGGGACTAGTAAAGGAAGGGCTCTTGGCCAGAAGCCTTGAGGTCACCAAGCTGCCATACCTGCTGGCTGCTGTTGTGTGTGGCTGACGTAGTGCTGCCCATGTTGAGGAGAGGGAGAGTTGCTGCTGAAAGGGCAGAGGAGATGGCCCTTTGTCTTCTCATCCTAGGGTGCCTGCCCTGCCCATATGTCCGTAAGAAGATACGGATGATTTCAGTAGGGGCTAGCTAAGCTTGACACCTCTGACTCCACTCACCAGCTGGAGTTCCGCTCCAGACTAGATGCCTTCGTCAGTGGCTTCAGAAGCCACATTCAGCTGTGGTTGGCTGTGCTGATGTAGCACACCGAGAACAATGGGGCTTTGCTCTGCTGCTTCCAATGGCCTCTCTCCTCACCCCTCCAAGCATCATGAAAGACTTCTTTACATTCTTCATCTCCTCACCATTTCTCCCCAAGCTTTGGAGCTGAAAGAGGGAAGGCATAGAAGTGTATTATTGGGTTCCTGGAGATGGGCTCTCCCTGTGCTCAGCTACTTGAGTGAGCAGGAGGTCCCTGCTGCAGTTTCCTGTGTGTGTTCACATAGCTTATGCTTATGAGGGCCTTCTGCACACACCAATGGGAATAGGCACAATGATGATTTGGGGCAGGTGGAAACAGATGGAGAACTGGTTTAGGTTCTCTCTGAGCAGCTGCTTCATGAGGCCACTGAGGGGATATTGAGTAGGAGTCCAGAAAGTGTTAGGGGGCATATGACCAAAGGAGGCAGTAGGAGGCATGGGAGGCTGATCCCGGAGGGAGAGAATGTAGAGCGAGAAAATGAGGTGAAGTTTGAATCTTGGGGGCATTAATCAAAGTGATTTTTAAATCTTGGTGATTGATGATTTTAAACAGAGGAATTGAGCAAATATTATTTCCCAGTTCTGTGTATTGGTTGCTTACAAGAGGATTCTCCTGCCAGGACTGATCATATACACTTGTTTTAGAATACCCAAGACAGAGAAGTGGTAGAATAGTTACCTTCTATTTTTAAGGCCCAAGAGCTTAGGTTCCCAAGAGTTTGACCAATAAAGCCACTAAAGATTTAGTGCAACACAGGGCCACCCAGATCCCTCTGTCTTGATTCGTCTTGGAATCAAAAGAGGTTAAGGAGGAGGCAAAGAGAATATATTAATCCCAAGAATTGAAGAGCAAAAATCCCTATTCCTCTTGTACTTCAAGCATCTCTGCCACGTGGGCTCATCCCTTACATATTTAGTACATTCCATGAACCCTCTCAGCCAGCTGTAACTTTTATTCCTCCTATTTCTTCTGTTCTAGCCCCAAACCCATCAAAATCTTCCCTTGTTCTTCCAGATGTGTTCAGTGGGGTCCTGGAGGTGCACTCTGGCTCCTACAGCTCCAGAGAACTGCTTTTCCTTCTGATGTGACCCTTAACTGATCCTAACACATTGTCCAGGGCCTCTGCAGATGAAGGCACTGCTTGAAGAAGGAGCAGCTTGTGTCTGGCTTATCTCTGGTGTCTCCAAGCATTAGCCTGGACCTTCATAGTTTCAGGGCTCTCATAACCCTCTTGCCAAACTGAAGTACTCAGTCTCCTGGGAAAAGAGGATCTGTAGCTAGATCAGCTGGGGAGCTCCCCATTTCAGGGGCCTGTAGGCTGGTAACATGCTGGAATGCCCAAGAGTGACCTCATAAAGCAAGGATTCCCTTCCAGGGCCCTCCTCTGCATCCCCTTGGAATTTAAATGCTGAGGAAATCTCTAAGTAGAGATTTTCTGTTGGATGATAAAAACAAGAAATAAATAAAAAATTTGGAATATGTCTCAACACTTTTACCAGGACCACACGAGAGTCCTTTCTGGTTCACTCTTCGATAATCCATCTGTAGTGTTCTCTGGAAGACTCAGGAAATCGCAGTAAGTATTTTCTATTTCTATTGCTTGTTCACAAATGTGCATGTGGCATTGGGGGGGGGGCTACTGCTCTCTTAGCCCCCTCTCACAGGCACTCATCTGCTTTCCCCAAAATGGTGCATGTCCTTGATGATCTGGTGTCTCTGTTTGGTGAGGTTTATGAAGGCTCAGCCAAACATTTTCCCTCTTCAGCTTTAATATCACAATGACTGGGTAAGTCAAACAGTCATTCTCTCATTTGACCTGTGGACTGAATGACTAGTTTGACTTATTCTGTCTTTTTTTTGTCAGCTACTGTGTTAGTTAATTTGAAGGCTTTTTTTTCTTTTTTTTTTTTTAGTAGTAGACCTGATCTCAAATCAGACAATGAAAATTATACATCTTGTTTTTATAGATTATGGAAGTATGTATATTCTGTATTTTTTTTACTGTTATGAGAATGTGCTCATTTGTTACATATAATGGGGAAAAAAGTAATACGTATTCTGAGAAAATTTACAAAGAATAGGTAAATATAAATAAACAGGAAGAGGAATCTCCTATGTCACCATCCAAAGGCACACTATTAACATTTTGGCCATTTCCTACCCATTTTTGCACAGTTGAGATAATTCTGACCAAGAATTTTGTATCTTGTTTTGTTTTTGTGTTTTGCTATCCAGTGCGTCATAAACATTTTTTTCTTAGTCATGAAAAACTCATAGACATGTTTTAGTATCTATATAATATTCCATGACATGGATATGCCATAATCTACCTTAACCAGTCTATTTTGTTAGGCTTTTAAATTGTTTCCAGGTTCTCATTACTGTAAATAATGCTGGGATAAACATGTTTGGCCAAAGTCACTGTTTGCATGTCAGATTGTATTCTCTTGGAGTAGGTTCCTTGGGTCGGAGGATACAAATAATTTGTAAGGCTTCTCAGAAAAGTTGGTCAATTTTCATCCCTCACTGTGGCAGTTTATGAGAATGCACCATCATGCTACACTCTTGCCAGCATTAAATATTATCATGTTTAAGTCTGCTAGTTTTATAAGCAAAATAATGGTTTTACTTGATTAGCATCTCCCTGATTAATACTCCTATTGAACATGTGGGGGGAAATTCATGGCCATTTGTATTTCTTTCACGAATTGACTGTGTGCCCATTTTTTCTTAGGATGGGCAAGTAAGTGCTTGCTTGGGTTGACTGATTATCAGTTTTCCGCACTAGACTGGCAGTACTTAGTTTGCTGCCATTATATCCTCAGTGCCTGCTGTATTGCCTGGCATGTCATAGTTACTCAATAAAAATTTGTTTGAATGAGTAAATAAAGATTATGCTTTGTTTTGCTTGAGAAGGAGTGGTAAGCATTCTTCTTAGAGGTCTAGAGAGGAGGAGATGAGTAACTGAGTGGGGACAGACCCACTCAGTGCCTGTCATGCATATCTCAGTTGTCATTCAGTCAGCATTTCATTGCAGTTTTAAAGTATATGTAAATATATATATTCACAGATGGGGGAAAGAAGACCCTGGTCCCTACAAAAAAGTGTCTTGTTCGGGGACTTAGCCCTGTTGTAAGATAATCATAACCTCTTATTCAACTTTTTGACAGGGGGAAAGAAACTCAATGTCAGGCATTTGTGAGGAGAATCATAATGAGTCCTCTCTTTAAGATAATTATGATTAGCACCGTCACAATAAATGCCTTTTTTCTGGTCTTGTGGACTGATTATAAGACAAGATACAACTTGTATAGAGTTTATGAGGTAAGCAGACAAAATATGTCCATTTTATTCTGTTTCATCTCTTTTATTTCTGAAAACGTAAGATTTTTAAGGCATTTTATTCAAGAAAATTTTCCACAGAGAAATTCTAAGGGTTTTAAAAGGATACTCTAAAATCTGGGCAGCAGTAGCAGTGGTGTCATGTTTTTTTAATCTCCCAGAAGCCCCTCTTAAAAAATAACAAATCAACTAGATAGCAAACCAATAACTCATAGGCAGCACTTACATCAAAACTAGTTAACAAGGTATCCTTATTAAAAGCCACAACTGTAATCTCTGTGAGAGAGGAAGCAGAGGGAAGATAGGAAGTACTCACTGAGAAGTGTGATGGGCTAATATGAAAATAGCAGTTGATATCAGGGATGGTGTTTCCTAATGCACTACCAGGTTAGTGCAAGAGGTGCCTGGTAATTTCTGAGGGGCTGAATAGTTACACCCTATGAACTTTCAAAACTGACCAGCAGGACTCCCTTCAACGACAGGCCCTCACACTTAGGAGACATATTGGGTATGGAATAAGAGTTGAGCAGGTTAGAAACCAGAGATAAATGAAGAGAAGGTCCAGATAAAGGGGGGGCAGAATCAGAAGACCTCAAAAATCAACCTGCCACATTGTAAAACACAACACAAGAACAGAAGGGGGAGCTATATGAGATTAGACCACACCTAAAAGTTATGGAAAACTCATTTCATATAAAAAAGTAAAATAGAAAAAGGTTGAGGTAAAGTCCCATACAAAATTATAAGAAAAAAGAATAAAATGGAGAATAATATCCCTGTAGATAATGAAAGCCCATCACAAAGGCATGTCTGCATAACAATTAAAAACTTGCATGTTATTTCAAAACAAGGTAAATGTTTAAAAAAATAATACAAGAAAGGAAGTGAAATGACAAAACTCAGGAAAGAATTAGAAATAATCATTTCAAAAATGAAGACTAGATTAGACTAAGCAATTAAATGCAGTAGATAATAGCTTAAGAAATAGATGATTAAATGGAGGAAAATTTTAAAGGATTCAAGAGAAAATGAACATTGAAATGAAGATGGGGGGAAAGATCCAACATAAGGATAATAGAAGTCCCTGAATTTGAAGCAAAAACAGTGAAGGAAAAAACTAACACTAAAATTTATAATCTAAGGAAAGTTACCTGAAATTAAAGAATAGAAGCTGTATTAAAAGAGCACACACTGCATACCTGAGAATATGGATTTAGAAAAACAAACGCCAAAACATTCTAGTAAAATTACTGGAAAGGATAGAGGGGTGGAGGAAATTGTGAGCATCTAGACAAGTGGCTTATAAGGAAAAGAAAATTATTATCAGACTTTACTGCAGTTGTACTTTATACTTAAAGAAAATGGAGTAACATATTTAAGATACTTGATGAAAGAAAATGTGAACCAAGAATTCTAAATCCAGCAAAACTGACTTTCAAGTATAAAGGGCACAGAAAAACTGTCATCAACATTTCAAAATTTGTTCCCATGAGCCTTCCTTAGGAATCTAGTAAAGAGTAACTTTCAGCCAACCAAAATGACTAGAGAAGCATCAACGTTAGCACTGACAATGAACATTAAAAATAGAGTGATTTGTAAAACTAATCTTAATTCTGGGTTAACAAGGAGAGAATATGCTATGTTCCCTGACAAGGAAGATATAGTATGAATAGAAAAAGGGGGAGAATGGGGACAGTCAGTGTAATAGTTATTTAAACTATTTTCAGAAATCAATTTAGTGATGCTATTAGTGTTATTCTGAGACTGTTGTGTGTGTGATATAGGATGAAGCAGATAGGTAACATGGGACAATTTTGTTCTGTTATCCTTTGTGTTCTTGAGCACCAAGAAAGTCATGGACAAAAGGAGACACAGATGTAATATAAACAAAGTTAAGTAAAAACCCTGTTGCTGTGCATTTCAATTACCAAATATAAGCCATGACATTTTATCTTTATCCATTAGAAGACCTAGAACATTGACCGTCTCAGCAATTATGTATCCTTAGTGCCCATAATGTAATGTCAGAATGCCATTTTTCAAGAGAAATTAGGGATTCTTAGAGAAGTGACTGATTGCAGGTCCAAGGCAAAATACATACCAGATGAGCCAGGAATATCTTGTCATACACATAGGTATGGTATTAAAGATTGCTGGGTTCATGTTAAAAAGACTCAGGAGACAACTTGAATAGGCTCCTATTTGCCAGATGGGACATTTTGAGCTTCAATAAGGATAATAATTACAATGAATTGAAATTCATCAAATAATCCATAAGTTTATAATGATACCAAAAAAAAAAAAAACTGGTCACTTTTGGAGGTGATGAAGACCTAATCCTTTATCGCAAAAACTATTAAATTAAGGGAAAGAATCAAGCATTATTGTCCTTTCTTATATGAACCTTATTACTAAGTAACCACATAATAGGTAAGGAGAAACATCTCTTTATAGAAGCATCCAAGTTAATAAGTGAAAAAGAAAGGACAGAATTAGAATACCACCATTTCTCAATCCCCAGTTAATTTAATGAATCTAGGCATTGTGCATCAATGGGTGCTACCATCATAAAGAAAAAACAAGATGACGAGGGGCTCAAGATGGCGGTGTGAGTAGGGCCGTGAAAATCTCCTCCCAAAACCATATAGATTTTTGAAAATACAACAAATACAACTATTCCTAAAAGAGAGACCAGAAGATACAGTACAACAGCCAGGCTACATCTACATCTGCAAGAACTTAGCATGTCACAAAAAGGGTAAGATACAAAGCTATGACCCGGCAGGACCTGAGCACTCCCCCAACCCCAGCTCACTGGCGGGAGGAAAAGAATCAGAGTGGGGAGGGAGTGGAAGCACAGGACTGCTAAAAAACCAGCCCTAGTAATCTGCACCGAGAACACAGACAAATTGCATGGTGTACTGGATATTAGAGAAACAGAAAAGTAAAATCTGAGATGGTGACTGTGAGCGGGTCCCCACAGCCAGCTTCCCTGGGACAAAAGAAAAGCGGGCACTTTTAAAATTCTTAAAGGGACAACGGCTCAACAGCTGGACAAAATCCTCCCAGCACATTCAGCCCAGCAGGCTGGGAATCTTGAGGAACTTCAGGCTCCCTAACCCCCTGGGGGGTAACGCAGCCCTGAAGCCCCTCAGGGCGATAAGCAGCCTGCCATTCATGCCCCTCACAGCTGCGGAGCAACCGAAGAACAGCTCCGCCCACAGCAACCACACAGAGTCTCCTCTCAGCACGCAGCTAACTGAGACAGACAGAGGAAGCCAGAGCAAGGTCTGGAAGGCACTAAGGGGCACCATACTCGCAGGAGAACACACCCGGTGCATCTGCCACCCCCCCCACAGTGCGCTAGGCTTTCCCAAAGGCTGCCCTGCTCACGGAAGCTCAGGGGATTATCCCAGAGACTGCTCCCGGTGTGCGGGTAGATGGCACAGGCAGCAGAAGCTGGAGCAAGTTCCAGAAGGCAGGAAGGGGTGCCATTCTTGCAGGAGAACATAACCAGCATGACTGTGAACCCCCACAGTGCGCTAGGCTATCCTGAGGGCCACCCCGCCCACATCAGCTCAGGGTATTATCCCAGAGACTGCTCCTGGTGTGCAGGTAGATGGCACAGGCAGTGGAGAAAGGCAAGGCAACCAACAAGCAGGAAGGACTTTGTTCTCCCAGCTGACACGCACGCTACCTGCCTGCGACCACTTCTATCGCCATGAAAAGGCAGAAAAATCTGGTCCAGTAAAAAATCACTCACACAACCCCAGAGAGGGAGTGATGAGATAGATATACAATCTTCCTGAAAAAGAATTCAAAATAAAAGTCATAACCATGCTGATGGAACTGCAGAGAACTATGCAAGAGCTAAGGGATGAAGTCCGGAGGGAGATAATAGAAATGAAACAATCAATAGAAGGTCTTAAGAGCAGACTGGACGAGGTGCAAGAGACTGTCAATCTAATGGAATAGAAAGTAGAGAACAGGAATACAGAGAAGCTGAGGCAGAGAGAGATATAAGGATCTCTAGGAACTAAAGAATATTAAGAGAACTGTGTGACCAATCCAAACAGAACAGTATTCGCATTATAGGGGTACCAGAAGAAGAAGAGAGAGAAAAAGGAATAGAAAGTGTCTCTGAAGAAATAATTGCTGAAAACTTCCCCAAGATGGAGAAGGAAATAGTCTCTCAGACCGTGGAAGCCCACAGATCTCCCAACACAAGGGACCCAAGGAGGACAACACCAAGACATATAATAATTAAAATGGCAAAGATCAAAGACAAGGACAGAGTATTAAAGGCAGCCAGAGAGAGAAAAAAGATCACCTACAAAGGAAAACCCATCAGGCTTTCATTAGAATTCTCAACAGAAACCTTACAGGCCAGAAGAGACTGGCAATATATATTTAATGCAATGAAACAGAAGGGCCTTGAACCAAGAATACTGTATCCAGCACGATTATCATTTCAATTTGAAGGAGGGATTAAACAATTTCCAGACAAGCAAATGTTGAGGGAATTTGCCTCCCACAAACCACCTCTACAGGATATATTAAAAGGACTGCTCTAGATGGAAGCACTCCTAGATGTCACCAGAGAAAAGAAATTCACAGCAAAGAAAGCAGATCAACCAAATACTAACTAAAGGCAAAAAATAAAATCAACTATCCACAAAAGCAGTCAAAGGAAACCCAAAAGAGTACAGAATAAAACACCTAACATATAAAGAATGGAGGAGGAAGAATAAGAAAGAAGAGAAATTAAGAATCATCAGACTGTGTTTATAATAGCTAAATAAGAGAGTTAAGTTAGGCGGTTAGATACTCTTGAACCTCTGGTAACCACGAACCCAAAGCCTGCAATGGCAATAAGTACATATCTATCAATAATCACCCTAAATGTAAATGGACTGAATGCACCAGTCAAAAGACACAGAGTAAAAGAATGGATAAAAAAGCAAGACCCAACTATATGCTGCTTACAAGAGATGCACCTCAAACCCAAAGATATATACAGACTAAAAGTGAAGGGATGGAAAAAGATATTTCATGCAAACAATAGGGAGAAAAAAGCACATGTTGCAGTACTTGTATCAGACAAAATAGACTTCAAAACAAAGAAAGTAGCAAGGGATAAAGAAGGACATTACATAATGATAAAGGGGTCAGTCCAACAAGAGGATATAACCATTATAAATCTCTATGCACCCTACACAGGAGCACCAACACATGTGAAACATATACTAACAGAATTAAAGGGGGAAATAGAATGAAATGCATTCATTTTAGGAGACTTCAACACACCACTCACTCCAAAGGACAGATCAACCAGACAGAAAATAAGTAAGGACACAGAGGCACTGAACTACACACTAGAACAGATGGACCTAACAGACATCTACAGAACTCTACACCCAAAAGCAGCAGATACACATTCTTCTCAAGTGCACATGGAACTTTCCCCAAATAGACCACATACTAGGCCACAAAAAGAGCCTCAGTAAATTCAAAAAGACTGAAATTCTACCAACCAACTTCTCAGGTCACAGGTATAAAACTAGAAATAAATTGTACAAAGAAAACAAAAAGGCTAACAAACACATGGAGGCTTCACAACATGCCCCTAAATAATCAGTGGAACAATGACCAAATTAAAACAGAAATTAAGCAACATATGGAGACAAATGACAACAACAACACAAAGCCCCAACTTCTGTGGGACGCAGCGAAGGCAGTTCTAAGAGGAAAGTATATAGCAATCCAGGCCTATTTAAAGAACGAAGAGCAATCCCAAATGAATAGTCTAAAGTAACAATTATTGAAATTGGAAAAAGAAGAACAAATGAGGCCCAAAGTCAGCAGAAGGAGGGACATAATAAAGATCAGGGAAGAAATAAATAAAATTGAGAAGAATAAAACAATAGAAAAAAATCAATGAAATCAAGAGCTGGTTCTTTGAGAAAATAAACAAAATAGATAACCCCTAGCCAGACTTATTAAGAGAAAAAGAGAATCTACACACATAAACAGATCAGAAATGACAAAGGAAAAATTATGATGGACCCCACAGAAATACAAAGAATTATTAGAGAATACTATGAAAATCTACATGTTCACAAGCTGGAAAATCTAGAAGAAATGGACAACTTCCTAGAAAAATACAACCTTCCAAGACTGACCAAGGAAGAAACAAAATCTAAACAGACCAATTACCAGCAACGAAATTGAATCAGTAATCAAAAAACTACCCAAGAACAAAACCCCTGGCCTAGATGAATTCATTGCTGAATTTAGCAGACATACAGAGAAGACATAATACCCATTCTCCTTAAAGTTTTCCAAAAAATAGAAGAGGACGGAATACTTCCAAACTCATTCTATGAAGCCAGCATCACTCTAATACCAAAACCAGGCAAAGACCCCACCAAAAAAGAAAATTACAGACCAATATCCCTGATGAACGTAGATGCAAAAATACTCAACAAAATATTAGCAAACTGAATTCAATAATACATCAAGAGAACCATACACCATGATCAAGTGGGATTCATCCCAGGGATGCAAGGATGGTACAATATTCGAAAATCCATCAACATCATCCACCACATCAACAAAAAGAAGAACAAAAATCACATGATCATCTCCATAGATGCTGAAAAAGCATTTGACAAAATTCAACATCCATTCATGATTAAAACTCTCAACCAAATGGGTATAGAGGGCAAGTCCCTCAACATAATAAAGGCCATATATGACAAACCCACAGCTAACATCATACTTAACGGTGAGAAGCTGAAAGCTTTTCCCCTAGGATTGGGAACAAGACAGGGATGTCCACTGTCCCCACTGTTATTCAACATAGTACTGGAGGTCCTAGCCACGGCAATCAGACAAAACAAAGAAATACAAGGCATCAAGATTGGTAAAGAAGAAGTCAAATTGTCACTATTTGCAGGTGACATGATATTGTACATAAAACACCCTAAAGACTCCACTCCAAAACTGCTAGAACTAATATCTGAATTCAGCAAAGTTGCAGGATACAAAATTAATACACAGAAATCTGTTGCTTTCCTATACACTAATGATGAACTAGCAGAAAATGAAATCAGGAAAACAATTCCATTCACAATTGCAGCAAAAAGAATAAAATACCTAGGAATAAACCTAACCAAGGAAGTGAAAGACCTATACCCTGAAAACTATAAGACACTCCTAAGAGAATTAAAGAGGACACTAACAAATGGAAATTCATCCCATGCTCTTGGCTAGGAAGAATAAATATTGTCAAAATAGCTATACAGATTGCTAAAGCAATCTACAGATTCAATGCAATCCCTGTCAGAATACCAACAGTATTCTTCAATGAACTGGAACAAATAGTTCTAAAATTCATATGGAACCACAAAAGACCCCGAATAGCCAAAGCAATCCTGAGAAGGAAGACTAAAACAGGGGGAATTACACTCCCTGACTTCAAGCTCTACTACAAAGCCACAGTAATAAGACAATTTGGTATTGGCACAAGAACAGATCCACAGACCAGTGGAACAGAATAGAGAGTCCAGATATTAACCCAAACATATACGGTCAATTAATATACGATAAAGGCGCCATGGATATACCACGGGGAGATGACAGCCTCTTCAGCAGCTGGTGTTGGCAAAACTGGACAGCCACATGTAAAAAAAAGAAACTGGATCACTGTCTAACCCCATACACAAAAGTAAATTTGAAATGGATCAAAGACCTGAATGTAAGTCATGAAACCATAAAACTCTTATAAAAAAACATAGGCAAAAATCTCTTGGACATAAACATGAGTGACTTCTTCATGAACATATCTCCCCGGGCAAGGGAAACAAAAGCAAAAATGAACAAGTGGGACTATATCAAGCTGAAAAGCTTCTGTACAGCAAAGGACACCATCAGTAGAACAAAAAGACATCCTACAGTATGGGAGAATATATTCATTAAAAATGTATCTGATAAAGGGTTGACATCCAAAATATATAAATAATTCATGCACCTTAACAAACAGAAAGCAAATAATCCAATTAAGAAATGGGCAGAGGACATGAATAGACACTTCTCTAAAGAAGAAATTCAGATGGCCAACAGGCACATGAAAAGATGCTCCACATCGCTAATCATCAGAGAAATGCAGATTAAAACCACAATGAGATATCACCTCACACCAGTGAGGATGGCCAACATCCAAAACACAAACAACAACAAATGTTGGCGAGGATGTGGAGAAAAGGGAACCCTCCTACACTGCTGGTGGGACTGCAAATTAGTTCAACCATTGTGGAAAGCAGTATGGAGGTTCCTCAAAAACTCAAAATAGAAATACCATTTGACCCAGGAATTCCACTCCTAGGAATTTACCCTAAGAATGCAGCAGCCCAATTTGAAAAAGACAGATGCACCCCTATGTTTATCGCAGCACTATTTACAATAGCCAAGAAATGGAAGCAACCTAAGTGTCCATCAGTAGATGAATGGATAAAGAAGATGTGGTACATATACACAATGGAATATTATTCAGCCATAAGAAGAAAACAAATCCTACCATTTGCAACAACATGGATGGAGCTAGAGGGTATTATGCTCAGTGAAATAAGCCAAGCCGAAAAAGACAAGTATCAAATGATTTCACTCATATGTGGAGTATAAGAACAAAGAAAAAATACTGAAGGAACAAAACAGCAGCAGAGTCACAGAACCCAAGAACGGACTAATAGTTACCAAAGGGAAAGGGACTGGGGAAAATGGGCGGGAAGGGAGGGATAAGAGGGAAAAAGGGGCATTACGATTAGCAGATGTAATGTTGGGGGGGCACGGGGAGGGCAGTACAACTCAGAGAA
This sequence comes from Smutsia gigantea, assembly GCA_032199065.1. Lineage (NCBI taxonomy): Eukaryota > Metazoa > Chordata > Mammalia > Pholidota > Manidae > Smutsia > Smutsia gigantea. The sequence continues at coordinate 58,329 of JAVSCE010019490.1, forward strand.
GACAAGTAGTGATTCTATAGCATCTCACTACGCTGATGGACAGTGACTGTAATGGGGTTGGTGGGGGGGACCTGATGAAGGGGTAGTTTAATAACCATAATATTGCACATGTAATTGTAGATTAATGATAATAAAATAAATTATATTAAAAAAACATAGACAAAAATCTCTTGTACATAAACATGAGCGACTTCTTCATGAACATATCTCCCCGGACAAGGGAAACAAAAGCAAAAATGAACAAGTGGGACCATATGAAGCTGAAAAGCTTCTGTACAGCAAAGGACACCATCAGTAGAGCAAAAATACATTCTACAGTATGGGAGAATATATTCATAAATGACATATCCGATAAGGGGTTGACACCTAAAATATATAAAGAGCTCATGCACCTCAACAAACAAAAAGCAAATAAGCCAATTAAAAAATGGGCAGAGGAACTGAACAGACACTTCTCCAAAGAAGAAATTCAGATGGCAAACAGGCACATGAAAAGATGCTCCACATTGCTAATCATCAGAGAAATGCAAATTAAAACTACAATGAGATATCACCTCACACCAGTGAGGATGGCCACCATTCAAAAGACAACAACAAATGTTGTCGAGGATGTGGAGAAAGGGGAACCCTTCTACACTGCTGGTAGGAATGCAAATTAGTTCAACCATTGTGGAAAGCAGTATGCAGGTTCCTCAAAAACTGAAAATAGAAATACCGTTTGACCCAGGAATTCCACTCCTAGGAATTTACCCTAAGAATGAAGCAGCCCAGTTTGAGAAAGACATATGCACCCCTATGTTTATTGCAGCACTATTTACAATAGCCAGGAAATGGAAGCAACCTAAGTGTCCATCAGTAGATGAATCGATAAAGAAGAAGTGGTACATATACACAATGGAATATTATTCAGCCATAAGAAGAAAACAAATCCTACCATTTGCAACAACATGGATGGAGCTAGAGGGTATTATGCTTATTGAAATAAGCTGGGTGGTAGTATATGGTTGTGCCTTATGTTATTCTTTATATCTTGCTTATTTTAAACGTTACATAGTGGTTAAAAAAATAAAAGTATGTGTAAATGGTTGCCATGTAGAGACCACAAATATAAGTATAGAAGAGAAATGAACACGGCAGCTGCCTTAATGTTATGTACATGGATAGCTTGAGTTACAATTTGTAGTGACAGTGTCTGACATTTATTTAAAAGGTGGTACTAAAAAACAAACTCAACCAAGTAAATTTGAAGATCTGTTTGCTTTTATTAAGTGATTCATGAATTGGGCAGCACCCCACCTAGCAAGTAGAGAAATGGTCTGAGGAACTGTACAAAATGGAAGGTTTTTATAGCTAGGAGGGTGGGCAAATGGTTATTAGCAAAAGAACAGATTCAGGATTGTTTCAGGTAAGGTCACCCTCCCTTTGGAGAGGCTACAGGCTCTTAGGCAGATTCCCTCACTAGGAAATTCAAACTGATTAGTTTAAAATTCCATTCCTGAGAATACAAGTAGTGACTCTATAGCATCTTACTACGCTGATAGACAGTGACTGCAGTAGGGGGGGTGAGGACTTGATAATATGGGTGAATGTTGAAACCACTGTGTTGTTCATGTGAAACCTTCATAAGATTGTTTATCATTGATACTTTAATAAAAAAAAATTCCACTCCTGAGAGGCTGCAACTGCCATTACATTGGGCATTAAGTCCCAGTTTGGTGAGTTGGCCTAGAGGAAGTGACCCCATGTTGGGTTTCTGTTTTTCTTTTTAACAGTGGTATAAATCAAAAACCCTTCAGTTTCCCTCCCGTAACTCCCTGTAGCCTGTCTTCAACCCACCCCAAACCCATCTCAGTCAAGAGTCACTGGTGACCCAGTTGCTCCATCTGAAACACTGGCCTTTCCTGTCTTCTCTCTTCCCCGTGCATCCCTGTGTCCATCGGCAAGTCCGTCATCCTAGCCTACAAAATACATCGGAAGTCAGTCCTCTTTTCTTCAACACCATACCATCGTAACCTCATCTTGCCTGTAGGACTGTTGGAAATAAACCTGCTATCATCTACGGCCTCCCCCCTAACCCACTTTCCACTTGCTATTCTTACCAGTGCCCCACAGTTTCTCTTCCACTGAGATTTTACATTTTCTTAAAAATGTAAATCAGCTTAGATCAGTCCCTTGCTCAGAATCATCCAGGAAGGCTGAGGTTAAAGTTCAAAGCCCTCACCAGGCCTACGTGGTCTTCCCTATGTGGCCTGTCTCTCTTCCCTGCTCTCCCCTTTCTGTTCTGACCATGCAGACTTTGTGGTTCCTTGAACAACCCCTTTCTCACCCTAAGGCCCCGTGCTTGCCCTTGGGGAGCCTTCTGCCAAGTTGTGGCTCCCTGGCTTCAGCAAGGCCTCTATGCACCAATATTTTGAAAACAGCTGCCTCCCCAACCTGACAAGTCCCTTTATGCTCTTTGTTTCATTTTCCTTCCTGTCTAATGTTACATTATATATGTATTTGTTTAAACATTCATTTCTGTTTCCCCTAGTAGATCATAAGCTTCCCCCAGGCTGGGCATTCTCTGTCTTATTCACTGTTGCATTTTCCCATGCCTAAAACGGTGTTTGTTTGGCACATTGTTGGTGCTAATGAAAGCTTCTTCAGTGAACGAGTGCATTGATGGTAAGGAAAAATTTAGATGACTCGAAAGTACCTTTTGGTAAAACCAGAGCCATTGGAGTTGTAGATGCGTGAGAAGAATTTGAGTAAGATTGTTTCATAAAGTATAAAAGTGGAAAAGCAGAATATTCTTCTTTAGAAAGATTAGTTAACTTAATCTAAGTATGTGTGATTAATTGAATGACTCTAATAGATATTTGAATATTTTACTTATATTCCTAAAAATGTGGATATCCAGGTGGACCAGAAAATTCTTGGGATCTTTTCTTTGGGAACCCTTACATTCAGGTTGCCTGATATGTTCAGTTGCCTTATATTGAATACATCACTCTGTCTGTCACTGTCAGTCCTTCCCAAGCACCCTGGGTCAAACCTAGCCCTAGGCTTAGGGCCATGGCATAGGGAAGATACTGGAGAAGAGAGTCAGGCACACTGTGTGTTCGTTGTGTGCTAGGGACTCTGCTTGCATTTCTCTTTCATTTGGGTGGCCAGGCAGGGAGAGGGCCAGGACCACAGGACTCTGCCACTTGGTCTGACCTTCCAGCCCTTGCCCCCTCTGCAGGTCTCAGAAGTCATCTTCGTGTCCATCTATGTCTCTGAGTTCTGCATGAAGCTGTACGTGGACCGCATCTACTATGGGAAGGATGGCTACAACCTGCTAGATGTGGTCGTTATCATCATTATCTTCATCTCCTATGGCCTCCGCAAGATAACGGGCAAGCACTACCCCTACCTCAGCATCGCTAATGGCCTGCAGTCCCTGCGGATCCTCAAGCTCATCACCTACAGCCGTGGCATCCGGGTGAGTAACCCAGGGGTACCGTGGTGCTGGGAGCCCAGGCGACAGGGCCCATTTGCCCACCAGCCCATGATGAAATAATAATTCTATCATCTAGTTATTGAGTCCTACTGTGTGGCAGGTTTATCTTTACTGATATTATCTTATTTAATCTTAAAACAATTATAGGAAAGGTATTATTACCTCCATTTTACAGTTGAAGAAATTGAGACCTGTGGTCACTCAGCAGTTAGATGGGAGAGCTGAAGTTTGAGAGGTGTGTCTGCCTCCAGAGACGGTCGGAACTTTTCCTCTCTCTCAAGCTGCAAAGGGACTGAGTTTCTGATGGTACAGCCCCTTTGAACTGAGTGCCCGGGATTCCCCAGTTTTTTGGTGACCATGGCCCCTCACTGCTTTCCCCAAATAGCTAAACACCTGCTGCTCCTCTTGGGAATAGTCTCCTTACTGCGTTCAGGCAGCTCTGGAAATGCTGCTCCTGCTGAGATGTCATGGGGTGAGCCGCTGTTTTTATGACTCAGCGGGTTTCAGAACAACCTGCCCTTCGGCCTTCCTCCTGGCCGCGGTGTGCGTGCCCTGGCTCTGCGCGCCGTGCCCGTGCTTCTCTGGGAAGGCGATGGTTCGGACCCACTGAACCAGTCAGGGTGTGTCAGCGTGTTCTGCTGACAGACTGCCCCTATCCCAGCCTGGGTGCCCGCCTGGGCGGGGCGTAGGCCTCATGCTCAGGAGCCCCAGCGTGGGGTGGAGAAGGACAGGAGAGCGTTAAAGAACGCCACCCTACTCCCGCCTCTGCCACAGAGCCGCTTTCAGTCATTTCTTCCGTCACATAGCCACACAGTTGTGTGTGGGTCCCCCTCAAACCGCACCGTCCCGTCCTCCTCCTCCTCGTCACAGCGAGGCTCCTGGAAAGAGGTGTTTGTGCTTCCAGACCTTGCGTCCTTGTCTGTCATTTGTGCCCTGGCCTGGCTTCTTCTCTCCACCCCTAACGAGCCTCTCTGAGGTTGCCGACTACCTCCTGGTCACCAAGGCCACCAGCCATTTCCCTCAGCTTCCTTGCCGCCTCTTTCCCTCGGTTTTCCTCTGGGTCTCGGGCATGACTTTTGGGTGCGTGTTGACTTTGCCTGGCCTTAAATGTCGTTTTCTCAGGACTGTGTCCTGAGTTCTCTTCCCTCTCAGTCTGCGTATTGTCTTTGGGTGATCTTTTCGACTCTTCAGGGGTCCACAGCTGCCCATGCCTCTCTCTTTGACCTGCACACCCAGCTGCCTCCTGGACGGTTACGTGTTCCTCAAACCCACGTCTAACCTGGCGGCTACCACTCTTCCCCCACCTCCACCTTCAAATCCCCAAAGCCTGGCCGCTCCTGCTGTACTCTGTCTTCTGGTGAAGGGCACGCCCGCCATCAACGGCCAAGTCCTGATTCTGAGTGTCCGTGTTGACTCCTCTCTCTCAGAGCCCTGTAACTGGCCTTCTGCACCGTCACTGACTTGTCCAAGTCTTCTCAGCTTTGCGGCCACCACCATCTCTTCAGCACCACACCCCTTTACGTGGATTCCTGCAGTGGCTTCCAGCACTGCAGAGAGCCCTGGAGCAGGAGTGCCCAGCAGCGCTGGGGGTGGGATCTTGAAAGTGTACGTCAAATCATGGCCCTCACCCTTTCAAACCTGAGAGGGGTCCTCCTGTTTGTAGGCTAGAGGCAGCCCCTGTGATGTGTCCTAGAGGGGAGATGAGATGGGAGTGTCTGAGAGGCTGAGTTCGGAGTTGATGCCAAGCAGAAGACTGAAAGCCCCTGGGAGGTCAAGGCCAGGTGGTGGGAACCTCAGAGGGAGGGGGGTCAGGCAGTGGGAAGGGTGGCCTTTTCCAGGTGGTAGGCACCGAGGGAGCAGGGGGCCTAATGTGGTGCCAGAGTCCCTGGAGTTAAAGGAGTCAAGACGCCTAGGGGATAATAGGTATTCCCCAGAGATGCTGAGGGCCCTGAGGATGACAGCAGGACCGGGCAGAGCCTGGAGGCGGCCATTCCAAGACATGATGGGGGTGGGCCTGCCCAGAAGCATGGGCAGTGCCCATAGACACAGGGGAGCAGAGGGTAAGGTAGAGGGTGGTCTCCTGAGCCAGGCCAGCCAGGGAAGAGGGCTGCGGAGGAGGGATGGCCTCAGGCACGACAGGATTTTCAGGTGAGGCCAGGAAAGAGATCACCATGGAAGGAGTACGCAGAGACTTGTGGGAGTCCTGTGAAGACAGAGGAATTGGCAGTGGACTGAGGAAAGGAAGCCTGGGGCTGGGACTGCATGAGGAGGGGGGAAGCAGAAAAAGCTGGTGGCAGGAGGGTCTTCTGCTTGGGGGCAGGGGAAGGGCAGTGACCCAGGTTGGCACACTGTGAGGCCGAGGACACGAGCTGCCTCATGAGAGCATCGTCCTCATCATGTCCTGGTCAGAGGCAAAGGCCTGCAGGTGACTGAAGCTTAGGGCCTGGCAGGGGCGGCCCATCCTTCTAGCCCAGGGATCCAGTGCAGGGAACACAGCTCTCTCCACTGGCCAGCATCTATCCCGCAGCTCAGCCTGGCTTACTTGGTGACTGCAGGCCTCTGCTCAGCCTTCGGTCCTTGTAGACATACACAGAGAGCTGTGGGCGTGCAGACACAACGTGCACACTGATACATGCCCATGTTTGACCTCAGGGGTTTCTGTCATTCAGCAGAGACTTGTATCCCAAAGTTATTCCCTGGGGACCACCAGATGTGACTCTCCTGTGGCCTTTGGGATGTCACTGGATCCCAGATTCCTAGAAGCACGTAGGGACTCTGGATTACACATCCTCTGTACACCAGCCTGGCCAGCTGGCCAGAGGAAGCTGGAGGTGTCAAAGGCGGGGACCTGCACCTCTGTGCTTATTTGTATTCGTTGAGGTGTCCATGAGGCTCCAATAGAGCGGCAGCCTCAGTGCCCGGAGCCGGCACTCTGGCATGTTCTCAGCTCCTGCTCCCTGGTGAACTAAAATGACACTTTGCCTTCCACCTCATGGCAATAAACCTGTACCACAAGGAAGGTTCCTTGTTTTGCACACAGAAAAGTTCTGCTAGCTGGGCACCTGGGGGCTACACTGCCCCTGTTCATCTCTAGTTCAACCTGCAGAATAACCTTTAGATGCTTGGCTGTGGACGCACCAGCCTTACCTTTCTCGCTGCTTCCTCCCCCGTGGGCTCCTCATCTTCCGCACATCTAGGTGGCTGCATAGAAAGGCTCTCTGAGTGGCCAGGCCTGGGCACGGACCCTGTCTGGAGGTCCTCTGCAAACCCAAAGTACCGCAGGAACAGGAGGGCAGCTGTGGCTTGACCCTAAAATGAGGCACCTATGGGGGGGCCAGGCCACAAGCCTTGGAAGCCCAGGACTTCCTCGGGGAAGGAGCTACCGGCCTATGGGGATCTGGACAACCCTCCCCTGGGACTGGATTTCTGCACCTTCTGGACTGCGGACTGATGGGGCCTGCCTGGATTGTGCCAAGGCCAACTGTCGGAGTGCTGCAGGAGTCCGCGTGGGCTCTGGAGAGCGTGGTCTCTGGTCCACTACTGTTCTCTAGCTGCTCAGCGTGGGCTGCAGGGAGCCAGGCCTCGGGCTGGCCTGGAAGTGGGAGACCCAGCTGGGGCCTCTCCCGCACCTCTCTGCAGTGCCTCTGGTCCCACCGCCCCGTGTTCCCCCCTTCCCCACCGCTGGGCAGACTCCATCTGCAGACTCTGTCCCACTGGTGCACGTCCCATGAGGATTTGCCTCTTCAGTCTTAGTAGTTTCTCGGGAAAGAAGTTCGTCTCTGTCCCACAAGGAGGGAGGCAATTTTTTACATCTCGACTCTTGAAATTTATCCCACAACACTGATTTTCTCCCTCCAAGGCAGTACCCCCTGCAGGCAGCTGTCAGGCCAGTGCACAGGCAGGGCAGCCCCCACGCTTTTGGGTTGTCTCTCTGCTTCCCAAATTACCCCAAACTGTCGGGACTTCCCTGTCCCATGGCCCAGCTCCATCAAGTACCTCTCTCTTACTAGTAAGCCAGTAAACAGTTTCTTAGCTTAGTAAAAGGGGCTTTTGCAGTTGAAGGTGGCAGCACAAGGCAAAGGGCTTGGGAGCTGGGCCCAGCTCTGCCACTGTATTGGAGCGGGAACCTGCCCAAAGCATTCTGCCTCTCTGAGCCTCTGATCCTGTCTTAAAATGGGAAGAATGATAACACCTACATACCTTGAAATGCCGTCTGTGTTCAGATAGATGAACATGTATCGAGCGCCGACTATATGCAAGGTTTCAGGACATGGAGAACGGCCGATGAGGAGCCATGATGTAGGGGAGACAAGGCAAATGCCGATTCCATGGGGGAGAGCTGAGTCACAAAGTGGGGACCTGCCTGTGCAACGGGACCCAGCAGGAGGGGAAGACATGTTCCTTTCGGGTCTCCTCATTCCCACTCCCAGGGTGGCTACCCTACTCCTCCTGGACCTGGAGAGCTTTCAGGGATGGCTCTCAGCTGAGAAGCGAGAGCAGGGCACGCTGGGATGACCACAGAGGCAGGCTGGGGTTCAGGTAGACTGGTTAGTGGTGCTGATGGGGAGACTACCCGGACCTGAGGCAGCCCGCGCCATCTACCCATAGGTGACGGAGGGTGGACACTGGCTGTACACCATGGTTAGATTGGTCTAGCCCTCAGTCTGGGCACAGGTCCTGTTCATTCATTCATTCACTCATCCAGCCATTTACTGAGTCGCTGCCATGTGCCGGGCATGGCCCTGGATGCTGGGGACAGCTGTGGTTTGGGCAGACGGGCCCTCTGTCCTCTGAGCCCCGCCCAGCCCAGCAGCCTCGCCTGACCCCACGCCTCTGTCCCGCAGACGTTCATCACTGCTGTGGGGCAGACAGTCCACACCATGGTCTCCGTGCTCACTCTGCTCTTCCTCCTGATGTACGTCTTCGCTGTCTTGGGCTTCTGCCTATTCGGAGTTCCAGACGGGGGTGATCTGAATAACTGGGGGAACCTGGCCGTGGCCTTCTTCACCCTCTTCGGCTTGGCCACGGTACTGGGTTTGGGAGAGCGGTGGGGACAGGGTCCTTGGGAAGGGACTGCCAGCTGGCATGAGGGTGTGGACATGAGGCCTTCTCCATGCTCAGGCTCTTAGCTGGGCTAGGGAGGCTGAGGCCTGGCCTCCTAAGACCGAGTAGAAGCCAGCACCCTGGCCAGGGCCCATCTCTGTCTCTTTATCTATGACTCCCTAGGGCTTCCCATTTGTCCCACAGCATTGTGAAACCTTCAAAGAGTTCTCAAAAGATAACTTATTTGGATTAAGTTTAATTTAGAAATGAAACCCAGGGCATACAGCTTTTTGGGGAACAAGCTGTCAAATCCACCATGACTAAGCCTGCAAAGCCCAAGTCTAGATGTCCAGACTCTGCTGGGCTCTGGAAAGATGGGTCTTTCTAAAGGGGGACTGGCAGAGAGGCAGTGTCTTTTGGGGGAGGATGGAGGCCTTTTGGAGAAGAGCCCTCAGGACACCTTGGCCAGCAGTGCCTCCACCCAGGGGTGCATCCCCAGGCCATCCCGTATGGACTGGAGTCCATGGGTTGGGGCGGGTGTTGAGAGCTGATGTGGAGGCAGAGCCCGCCTCCTCCTCAGTGGGGCCAGGCTTCCCTAGGGCAGGTGAGAAGGGGCCCCTTGGCATGCCCGCCCTGCCTGAGTAGGTTGATGGCTGGACGGCCCTGCAGCAGCAGCTGGATGAACGGAATTTCACTTTGAGCCGGATGTTCACCATCGTCTTCATCTTGCTCGCCTCTTTCGTCTTCCTTAAGATGTTTGTGGGCGTGATGATCATCCACACCGAGGTGAGGCTGCTCAGGAAAGGAGAGGGGGCCAGGCTCGGGTGGCAAGTGGAGCTAGAGACCCCATCTTTGGGAGGACCCTGAGCTGTCTCCCTCCTGAAGTGGAGGGGAGGCAGCCCTCCCTCCTCCAGCCCAACTCTTTGTCCCAGAGCTCATGCGTTTCCCTGCCTCACGAGAGTGGCCAGCAAGACGGAGACTTGGGAAGTCAGTGCGGCTGCACTTGGCAGCTTGAGTTGGGGGCTGGTCTTGGATGGAGGACCCTCCTGCTGAGCGGCCTGGGCCGTGGTGCAAAGCTCTGGAAGAGGAAGATGGTGGGCAGGGAGGTGGGTGTACAGTGAAAGCCTGCACTTCACCTCCATCCTCCCATTCTCTAGGCTTCCATCAGAAAGTTTAAGCAGGAGCTGATGGTGGAGAGACAGCTGGCACTCACCGAAAAGAAGCGGTTTCTTCTGAAGCGGCAGCAAGAAGAGGTCAGCAGGCTGCTGCAGACCCAGGTTGGTGACCTTCACAGGCAGGTGGATAAACAGAGAGATGGACAGTCAACCCTGAAGAAATGGGCAGGAAGAGAGGCCTGGGAGCCTGTGCAGAGAGCAGGTGGCCTCCGCATCTGTGGTCTTAGGTGAGGCAGGTATCTAACATGCTGTGATTTTCAGAGTCAGGCTTTATTCTGGACATTTTAATATTTCTGTGAACCTCTTAGAGTACTGAGTATTGTGATTAAAATACCTCCCTCCTTCATGAGGAAAACTCCACCCCCACCCCCTTTGCCTGGTTCCTCTTGTTGCTGAGGGCTCACCGAATGCCAGGCCGGGATGGCCCCCATCCAGTGAGTGGGGGAGGCCACAGAGAGGTCGTGCAGGCCCTGACAGTCACTCAACCTCGCCTTTTCTCCACTGGAACAAGAGTGAGCACAACGGTTTGGGGAATTTCTGTCAAGCCTGTGGGCAGGGCCGGGGTGGGTCTTCTCGTCACCCTCAGTGCGCTGCGCTCCCCATGCCCAGCCCCGCACGCTCCGTGGCTCCCGAGCCGCTGCCCCTCCTTCCTCGTGTGGCCGGCCCATCCCTCCTCAGCTACCGTGGCTGTGCCAGGGTTTGTCCAGGGCAGGGCAAGGCCTTGCTGAGCCACACTCAGGCTCTCACCGGCCCCTTCCTGTGCCATGTCCTGGTGTCGGTGACAGCAGCGCACGAGGCTCCCTTGGTTAGCGGGCGTCCAGGCTCAGAAGGGGTCAGGATGAGCCTGTGACTGGGCTCAGGCCTCAGCCTGGGCCCCTCCAGGAGGGTCCCTAGGTCTTTATGTATCTTGGGTGTCAATGTCTGCTCAACAATGTTCTCTTTTTGCTTTCCTCTCTAGAAAAATGTTGACTGCAAAAGTTTCAGTAAGCTGGTAGAGAACTTCAAGAAGACCCTGCGGCATACTGACTCCATGGTCTTGGATGATTTTGCCACCAGCCTACCCTTCATCGATGTCTACTTGTCCACTCTGGACAACCAGGACACTACAGTCTACAAGTCAGTCCCAGCCTGCTGGCCCTGGTCAGGGAGACCAGGCTTTTCCTGGTCCCCAGGCATCTCTGAGTGTGGGTCTGCGTCAGGCGCTCTGTGGGAGCAAAGGGGGGGTGAACGATGGGCAGGGTGGATAGAGTGAGGCCCGTCTCAGGAGCTCAGGGTTCCATGTCTGCCCATGGCCTGGGCAGCTGTGTGGACAGGCCTGTGGCTAGGGTCTCTGTTCCCTTTTCCTCCCCAGCCTACCCTGAGCCGTATTTAAGTGCTGGGCCCTTTGACTCTCCAGGCCCTTCCTCACTAAGCCCCTTTGAAAAAGGGCAGAGGAAGCAGCACTGATGGGCCACTTGGGTACTGAGGCTCCTGGCCTGGTTCTGCCACTGCCTTCCTTTGTGACCCTGGGAAAGTCTCTGCCCTTTTCCCATTTGTTACACAAAGGGCTGCTGGGCTGATGATGTGAAAACAATGTGTATAGAGCTCAGAGCTTGGCCTGGCCCAGGGCTGTGCTTAGTGTGTTAGCTGTGGTTGTAAGTGGCCATTGCTGAGCAGAAAGGGGAGAGCATGGGAACTGAAGAGCCACAGGTGGCTCTTGAACAAGGAAGGACACAGTTACCTGGCTTCAACAAAGCCCCTCGAAGGGCCTCATACACTGGAGGAACTGGAACGAGGGGATCAAGGAATGCCCACTTTTGGCCTAAGAGTGGGCCAGGCGGTAAGGTCACCTCTACGTAGTCACCACACTCAGAGCCCAGGTTGTTGTCTCCAGCCTAATACATGGAGAAATAACTAGCTCCAGGGCCACAGAAAGAGTGGCAGACAGATTCCAGCCCAGCCTGATCTAACTCTGAAGTCTTTGCCCTTCCCTCATCCCACAACTGCCAGGTGTGGTGAATGTGCAGGGGCAAGTGTGCAGTGGAGGGGCCAGGTGGCACAGAGCCTGCCCTTGAGCTCAGGCCCCCCTCCTTCCGCTCTACTTCCAGTCTTCAAGAACTGTACTATGAGATCATGCATGTGCCGAGCCTGATGCTCGAAGAGCTGCCACAGAGGAACGAGTCCCAGTCTTCGGAAAAGATGGATGAGAAGTAGCTGGTCCAGGCACCCAGGCGAGGAGGGGCTTGCAGACTGTGACAGCCCTACCCCCCATTAAACACCGGCTTTCTGAGTTGACCTTTCCATGGTTGCTGTGACCGTGGCATTTCCCCACTATTGGGGTTTGGGCCTGGGTAGTTGACTTTGAAGTCTGATTTCCTGGACCCCCCAACCCCACATGACAGCAGACCTGGGGAGTGAGGAGAAAGAGGCTCAAGACTTGCCCAGAGGCCACATCCAGGGGCCACACTGGCTCTCTCTTGCCTTGACTCCAGCGGCAAAGACCCCCAGAGCTCCTGGGAAAGCTGCTGAGGACCCCAGAGCAAGGAGAGCCTCCAGAAGCCCCGTTAGAGGGTAGGGCTTCCTTGATCTGGTGCAGCCTTACTGATCTTGGAACCTTTGCTGGGCTCATCCATGTGGGTGTCTCCGCACCAGGCAGAGCTATAACTTTCTTTATGGACCCATTGCTAGGGACTCCCCTCTTTGGAAGTCCACTCTGCTTTCCCCTAGCCTCTCACAATGGTTGGAGTTCCCCGGAGACAGAGCTGAGACTGGTGGGTCCTGTTGTGTGGGCACAGAGCCCAGGGTGGTCTCGTCTGGGGGACGGCCTAGCAGCAGCACTGGGGCACCCGCACAGGCACTGGAGGAGTGGCAGCATCACGCACTTGGGGCTGTTTCCCCCTTTACGGTTTGTAAGGACTCTTCATGTAAAAGGTAGCATTTTCTGTGTCATTCTTGGCCAAATGACTGCTAGAGTTGCCATGGTCCTGGCACTACCAGAGTCCAGCCATTGTGGAGTCACCTGAATGCCCAGATAGGGCAGGGCATCTGGCTCCTGACTGGCGATGGCAGAGGCCCTGCAGTGCCCCTCAGTTCCCACTGCTGGGGAGTATTCTTGGTGCCTGTCACCTTGGCACTGCCATCTCAGACAGAGAGAGGTGAGCTGTGGGTTGGGAGACCTACTAGTATCTATAGCTGAGGGCAGAAAGGCCTCAGCTGGCCCCAACACTGGATCCATGGCTTCAGGCCTGGGGGACAGCACCCCCAAGGCCACAGGACAAGGGCAGGTAGAAAATCATGATTTCATTCATACATATAATTACTATTTACTGAGCTGTCCTGGATGCTTGGGGTTCTGTAATGAGAAACCCACAGTCTTGTCCTGGACTTCTTGGTATTCATGGTGTTTAGGGGAGACATTAATCCAACCAGACTGGATGAGAGAAAATTTCCCTGAGGAAGTGACAATAATTGTTTGAATGCAGAGAACACAAGTCTTCTAAGATACTCAAATCATTTCCATTTGTAAATGCTCACACTCTCAGAAACAAATTGAGAATTTTGTAAACAATGCTAAGAAGGATTGCTCTGAAGTGAGACCCATCATTGTGCTGTGGAGCAGTTGTCTGAGGGCAGGGCATGTAGTCTACTTCTTCCTGGGGTAGAGAGAACTTTAGGTCAATACCCTTGGAGGTGGGCCTGAAGTAAGCAGCGTGTCTATGCCCTTCGTGGAGGGGGGAGAAGCTCAGGGTCTTATGCATCTAATGCCTGACTGTGAAGGCTAGAGAACTTCCAGGAGTGCTCTGGTGGGTGAAGCCCAGCCAGTAGGGCAGGTAGGCCTCAGGCAATGGCTCTAATTCAGGGCTGGGTCAAAACAGACATTGACAACTGCTCACACTGTTGTGCACACTGTTGGTGCACTGTATGCCAGTGTTGCTCAGGGGAGTACGAAAACATATCCACCTGCTCTCATTAGGAAAAGCAATAGAAAAGAGTAATGAAACTAAGAGCTGATTCTATGAAAAGATAAACAAAATTGATAAACCTTCAGCAAGACTCATCAAGAAAAAAAGAGAGGGCTCAAATAAATAAAATTAGAAATGGAAGAGAAGTTATAACAAACATCATAGAAATACAAAGGATCATAAAAGACTACTATCAACAATTTTACTATGAAAAAAATGGATAACATGGAAGAAATGGATAAATTCCTAGAAACATACAATCTTCCAAGATTGAATCAGGATGAAATAGAAAATCTGAATAGGTTGATTACTAGTAACAAAATTGAATCACAATAAAAAAACTCCTAACAAAGTCCTGGAAGTCCAGGACCAGCTGGTTTCACAGCTGAATCCTACCAAACATCCAAAGAAGAGTTAATACTTATCCTTCTCAAAGTATGCCAAAAAATTAAAGAGGATTGAACATTTCCAAGCTCATTGTAAGAGGCCAGCATTACCCTGATACCAAAATCAGATAAGGATACTACAGAAAAACAAAATTACAGGCCAGTATCTCTGATGAACATAGATGTAAAAATTCTCAATATATTAACAAACCAAAATCAACAATACATTAAGAGGATCATACACCATGATCAAGTGGGATTTAGTCCAGGGATGCAAGGATGGTTCAATATCTGCAAATCAATCAGTGTGATATACCACATTAAGAAAATGAGGAATAAAGATATTGTGATCACCTCAATAGATGCAGAAAAAGCATTTGAAAAAACTCAACATTCATTTATGATAAACACTTTTAAAAAGTGGGTATAGAAGGAATGTATCTCATCATAATAAAGGCCATATATGACAAACTCACAACTAACATATTCAATGGTGAAAAGCTGAAAGCTTTTCCTCTAAGATCAGGAACAAGACAAGGATGCCCACTCCTGCCATTTTATTCAACAATGTATTTGTGGAAGTCCTAGCCACAGCTACTAGGCAAGAAAAAGGAATAAAAGGCATCCAGATTTGAGAAGAAAGTAAAATTGTCACTATTCACAGATGACATGATATTATATGTGGAAAGCCCTAAAGCCTCTAATAGTTCAAAGCTATTAGAACTAATAAATGAATTCAGTAAGGTTTCAGGATACAAAAATCAATATACATAAATCTGTTGTGTTTTTATACACTAACAATGAGCTGTCAGAAAGAAAAATTAAAATCCCATTTACAGTTGCATCAAAAAGAATAAAGTGCCTGTAAGTATTTTATTTAACTGAGCTGGAAAAAGACCTGTACTCTGAAAACTACTGATGAAAGCAATTGAAGACAACACAGATAAATAGAAAGGTATACTGTGCTCATGGAATGGAAGAATTAATACTGTTAAAATGTCCATACTACCCAAATCAATCTATAGATTCAATGCAATCCATATCAAAATTCCAATGACATTTTTCAGAGAACTAGAACAAATTATCCTAAAATTTCTATGGAACCACAGAAACCCTGAATAGTTGAAACAATCTTAGGAAAGAGAAACAAAGTGAGGAGTATTGTGCTCCTGAATTTCAAACTATACTACAAAGCTGTGGTAATCAGAACAGTATGATATTTGCACAGAAGTAGACACATAGATCAATGGAGCAGAATAGAGAGCTCAGAAATAAAACCATACTTATATGGTCAATTAATCTATGACAATTTAAAAATAATCTCTTTAATAAGTTGTAATGGGGAAGCTGGGCAGCTACATGCAACAGAATGAAGCTGGGCCATTTTCTTAAACCATAAACAAAAACAAACTAAAAATAGTTTAAAGACTTAAATATAAAACCTGAAACCATAAAGCTCCTAGAAGAAAACAGACAGTAAGGTCTTTGAAATCAGCCTTAGCAATGTTTTTTTTTTTTTTTGGATCTGTCTTCTCTGGCAAGGACAAGAGAAGGAAAAATAAACAGGGCTATGTAAAACTCAAAAGCTTTTGCACAGTGAAGGAAAATGAAAAGATAACCCATTGAATGGGTCAAAGGGGTTACATCCAAAATATACAAAAAACTCATCAAATTCAATATAAAAATCCAATTTAAAATATACAGAGGATCTGAATAGCCATTTTTTCAAAGTAGATATATAGATAACCAACAGGTACATGGAAGGAGGCTCCACATCATTAACTATCAGGGAAATGCATATCAAAACCACACTGAGGTATCATCTCACACCTGTCAGATTGGCAACTATTCAAAAGACAAGCAACAACAAGTGTTGGTGAAGATGTGGAGAAAAGGGAACCCTCATGCTCTGTTGGTGGGCATGTAAATTGGTGCATCCACTGTGGAAAACAGTATGGAGTTTCCTCAAAAAATTAAAAATACATATGATCTAGCAATTCCATTTCTAGGTATTTATCCAAAGAAAACAAAAACACTAATGTGAAAAGATATATGTACTCTTTAGTTCATTGCAACCTAAGTGTCCACTGATAAAGAAGATGTAGTATGTAGACAATGGACTATTGCTCAGCCATGAAAAATAATGAAATTTTGCCATTTTCAACAACATAGATGGACCTAGAGGGTATTATGCTAAGTGAAGTAAGAGAAAGACAAATACTGTGTGACTTCACTTATATGTGGAATCTAAACAATTAATAAACAAAACAAAAATAGACTCACAGAGAACAAATTGATGGTTGCCAGAAGGGTGCAGTCTTCCAGTCATAAAATAAGACACAGGGATATAATGTATAGCAGAGGGAATATAGTCAATAGTATGATAACAATTTCGTATGGTGATAGATGGTAACTAGCTAGACTTAGTATGGTGAGCATTTTGTAATAAATAAAAATTGAATCACTATATTGTATGCCCCAAACTAATACAATATTCCATGTCAATTATTCTTTGATAAAAAAAGCCAAACCAAACCAAAGATGGACCAGCTATAAGGATCAAATAAAATACACACGAGAGTGTAAAAGAAGATGTGTAGGCATACCTTATTTTTTTTATTGTGCTACACTTTATTGCACTTTGTAGATGTTGCATTTATTTATTTATTTATTTATTTTATTAAGGTATCACTGATATACACTCTTATGAAGGTTTCACGTGAAAAACATTGTGGTTACTACATTCACGCATATTATCAAGTCCCCACATACCCCACTGAAGTCACTGTCCATCAGTGTAGTAAGATGCCACAGTCACTACTTCTCTGGGCTACAATGTCTTCCCCATGACCCTCCCCCACAACCTGTGTACTAATCATAATGCCCCTCAGTCCCCTGCTCCCTCCCTCCGCACCCCTCCCCTTTGAACTGCTAGTCCCTTCTTGGAGTCTGTGAGTCTGCTGCTGTTTTATTCCTTCAGTTTTGCTTCCTTGTTATACTCCACAGATGAGGGAAATCATTTGGCACTTGTCTTTCTCCGCCTGGCTTATTTCACTGAGCATAATACCCTCCAGCTCCATCCACGTTGTTGCAAATGGCAGGATTTGTTTCTTTCTTATGGCTGAATAATATTCCATTGTGTATATGTACCACCTCTTCTTTATCCATTCTAGATCTTGCATTTTTATAAATTGAAGGTTTTTTGGCCACCCTGTGCCAAGCAAATCTATCAGCGTCACTTTTTCCCAACAGCATTTGCTCACTTTGTGCCTCTGTCACATTTTGATAATTCCTGAGATATTTCAAACTTTCATTATTATTATGTTTGTTATGCTGATATGTGATCAGTGATCATGACCCACTGAAAGCTCAGATGACGGTCAGCTTTCTTTAGCCATAAACCATTTTTAAATTAAGGCATATACATTACATTTTTTAGACTGAATTTAGTAGACTATAGTATTGTGTAAACATAATTTTTATATGCACTGGGAAACCAAAAAATTCATTTGACTCGCTTCATTGCAATATTTACTTTATCACAGTGGTCTGGAACTGAACCCTCAATATTTATGAGGCACGTCTGTAGTCAGCTATGATTTGTGTTTCCTAGCTGTCAGCTCTACCTCTTCAGTGTGCTATGCTGGTCAGGTGCTGAGAGGAACTGGGTCAGTGTGGTGGGGAGGAAAGGATAGAGCTGAGAGCAAGCAGCAGAGGTCAGGAACCTGGATGAGGAGTGGGGTGAATGCGTCTCCAGATGGAGCTGGTACAGGGTGGGCAGAGATGGCATGGTGGACCTGGATTGCTTGGGTAGCAGTAGAGAAGCCCTGGGCATGGGCCAGTATGGGAGGGCAAGCTTCCTCTAAGGGCACAAACCAAAGGCTTTCACAGAGCAGAGAACTGGGAAAGAGTAACGTGCAAAGGGCTGGCCCAGCACTGCTGGCAGAACGAGCCAAAGCAGCATTACTGTTTGGCTCTATTTGCAGAGCAAACACGGGCAGCATGGAATTCCCACTTGGGCCCTCCCCAGCTCAAACAGGCTTGGCCAAAACTTCCAATTGATTTGCTTGGGGCAGAAGTGGCTCTGCTTGTCCAGGCCTGGCTGTGGAAAGCAGGACTCTCTTGCCTGCCCCAAGCCCTTGGATCCAGCAGAGCTGTCTCCATATGCCTTGTTCACCTCGAGCTTGCCAGCCTGGAGGTTTGGGGGCTGCAGTGGGATGCAGGGTATGGGGCCTGTCTTCTGGTTTGTCCAGGCCCTCCCCTAGCTCCTGTGGGAAAGATCTGGAATCCAAGGCTGGAGGTGTTTGGAAAGTGGCTGGAGATATATATATATATATTTAACTGTTGATTCCACCAGCAGGAAGCAATCCCTACATTATGGATATCCAGGCAGTGACTGAGAATAAAAGCTCTCCTGTTCCTCCACCAGGTCAGGCTTTGTTCTCAGTGGTGTCTCTACCTGTTTTGGTCTCTGTCCTGGCCCCAAATTGCTTGGGCCTGCTCCATTGTCCCATAGGTTCTCAAGAGAGAAGATGGCTCTGAATTCCTAACTAGGCTGCTCAGAAAGGAGAGGTGATTGTTGTAGATTCTAGTCACAGGGGTAGGGAAATGGGGAGGAAGGAGCTAACTGTGATGGAGTGAGATTCATCAATGATGGAGTGTCCCACTCGTCTCCACGCTCTGCCACCAAGGGTTTTGTCTGTGCTTGGTCAGTCTCCCAGTGATGGGAGGTCAGTGAGATGGTAAAGGACAATTTCGTGCCTCTGATGGAACAGCCCACGTGAAAGCCTTACATAATGATCATATCCAGGGCCTCTTCAAATCCTGAAACAAAACCTCAAGAAGGAAATGGTCTAGTGTCCACTTGGCAGAAGGGAAACTTGAGCTCTGTAAAGGGAAGCCCATGCCTGAGAGAGATGCCCAGCCCAGAGGGTAGAACCCAGAGGGACCCTGGCCTCCTCCTGGTCCCTCTACTAGCCCTGGATTAGTGGGATCCTTGCCTCGAGGGCCTGAGCAAGTCCCTGGGAGCCTGGGGCTGCTGGGGGGGGCTCAGTGGCCCCACCCTAGGCTCTGGGCTATGGGAGAGTCAAGAAGCTTTGGAGAAGGGGGCACCACGCTCATGAGAAGCCAGGCGCTCCTCATGCATTGCATGTGCCTGGACCCAGTACCAGCCTCGGTGACTCAATGGGAGTGCCAGTTTGGGGGATGGAGGAGGCGTCCTTGTCCACACGGGTGTGTGTGTGTGTGTGTGCGTGTGGTGTATAAATATGACCTATATTAGATAGGGTTTACCCAAAGGGAAAGAGAGGTGTGTGCACGAAAAGGCTGGAATAAGGGTGGGGATAAGCATCCGTCCCAGGATGTCCTGGAGAGTTCCCAGACAGGCCGCAGGTGGGAACAGTTGGGGAAATCCTTGCCGGGCCCACCAAGACCTGGCAAGCGGCAGAGTGGCAGCTGCGTTGTGGCTGCAATGTCTTGGAGGGTTTGCTGAGCACTTGCCATGAAGTCCCTGGTACCTTAAGCCCTTGGTTCAATTAAATGGGTTAATATGCTTTGTTTGATTCTGATTAATAATAATAATATAATGTGATAATAGCAATAATGGGGCTATTAGCTGCGATTATTACATGTGCCTGCACCATTCCAGGCACGGAGGGGAGGTGCGGCACACATTCCCACACACTCAACCCTCATTTTCCACTCATAAAACCCCATTCTTCAAAGCCTCTCCAGCCCAACTCCCTATATCCATTTTTGGGACAAATTGCCAACACTTAAAAAAATTGGTCCATTTTGTGTGAAAGCCAAGTCCAAATTGCTGTTACTTTCCTCCTTATGTTTTGAAATTTTCAAAAGGGTAGGGGTGGGGACACAGGGGATGGAGAGAGAAGGAGAGGGGAAAAGAGGGAGAAAAGTGTATGAACGAAGAGGAAAAAAAATAAGCCTTGTTTCAGTAAAAATGTATTTCTGGAATGATGTTTCAATTTACTCAGGCAGAAAAATTAGCAATGGTGTGCTTATTAAACAGGCTCAGTAAGCATGACTATTTTTAGTAGTGTAGTGAAACCCTGGGCATGTGGACCTCTTTAATAAAGATTCCATGATCATGCTGGCTGGCAGGCACACACTGCGTGTGTGCATGCGTGTGTGCAGAGGCACGTGGGTGTGCCCATAGGTGGCTGAACTGGAGGCTTGGGAGGGTGGGACGGTGCAGTGACGGGACAGGGTGAGAGGGACTAACTCCCTGCTCACGTCAGCTGTTTTTAAACTCTGAGCCCTTTGTGTAGCAAAAAAAAAAATCATTACAAATTAGTCTTCCCGCTGAACATTCCTCTTGGCACCTACTAATTTGACGTCTGTTTAAAGAAGAATGTATTTGAAAACAAAAATTTCATTACTGTAAAAATCAGTAAAGGTTTACTTGACCCCATCACGCTACCCTGTGCCCAAATGAGGCTGAATCCCGAGGGCTCCCATGCCGCCCAGGTAGGGGATGACTGACACCTCTGGGGTGAAGACAGGACCCTGTGGGCAGAAGGCCCTGTCCTGCAGATCACAGGCTTTGAAGTTTTAAACTAATATTTATTGTTTAATTTCATCATTACAAAAGTAATACATGCTCAGTGAAAAAACTTGGGAAGGACAAATGAAAAAAAGGCCCTCGTTTCCCACCACCAAAAGGTAGCTGCTGTTAACACTGTGCACATCCAGAAAGTTCTCTATGCATATATACTGATTTGTAGCAATGTTTCTGCACTCATATACTGTTTTGTAGCCCGCTTTGTTTAGTGTTTGATGATAAAAAAAAAGCTGTGGCAAACCTATTATTTAATTTTATGCTGAACTTATAGAGAAAAGTCATCTGCCCCAGTTGCTTTCTCTTGGTCACTCAGGAGGAGAAGTGCCCTTCATGGGGTCCCACTGCTATGCTGCACAGAGGGATGGAGAATGGGGCGGGACCCCATGGGAGTCAGTTGAAGAGGGCTGCAGGGAAAGGTTTTCCAGCAAGCAGCAGACCAACTCTGGTAGTGGGTTCATCCCTGGGAGTCCTGGGCACGAGTCTCTGAATGCTTCTCTGGATAAGCTAGGGGCAGACACACACACTTTAAAGCAAAAGTTGTATGAAAATAAACGTAATGTGAAATTTACCATTTTAACCTTTTGAAAATATACAGTGACATTAAATGAATTCACACCATCCCTCTCCGGAACGTTTTCATCTTCCCCAAATAAACCTCTGTACCCATTAAACAGTAACTCCTCACAACCCTTCCCTGCCCCTGACAATCCCACCCTCTTGTCTGTCTTAATTTCTCTATTCCAGGTAGCTCATATAAATTGGAATCATAATAGTTGCCCGTTTGTGTCTGGCTTATTTCACTTAGTATAATGTCTTTGAGTTTCATCCATGTTGTGGCATATGTCAAAACTTCCTTCCATTTTAAGGCTGAATAGTATTCCATTGTACATACACACCACATTTTGTTTATTCATCTGAAACTGGGTGCTTGGGTTGCTCCCACCTTTTGGCTACTGTGAACATGAATGTACAAGTATCTGTTTGAGTCCCTGTTTTTGTTTCTTCTAGGTGTATACCCAGAAGTGGAATTCTGGGTAATACGTAATTCTATGTTTTTTTAGGAGCTGCCATATTGTTTCCACAGTGGCTGCAGCATTCAAATTCCTACCAGCAATGCACGCGGTTCCAAATTCTCCACATTCTTGTCAACACCTGTCATTTCTGGTAGCAGCCATCCTAATGGACGTGTAGTAATGTATTACTGTGGCTCTGATTTGCATTTCCCTAATGACTAGTAATGTTGAGCATCTTTTCTTGTGATTCTTACACCAATCATATATATCATTTGTATTTCTTCTTTGGATAAATGTCTATTCAAGTTCTTTACCTGCTTTTGAATTGGGCGATTTGGTTTTTTTTGCTGTTCAGATACACTTTTAAAAGCAGTGCCAAGGGCTTCCTGTGCTGAGAGGCAGCAGTGACCAAGCCAGTGGAGGAAGCAAAGCGGCAAGAGAGTGGAGAGAAAGGAGTGGGGAGAGGGAGAGAGGGCCAAGACGTGCCTTGTGGAGTGAGGGGGTACAGGAAGGTAGCCCCTTAATTCTTTTATTTGGCCACTACTTCCTGCGCACAGCCAGTGAGGACACACTTCTCCACATAGTGCTGTCCACACCTGTTTGCCTCCACTGCGACTCCAGTGATCCTGCCCAGCTGCCGGTGCCCTGCCTCCAGGAGGCTGTGTTCCCCATAGTTCAGCCGCAGGCTCTGCTCTCAGGCTGGCTGGGGCCTGAGTCCCGAAAGCTGCATGCCTTTGGATAGGTTACATGGCATCCTTGAGCCTCAGCTTCCTCATCTATACAATGAGGCTGGTAACAGAAATAAGACATGTACAGTGCACAGCAGACATGCAGCCACATGACCGAGAGCCAAAGCAGCTTCTGTCCTCTGCCCCGTTCCAAATGCTGCTCCCAGCCCTTTGACCTGTCCCTCTACAGTGTCCTGATCCATGAGATCACAGCCCCTCCCCTCTGGCTGGGTTCTGGTGGCTGCATCTCCTGGGTGTCCTGTGGCCCCTTGACACGTGGACACCTGCTCTGGACAACACCAGCCAGCTGGGAGGCAAGGTCCAGAGCCCTGCAAAAGCAACACAGGAGTGTGAAGAGTCAGGTTTCTGTGGTGAGAGGGGCAAGGAGGCAGGCTAGCAAGGCTGGGGGGAAGCCTGGGAAGGCTTCCAAAAGGTGGCAAACTGGAAGCATCCACGTAGAAAATGGGAAGCTTGTGATAATGAGTGAGTCAGGTATTTGGATTTAATGGTTGATATTCTAGGGTCCTGCCTTTGCTGGGAAGCTTCTTTGTGCCTCTGCCTGCCCACCCTGTTCTGCTGCCCCCACCCCTAGGCTTCCCTGGTCCCCTGCTACCTGTGCCCTCTGCTGCTCTCCCACACGGCCAAATGAAGTCTGAAGGCAAATTCTAGGGCTTGGTGCTTCGGCTTCCTTTCTCCCAGAGCACAGCTTACATAAATTGTAATTGTTTCCTCTCTACCCCCAACCCCACCACCCAATACAAATGTGATTCACGACAGGAGCATGTGTAGTACAGTGGATGGGCGCATGGGCCCTGGTCAGGGAGCCACATGCATGTCCTGACGCTATCCCTCATTAGCTGTGCCATCTCGGGTGAGCTGTTGATTCACTAAGCTTCAGTTTTTTCCAGTGTAGGGATAACAAGCCCCTCCTGAGGAGCAAATGCTGTAATTCTTCCAGTGTGTTTGCATGGAGCCTGATACTCACTAAGGGCCTGATATTAGCTATTGATAAGATGATCTAACACAAACAGAAGCGTCCAGACATCTTCCTCCCATGTTGCAGGGAGTCCTTAGTGGAGAATTCTAGGGTGACTGCACCCTCTGCTGCCGAGGCTCATCTCTCACAGTACTGGAGGCCCATCTGCCGCTGCCCAGGCCCGGTGGACTGCAGGGAGGGACTGGGCCTGGTTCCTCTGGCCCTGTCAGGGCCTGGCCCATGGTGGGTGGTAGGAAGACTGGGCCGCAGGTCAACAGGCAGGGTTACAGACATGTTCCCAGAGTGGGCTGGGGGTCAGCAGGCCTGTCAGTCCTGACTCACATCATGACAAAGAGCAAAGCTAGAGGGAAAACCAAGTAGGGCCCCAAAGTACATTTTTAGAAATGACCCGATGAGAAACTTAGAGAGGTGGTGACCAGCGCCCTCAAGAGGAGAGGCAGGACCTCTTACTTTAATAACACCACCACCACCACCATCAGTGGAAACCATTTCCTGAGCACTTCCTATTTGCCAGCACCACAACTAACAACTAACACTTTATGTGCATTATCTCATTAAATCCTTTAACCAGCTGTGTGAAGTGATTGTTGTTATTCCCCTTTAGAAGAGGAAACAGAGGCTCAGAAGTTAATTAAATCTCTTGCCCAAGGCAACTCAGAGGTGGAGCCAGAACTTAAGTCCTTGCTCTCAAAAAGGCCACAGTAAGGTTCCCTGGATGCCAGAGCCGAGTAACTGGCCCAGGGACGGACGAGGCCTATGGGCAGAAGATCACCCTCACTCTCACTTTCCACACTGGCCTTTTCGGTGACCGAGGCCCCGCTGCTTTCTCACAAGCTGAACAATAACACAGAACCACCTCTGGGGCCTGGAGTCCCTGGGCAATACCCCTTCCAAGGCTGATCTTCCAGTTCTGACTTCCTCTTCCCACTCCTGAGTCCTCTGGGTGCCGGGCTCAGGGGTGCTGTGGCCCAGAGGGAGGCCTGCATCCTGGCTGGGGCTCTCAAGCTGGAGGTTCAGTTAATTCCTCTCCCTCAATGACCAGGTGCTCGGGGGCTGGTGCACAGTGGCTCATCCCACTTGCCTTTGGTTGCCCCACAGTGCCTGCGAACAAGTGCTGGCCGGCCTCTTGCCCTCCTGTCCCCAGTTCATGATCTCTCTAAACCTGCAGCAGCCCTTTGGGGCTCACTTCGTCAGGACCAGGTAAGAACAAACCTGCTTTCTTATTTCCTGGGGGGCTAGTCCTGTGTTGATAGCAGAAATGATCATCTCTTTAAGGTCAACACTCCCCACCCTCCACCCCGGTGTTGCCCATGGAACGGGGCAGCCCAGCACAGAAGGCAGAGAGTGGGCACCAACTGGGTGTGAATCTACTTCCTGCTGTGACCTTGGGCAAGTGACCTGACCTCTTTGAGCCTCGGGGCCTCATCAGGGAAAGGAGATAATGAGGACTCTTCCTCATAGGGTTGTTGTGCAGGTAAAGGGGCTCAGCAAAGAGGAATGTACTTAGTACAAGGCCCCGGACCCCAAGTGGGCACAGTAATGATAGCGCTTGCCAGTGATGACAGACAGAGCTCCCTCCCCAGAACAGCCGTGCCTACCTTGTTTAAAGCAGGACTCATTTTTTCCTTATAGTACCGTGTCCTTTCTCTTCAGAAGCATTCAGCCCAGTTTGTAATTATCATGTATTTGTTTACTTGTCCATAAGAACAGGACTCTTTCCCACTGCTGGATCCCTAGCACAAGGCAGGAACACAGTAAATGTTAAGTGAATGAATGAAAACCTCTCCTCACTCTTCCTCAGAGCAGGACTGCTTTTTTTCAGAGGACGTGGCTTTCAGAGCCCCATATATTCCGCAGTCCCCTTGCAGAGCGATCCTGCGGCTGGTTCAGCTGGAAGGGCTGGATACTACTTGCAGCCACAGAACAGCTGGGTCAGAACAGTGGGGCGGAGCCCCAAGCCGAGCCTGACACTCACCTGGTTGGCCATGGTCCTTGACGGAGGATGGGTCATTCTGGGGCTGCTTCTGCCCGTCTACTCATCCGTGGCTGGTCAGTGTGTGGCTCCACAGCCACAGAGCCGCCGCCAGAGCCCCACGCGAGCCCCCTCTCACCTGAGGCTTGGCCAGACTTTCAGGAGAGGCACCTCTGCCTCCCACTTCCCTTCAGTCCCACTTCCTTCTAGGTATCTCCTGCCTCCTGCCCTCAACTGAGACCAGGGCCCCCTAGCCTTGGCAGATGTGTGAGGCTGGGGGAGGCACTCTGAGTCCAGATGTGATTGTGTTTATGTTTCCAGAGAGTGAGGGGTCGGAGCTCAGGACTGGAGCCGTTGGGGGAGGGGTGGCCATGCTCCAGCCCCCAACTGCAGCCTCCCCTTCTCCCAACCCCCTCTTCCAACCTGGCATCTGGCCCTGTCTTTCTCAGAACCCCACACTCCAAGTCCCACAGTGTCAGGCAGGGCCATCTTCCAGGAGGGACCCTTCCTTATGCCTCACCTGAAGGCGAGAAACCAGTGGAAAGATGCCTGTCTGGAATCTAAAGACTATTCACTCTGTGTGACCTCCACCCAGTTGCGTTGTGGGATGGAGCCTCAGTTCCATCATCTGTATAATAGGCACAATGCGTCTGACCTCAGTGGGAGTGTCGACTTGGCTTGAGAATGTGTGTCCAGGGCTCTGCAGCTTTTGGCTCATGGCTCAGCTTGGGGCTGTGTCCCACTCCCAGCTAGGACTTGCCTGGCTCCAGCTCCAGGGCCGTGCCAATCCTTGTCACAAGGTGATTCTAAAGCAGAACACCAACCCCTTCTTCCTCACCGGCTGCGGCTTCAAACACTTTGTTCCACCATTACAAGTGACTTACTTAAGGAAAGCAGAATTTACAGGCAGTTTACAGGCTGGTCTTAGTCGTTTCCAAAAGTCAAGGGAGGGTGGAAGTTGCCAGGATGGAAGGAAAGTTAGAAGCTAGTTCTGTGTGATGGACACTTTCTCCTGTACAGCCCTATGCCCCTGGGGTGACAGTTCCGGGTAGAAAGGCAAGGGAGGCTCTGGCTAGACTCTGGCTGATCAAATACCCACAGTCCTCCTGAAGTAGCCAGGGTAGGGCTCCAAGGTGGGGGTACCGGGCCCCCAGGAGAAAAGGCACCCCCAGGCCTAATGAGGTTTTCCGTGGCCCCCACCCCAACGATCCCAGCAGACCAAGGCAGCTCAGCACCCGAGGGGGCTGAGGACCACTGCAGACCCGGCTTGAGAAGAGCCCCAGAGCACAGCTGCGGGGTTGGGAGGGGGTCTTGGCCAGGGCGGCGCGGAGAGGCAGCCGGCTGAGCAGGGCAGGAATCGCAGAGAAGTGCGATCCCCTGCCTGGGCTCTCCCCTCTTATTCGAAGGGCAGGGGCGGCACAGTTCTTTTCCTACCCGCCCCCCTCAGCCAAAGGAAGCAGTCAAGCCTCAGCAGTGGTTAGCACGCTTGTACTATGGTTTTAATAGACGTACATGGACAAGTCGATATAGACAGATTTATAATTCTATAGTCAGTCCGACATACACAGGGACGCTGTAAACAGGGGCGCGGGCCGGAGAGCGGGTGTGCAAAGTGGGCGCGGGCCGGGAACTTGGCCGCGTCCGAGCTCTCCCGGCTCGACTCTTGCACGGCGGGCGGTGAGGAAGAGGCTCTTCGCCGGGACAAGGCGGGGGGACCTCCTAGCCCAGGAGCGGAGCAGAGGGCCAGGGCCTGCGGCGAAGCTCGGGGGCTGAGTGCTCGGAGAGGAGCCTACCTCATTCCCCGCGCCACGTCCCCACCACCAGCTGCGGCTCGTTGGCCTTCAAATAGGATTCCGGGCGCAGCAAGGCAAGGGCTCTTTGGGGCACGCCGGGGCCGTGAGCAGCTCCACCGCGGGTTCCTGATCCCGGGCTGGGCACGGTCAGCCCCGACCCAACGCCCGCTCCAACTCGGATCCGAATGGAGCTAAGGTACGCTCGTCCGAGCCCAACTTGGAGGGGGCGCCGAGGTTCGTACCGGGCCGGGGACAGGAATGCCTGCGCCCCGCGCGTCCAGTTCGCAGGCGCGGCCGCTCAATCCGGGTCCGGCGCGGCGGGAACACGGGCTCAGACGGCGTCCTCCCCGGGCCGCCGGCCTCGGGGCGCCGGCGCCGCGTCCCTTCCGCGGAATGGCCCGCCGGGGCCCTAGGGAGAGAACACACACCATCCGCGCCATCCCGAGGGAAATTGCAACTCATCCGTTTTTTCGCAGCACTTTTCTCCGACACCTTTTTTTTTCTTTTGTCTCGTTTTGGAGAGCAGAGTGGGGTCCATAAAAGCAAACACGAAACCAACCCATGGGTGGGGAGGTGGGGGTGGGCTGCGCAGGCACGGGCTGCGGCGCGGCGCCCGAGGCCCCGCGTGCGTCCTCCGCGCCCGCCCGCCCGCCCGGCGCCGAGCCGGTCGCCGGCCCGCGAGGCCTGGCGGGGCGGTCAGCTGTTGTACTGGCACGCGTTGAGGCCCGACGCCGGGCCCTGCAGGCCACCATAGCCGAACGACGAATGCTGCTTGGACTTAAGCCTTAGGCTGGCCAGGCTCGAGTTGCACGTGTCCCGGTAGACGCTGTAGGGCGAGGCGGGCGTGCCATACGGGCAGGCGCCCGGCGACATGGCCGAGTTAAGCGAGGAGCCGGTGAGGTTGTTGATGTTGTTGAGGCCCGAGTTGGGCATGCCGGGCACGGCGCCCGGGCCCATGCTCGACGGCATGGTCATGGAGGAGATGGAACTGGGTGCCGAGAACATGGACTGCGACGACAGCGGGCTCATGGAGTTGAAGAAGGTGAAGCTCTTGGTGGAGAGCGGCGCTGGCGCCAGGCTCTTGGCGGCCCAGTTGTTATAGGAGTAGCCGGCGGCGTACACGTCCTCGTAGGGTTGCACCAAGCCGCTAAACTGCGGCACGTAGCCACCTTTGCACAGGTCCAGCTGCTGGTTACGCTCGCGCTTTCGCCACTTGGCTCGCCGGTTCTTGAACCAGACCTGGGGGGAGGAGAAGGGTCAGCGCTGCTGCGGGCGGGAAGGCCCTCCACCCCCACCTCCACCTCCACCCCCACCCCACCCGGAGCCCTCCGCCGAGCTTCTTTAAGAATATCCTTTCTTTTCTTCGACATTTCCTCCCCTGCCGTCTCTCCATAATGCTCCTTTCCTGTGCCCAGAAAATACTAGTCTTTTCCTTTTATTGATCTTTGTCCTCTCCCCAAAATCAAATCATTTTTCTTCTCCTAAAACGGATCCTGTTTTAACAAATACTCGTTTTCTTTCTTCCCCTCTCAACCAGTCGATCTTTGGCCTTCTCCCCCAAACGGGTCCCCAGCTATGTCCTAAATATTCCATCCTTTTTCTTCTCCCTCTAATACAAACGTATTTTTCTTCCCTGAAACATAGGACTTTCCTATTTTCCCCATTCTTCAATCTTTCATTCCTCAAATAGTGTTTCCATGTTTACTGGTAATAATTGATAGTCTTATTTCTGCCCTAAATGTTTATTTTCGTTCGGTCCACCCCGCTATTTGAACCGCTTTCTTCTCAATCAGTTTTCTTCATTATACATTTTTGGGCCTTTTATTCTACCCCAAATATTTAGTTTTTTTTCCGTTTTTCCAAATATGTGACCTTCACGGTTTCTCTTAAATGATTCTTTATTTTTTCTCAAATACTCGATCCATTTGCTTCTCCCTTAAATATTTAATTTCTTTTCTGCTGCCTAAATATATGCCAAACATGTTTCTCTGCAAATATTTAATTTCCTTTCACTTCTTACTAGTCTCTCTCTAATCTTCCCCCCACTTTCTCCCACAAAATTTAGTAAAAAAGTCTTCTTTCTCGACTCCTGGTCCTTGCCAATCCTCACGTATTCTCCCACTGCACGCCCTTTACCCTCCCCAGCCATCCTCCAGCGCTGGGCTGAGTTTTCAGAAGCCTGCTTGCCGGACCCCTGCATCGCAGCCTTTTCCAGTCTCCAGCACTGACACTGCCAGATTGCACCCCACACCACCCATACCACCATAAACCCCGGCAGGATAAGTGAGTTTAGGACTACTGAGAGCTGTCTTCACTCCATGTCCCTCTGGGCTGGCCAGCCTAACTGGGGAGAGAGCTGGGGTTATAGCAGGGAATCTGTGGGCCGGGTGGGACTCCGGTCTGGGTTGGAACATGCTCCAGTATCTGATTAAATATTTGTGCATCCAGGAAAGAAACGATTCTCTTGCTGCTCTGGCACGGAAGCCTTGCTTTTACTGGGAACCAGAGTGAGGAGAGGGAGGGTGCAGTCTGGTCTTGGGTGGGAGACCTTACCCCTCTAGAGGGACTCAGCTGAGGATCACTCTTCCTCTAGAGCTGCCCGCCTCTCACCTGCCCCCAGCCTACAAGGAAAGGGCATTAGGGAAAGCGGCTGCTACTGACTGGCTGAATGGCAGGAGAGGGTCAGGTGGAGAATATCCTGAGATTTTGGAGAAGCTGGCTGCTGATGGGACCACTGCCTCAGGAAGTTTTGAGACCCCCACCCCCAAGCCTAGGCACCTTTCAGGCCTCTCCCAGGCTGCCAAGCAGGACCTGTCTTTCCCTTTCGTTTTCAGGGGAAGGCACCAGCAGCTCCGAGGTCCCTATGCCCAGTGTAGGGTGATAACATCCGAGTGGGCCCTGGGCACTACAGGGCACAGGAAATACCTCTGCAGCCACAGATCTTTCTGCTGCGGCTGCGGCAGAGCCCGGGGGTCGGGTAGGATGCAGGTCAGAGGGATAGCAGGCGGCAGCAGCCGAGGGGCGCTAGCGGCCAAGGGCTTAATAGCAGCCTGGTCGACTGGGGCCTAAGGCGGAATCCCCTCCGGTGAAGGGAGAGAGCAGGTCTGAGAGGTGGGCAAGAGTGAGAGTCTGAGCGTGTTCTAAACTTTAAAGCGCTGCGGCAGGGGCGACAGGCACCCTCATCGCGGATCCCTTTGGGCGCGCGCCCGGAGCTTACCCTCACGCGCGGCTCGGTGAGGTTGGTCCACACGGCGATCTCTTCCCGCATGCTCATGTCGGGGTAGCGGTTCCTCTGGAACGTGGCCTCCAGCTCTTGCAACTGCTGGCTTGTGAAGTGCGTGCGTTGCCGCCGCTGCTTCTTTTTCTTGGTGGGGTCCTCCGCACCGCCGCAGCCCGCGCCACCCGCACCGCTGTCCTCCGGCCCTTTGGGTTCCCCGCTGCGCTCCTTCTCTGAAGCAAGCAGGATCAGTCGCCGGTCACCTCCGGCTTATGCCCTTTTGCACCCCGTCCCGGCTCCACCGAAGCGCCTGCCTTCAGTGCTGGCAGCCCTCCCTCCAGCCAGGGGCCCTGGAATCGTCCCTAGTGGTAAGAGTCCTTCGGGTGCCTGGTCATCAGCGGTCACCTCTGGCCTAGTGTGCCCTGGAGAAAAGCCTAGCGCCCGGAGCCGCGGGCCTATGTTCGTGGCCCCGGGAAGGGCCTGCTCTGGCAGCTTGGCTCAGGCTGGAGCCCTACTGCTGATGTCAACCGCAAAGGTATGCTTTTTGTTTTTGTTTTTTGTGGTCTCTTGGGGGTCTCAATCTGAGAAGATCTCTGCTTTTCTAACTATGATCGAATCCTTCTAGCCTGAAGCTAACAGGTTGGCGGAGCAAGAGCCAGGCAGTGGTCTGCAGCCCCTCCACCTTTTTCTTCCCAGGGCTGTGTGGGAGTCTCGCTGAACAGGCACCTCACAGCCAGGTTCACGGCCTTAGCTCCAGGCCTCAAGTTCCAAGGCCCAGAAAATAGCTCCTGGGGCAGCTCGCACGATAGAATCAGTCTAGGTGACCTGGGGCTCTAGCCTCTCTCTTTCAAGCTACACAAAACACATGCAGTCATTGAAGTATTGAAACATAAAGAAAAAGAATTAAAAAACAAAACACAGAAGCCCAGAAAAACTCCCAGCTCTATGCCCAGAAAAACTCCCAGCTCTATGCCTAAAAGCACAGAAAGGGTCACAAATTCTTAAAAATAAACAAGTAGCAACACAGAGCAAATGCATATTAAGAAGCCAGAAACTACCGTGCAAATACACCTCTAACTCCGGTATGCTACGCATATAAAATTCAGGCAGACACAGGCATTTATTTCTCTGGGATTAAAAAAAAAATCAACGTACTGTTGTATATGGATATTTTAACCCTTTCCAATAATGCCTTTCTAGAGATAATTTTTAAATCTTAGGGAACTACAAACACTATAGTTAGATAACTTAAATTCCCAAAATAATACCCATGTGAATGGATTTTGAGGAAAATCCGGGAGAAACGCGCCATTTTGGATTGACTTTTAAAAATCTCCTGAAGAATAATGTTGCATTTAGATATTTTAGACTCCAGAGAAATATACCTAGTATGTAATTCTTTCTATATCGAAAAATAAAGCTAAAATTTAAATATTATCCTCAGATATTTGGTTTTAAAAAGCAATCTGTTACTGTGTATTTCCTGGGTTTTAAAAGTAAAAATCAAAGGCCAGGCAACTTTTGAAAACAAAAGTACAGCCCAGCATTGTATTTTAACCAAGCAAATAGAACCTTTCAGGGAAAGTCACTTACGGATGCAAAAGAGAAACAAATACAGATTAAACGCGTAGGGGAACACTCAGCGGTGGATTAAGAAATGAACGCAGAAGAGGCGCCCTCGGCGCGGAGAGTGGGGAGTTCTGCGGCGGCGGCGCCAATAGGACGGTGAGCGCGGGAGCCTTTCTGGGACCCCGGAGGCCGGGCCGGGCGGAGATTAGCAGTGCCACTGCCCGTGCTGCCCACCTCCCGCCCAGCTTGCGGCCGAGAAGAAGAGCTTGAGCTCGGACAGAAAAGCAACGGGAAGG
This sequence comes from Smutsia gigantea, assembly GCA_032199065.1. Lineage (NCBI taxonomy): Eukaryota > Metazoa > Chordata > Mammalia > Pholidota > Manidae > Smutsia > Smutsia gigantea. The sequence goes on from JAVSCE010019490.1 coordinate 90,520, forward strand.
TGGACGTGCCCGAGCCGAGTCAGAGCCCTGGCTGGGCAGTCTGGCGGTTCCGGGCTCCCGCGGCGCACGTGAGGCCGGGATCCCTTGTTTAGGGGGTCCTGCCCGCTCTATCGCTGCCCTGACTTCCTTTACTTGAGGTTTTCTTCCCCCCTGTCCCTCCCCCGCGCCCAGTTTGCTTTTCTGCCTTTTCCCGCCACCCTTCTCATCGATCTCTCCCTCAGTCTGTCGCCCACTATCTGTCCGGGTGTCTGGGCCCCTGTCTGTCTCCCTGGGCAATTTCTCTCGCCCGCCGCCCATTTCCCTCTGGATCTACCGCTCTCCTTCAGTCGAGAGGCGCTAGGTTCCCCAAAGCGCAAACCTAACTCTTTTGGTCCTGTTTTATTTGCTCCTGATCAAGAGGGGCTGTCAGTCTGACCCTCTGGTTGTAGGCTCGTGCCTCTGCCGGTCTCTGGGCGCGTGGGAACCTCGTGGACGTGCCTTCGTAAAGCACTAGCTTTCTGCTTCATAGAGCGTGTAAATTTCCGCGTTCATCCTCAGGCGGGGAACGGGAGAAGGAAAGGTCCTGACGCTTCTAGGGCGTGGAGGGAGCCCGACTGTGCCGCGCGGGCGGCCAGGCCCTGCTCCCGGCTCCCTGCGCCCTCGCGGGGAGCCGCGCTTACCTGGCAGCTCCGTGTCGGACGACTCGCTGGCGGAGTTCTCGAGCGGCTCGCGGGGGTCGGTGGCGCGGGCCAGGTGGAACGCCGGCCCCATGTCATGCGGCGGCGGCGGCGGCCGGAGTCCCTCCGGCAACCGCTCCAGGCTCATGCCCCCCTTGAAGGCGTCCATGGAGGTGGGACCGCGGCGGGCGCTCCAGGGGCCGGGGCTGGGCGCGCCCGGCCGCCCTGGCTGCGACCTGCGTGGACAAGAGCACAGCGCCTAAGCGGCTGCCTCCCGGGGCCGCCCGAGCCCGCAGTGACGCCGCGCCCGCCCCATGGACCGCCCGGGGTTGCGGGGCCAGGCGGGCGGCAGCGGCAGCGGTTTCTCGCGGCCGGGAGCCCGGTTTCGAGCTCTACACTGCGCTCCGGCCGCTTGGGCCTGAGCCGCCCGCCCGGCCCCGGCTCCGACTCCCGATCCGGGGCCGGTTTCTAAGGCTCCGGACCGCGCCGGCAGAGTCTGTCTTAAAGCGACAGCGCGCACCGCCAGGTTCCAGCAGTCCCTGCGCCAGGGGTGGTGGGTGGGGTGGGCTGGGGTGGGAGGGGGCTGGGGAGGAGGGAGCGAGCAAGGGAGGGCGGGCGGAATCCAGCTCCGAGCCGCCCTCCCCTCCCTCGCCCTCCCCCTCTGCAGCCACCTTCCCGCCGTCTCCCCGCCACCCCCACCCCACCCGCGGCCTCGCCGATCCTCTCCCTCCTTCCCCGGTGACACACCGAGTTTTCCCTGGGCCGCACAAAAGAAACGCATCTGGTCTGCAAGTCCCGCGCGGCTCGTGCCCACCTCAAGCCCCAAAAGACTTGTTTTGCTAAGAATCAACTCCTGTCTGGGCCGCCTCGAAGTCCCCAGCTTCTGGCGAGAACAGCCCAGGATGAGTGAATGTGCACCGAGCAGGATCGCACCGAGCAGGATCGCACCGAGCAGGAGCCTCCCAGCCAGCGCCAGGGCGGGGGCAGAGCCCCGGGCCCGTTCCGGCAGCTCCCAGCGGCGTCCTGGTCGAGGGGCCCTCGGCCCCTCCTTCTTCGGCCTCTTCTCCCGGGACCTGAGCGCGGCTGAGTGGCAGCAGCCTGCGCTCTAATGGGCCCCCGGATGCTGCCTCCTAATTAGCTTGGACCCACTCGTCGAAGGCTGCTTCTCGGGCCTCCCCCTCTGCACCGCAGTCAATTTTCCGGGATTGGGATAGAACTGATGGCTTCTAATCAGACGAAACGTTTCTGTTGGCTCCAGGCCTCTGGCGAATGCAGCAGGAGACCCCAAGAGCCCACCAGGCCCCACAGCCTCTTCCGTAGGGCTGTCTCCTTTTTTTCCCACCTTCCACGTCTGGCCAACTTGGCCAAGCTCTTGGACCTTGGCAGCCAAGGGGGTGGGTCTCTGCCCCCTTCAGGGCAGGTTTGAAGTGACCTGGGGCCTCTGCTTTGGCTTCATGGAGCTGCAGGCACCTGGCCTGCCAGGCCAGGTAACTGCAGTTTCCTAACTCTCCGCCAAGCCTACCCTCTTGGGTTGTGGAGCTTCTCTCCCAGACAGTGGTAGCTAAGTTGAAACACCAATGGGCTCTCCGTGGACACAGGCAACGACATTGCTCTCCCCACCCCTAAGAATGATCCCCTCCTTGAGTCCTACTTCAATGAAGTTTGTTGAAGGATTTTGCTCAACAATTGTTAACTGGCTCTGAGACCACAGAGGCTTGAACAAATAGGTGATAGCTGGGGTGGTAAGGTGTGACCCTGACCTATTCCTCTGGTTACAGTTGGACCCCAGACTGCTGTGTGCCCCTCATCTGCTGACCAGTTCTACCAGATAGGAGCAGCGCTGGGCTGGGCTGCCGCCTGGGGGAGAAGCACTGCATTACTGTCCAGGCCCAGCACCTCAGCCCAGGACCCAGTGCCTCCTCATCTCCCTGCTGGGGGCTTTGCTTGGGACTGCCTGTGCAGGCTCTCAGCATCTGGGATGTTCTGCAGGCACTGCCTTCAGGCTCTCACCGTGGTTCCCCATCAGAGGGAGGCACCCCAGCCCCAGGCTGAGCTCTTTGGTAGGGATTGCAGGGGCAGGGGCAGGCGCAGGATGGAACCAGGCCTGCCTCTCATTCCCGTGGTCTCAGCTCAAGGCCTCCAGCTCTAGGCCCTGGGGAGAAGGCACGGTTCTACAGCCCTTGGCCCACTCTCACTGGATACTTGTGGTCAGAGTCTGAGGCTGAGGCCAGAGGGAGGATGCATCCCCTGAATTTGGGTTGGGGATGCTCAGCAACTCCTGCCTTTTACCCACAAAGGGATGGTTTTTAAAGATAAGCCCTCCAGGATGCAATAGTGTTGATGTGTGTGTGGGGGGGAGTGGGGAGGTGGCAGGAGTGGGGCATTGGGAATATATGGCTGCCCAGCATTTGCGCTCAGCCCCATCTTTTGCCACATTTTTGGCCGAGTCTCCAAAACTAACAGAGAGCTCCTTTCCAGGAGGAAGCCAGGAGCTGCAGCAAGCGAGCACACCTTCACGCACCACCTTCAGCACAGCTGCTTTTCCTGGGCAGCATAGTGTGCCTCCTAGCCTGCCTGGATACAGCCAGGGCACAGGAGCATGCATGAGGGCATGTGTACTGCATACCCACACAAGTGTGCTGTGTACACACAGACACAGACATGGACACTACGCTTATGCATGGCAGTGCTAAGTACAGTCACATATGTGTACACAGAGCCATGCCTCTGGGTCTCAGAATGCTGTTGACGTTTGGCACAAAATCAGGTTGATAGGAGGTGTGTTCTAAGCCCTCCAAGTGTTAGGCCAAGATGGGAAGCACAGTGCCCCCCCTAGGTGGGGACAGGGAATGAATGGTCTGCCTATGGGCTTCTGGAAACTGAAGGTCATGCTCTCCATTCCCCAGAGGGTGCTCAGAGTCATGGGGACTGTTTTGTGACTCTGCAGCTCTAGTTGTTCGTTTTGAGGGGCTTGCATCTCTCATTGTTGATTCATTTAATGCAGTTATTGAGCACCTGCTGTGTGCCCCTCTGGATCTAAGCTTCAGGCAGTGCTCCAGGCGGTCACCATAGGCCCTATATTTGGAAATCTTGTTGCTTGGATGGAAAGGCAATTAAACTATTGTGGGTGAAGCTCCATATCCCCAGGGGCCCTGCACCCCAGAGATGGGCTGAGACTAGTGGGGGCTGCCCAGAGTCTGTTTTGCTGGACTGTGGTGGCACTGAATGAGCAGGGGGGTAAAGAAGTGATTAGTTGAGAGGAGGCCCTGGCCTGATTGTGGGTGTTGGCTGGAGAAGGGACCTGCGTGCTTTCTCTCTTATTTCCCCACCACACCCTCCACTGGTCCCTATTTCACACAGGGCAGGGGCTTCTTGCACACTCACAGATATGTCACATACAAATACACAGGATAGGAGGCAGCTCTCTTTCAGGAGTAAGAGCAGGGGTTCAGTGTTCCCCTAGTTTTGCTGTGTGACCTTGGGCGAGGCTTGATCTGCATTCTGTTCCCAGGTCTGACATGGGACACAGCAAACCTTGTTTGCTGCTTCAGCTTCCAGCTCACTTGACAATGGGACATGAGGAGAGGACAGAAGGGGGCTTATTGGAGCTGGACCCATATGTGCTAGTCCCCATGCCTCCCGACACACAGAGCTAGCAGTGACTCTGTGACTTTCGGGAAATTTAGGGCTTCGAGTCCTGGCTGGTTGAGCAGAGGAGCCTGGGGTGGTGGAGGTTGAAGCAGTCACCATAGGGACCCTTCCTGAGGCTGAGCTCACTCAAAACAGACTCTGTGCTCAAGAATGGTTCAGTAATTTTATTTGGAATGGGTGGCTGGAGGGTCCTCATGCAGGGCATCTTCCTCCCATTTATGGGGGTACCATGCCCTAATCTTTGCACCAGAATCAAGGGATTTTAGGAAGAGGGAAGGAATGTGCCATGGTTTGCCCCTGGGGCCATCCATGACTCTCCGGGAAATTCCAGCCCTAAGCCTCTTAGGCCTAGGAGAAGTTCAAACTCGAAAACCCAGTTTTGGGAGTAGAGCTGGGACCACCTACCTACCTCCTTCTGTCTGACCTAACACCCCCTCCCCAATTAAAGCTCTTGTTTCTTTGAATATAAGCAATTACAGGAAAGGGAGGAAAGGGTGTTCAGGTGGCTGCTGGGAACGATCTCACTGGGTTCTTCAGGCTTCCAAGGACCCCAGCCTGAGGCTTCCTGTCATTTGGGGGTCCCCTGCCCTGTCCTGGTGGGGAGAGTTAGGATGTACTTGGTCAGGATGCCTGTGGCAGCGTGGAAGTGTAACCCTCAGTCAGCAGCTGGCCGGGCCATTGCTCTCCGGCTCAGGGCTCACCAGGTTCGCTGTTTGTTATCTGGTTCTGGAGAATGGCTGAGGTGGAGGGTGGCAGGGTGAGGAGTCGGGGAGAGAAGGCTCGGAGAGTGGCAGCTCTGGTCCCACAACTGGGGAGCAGAGGGTCAACTTGGGCTGTACCATAGCTTCCTCTTCTCAGCAGCTGCTTTCCTGAGAGAAGGACACACTCAGCTGGCTCTAAGGTCAACAAGTTCTGGCCCTACTTTCAGAGTCCAGTCAGCCTGGTCTCCACGCCCAGCCCACCTCTTTTCTTTTTCAGAGCAAAGCAGTCCGAGGAAGGTGTGGCGGGCCGGCAAGCCCTGCTCCTGTGTTGCCCTGCTGCCTGTACCTTTCGCCATTACTAGACCCGAGTCCTTCGCCAGTGGACAGCAACCTGGAATTGCCTCCCTCTAGCCCCGGTGGTTGTCAGAGGCCACTGGGATGCCAAGAGAATACCCAAGCCTTAGTTTCTCAGAAAAATTGATTCAAATATTTTTAGATTCAGGGAATTGCTAAATAAGAAAATCTTGTGATCAGGATTCCAGCCTGGGGTTTCCATCACTGCCATCCTGGCCTCGGGGGCCCTCACTTTACCAGGACCGAATCGGCTCAGATTTGGGTGGATGGTCAATTTCAGAATTCCGAGACCCGGTTCTAGAGAAGCGGCTGTGTGCTCGGTAACCCTGCGTCAAGAAGCAAACCCTGGAGAGGCTGCGGGAATATCTTCATTGGGTTTTGCCAAGAGCATTTGGGGGTTCTCTCAGCGTAAGGGAAAGGTCGACCCGTGCGCGGCGAGGCGGCTGGACGCCGTGGGCTACGGCCGCCTCCGAGCACTGCGGCGGGACGTCGGGGTACGCGGCGAAGAGAGCCGGGGTCCCGGCCGATGTCTGCTGCTTTGCTGAGGCATAGCTGCCCGAACGAACGAAGGAACGAACGAATGAAGTGGTTTCGTTTAGGAAAAAAAACCCTCCTGAAGCGAAGCTAAGGCCTAAGTCCCCAGGCATGAAGAAGGGCCCGCACTTTCGCTCTGCTGGGGCCCCCATTCCTGGGTACAGCCCGGAGCTGTGGGCGGCCCCCTTGCCTGCTCTTTCTCACGGAGGTTCCCAGCGGCCCGCGCCGCCACCAGGGGCTGGGAAGGGGGTCCCGGGCTGTGCCCTTCGCGAGGCTGGGGCCCGTGCCCCCGAGGCTGCTGCCCTCTTGGGGTGTCCTGGGCCGAAACGTGGGGTGGGGCTGTCGGATGGGTGAGGTGGCGCCCGGCAGCAGCAGCTGTGACTGTGCGCTGGGAACAGGGGCAAGCTCCTTGCGCTGCCTCGATGGCGCCTGACCTTCCGCGCGATGCGCCGAGTCCCGCGCCATCGGTTCGACCTCGCGGACGGCCGAAGCAAATAGGTGGCCACCACCTCCCTGCGCCCCAATACTTTGGAGACCCAGCGACCCTCACCCAACGACTCTTACCCCACCCGGGCTGCGCTGTGTGTGTGGCTCCTTGGCTCCGGTCTCGCTCACCACCGACCCTGCCTTAGGTTTCGACTGTGTCTGGGGCCCCGGATCCAGCTGCGTCCCCAGCTCACCAGCTGCGTTCGGGCCCCGCTGGTTCACTACATCCCCGCGTGCAAGGTCCGGGCAGCCTCGGCTCGGCCCGCTCCTCCCGCCGCTGCCGCGCCGCCGCCCGTCGCCCGCGGGGAAGGCGGGGACACGGCCAGGGAGGCGGGAAGGGGGGAGGGGAAGTGAGGCGCTCCCTGGACCAGCGGTGAGGGGCGGTGCGCTGTCCCGCCGGCTAGGGGTCCGGGCCTCCCTCCGGGAGCAGGCACCGGTCGGCGCAGCTCACGTCTGGGGCCCCAGGCCAGGGAGCGCACCCCGGGAATGTGCGCGGAAGGGAGGCCTGCCCGCATGCGGACGAAGCTGCAGCGGGTCCCAGCCTGATCCCAGCGCTCTTTCTTTTCCCGGGCTCAGTTTCCCACCTGGCACCTGAGGGGCCGAGCCGACCTCCCTTTAGTCGGAGTTTGCCGGAGTCCTGCAGGTGATGGTCAAGCCGGGGTTTGGAGATTCGACCTTTTCTCCTTTCTGCTCAGCCTGCAAAAGGGAGCTAGTCTGGCATGTTGGCAGGAACAGTCCGCTGCACAGAGCTTGGCTGCCAGATGCATTTGAGGACAGACCCCAGAATTTCTCTGTGTATGGGGGGTAGTGGGGTTACTGGGAGGGGCAACCACCACACCCCTGCCCTGCTTGGAGGCCCCCATCCTCCTCAGGGGCTAGGCTCATGAGCAAAGGGGAGACTGATCCCAAAAGAACAGACACTTCTGTGGCCCCTTGTCCAGCCCCTCTCCTGCACACCCTTCAGCTGTCGTCCTGCTGGGCCCTCGCATGAGGAGGACTTGATCCATGTGGCCCCGTCCCTGGCTGGTGGCCACCGGGAGAGGAGCAGGATGGAGGGGAACGGGGCTGTATTCGCAGGTGACTGTGTTCTCTAGTGTTGCCATGGCCAGACAACCCGGAGTGAAGCCTGTGGGGGAAACCAACTGGCGGGTTAGGCTCCTGCTTCCCCCAAACACCCAGTCTGAGCTTGTTGCTGTCCCTCTGGGACAGGAGCTGCCACCTCTGCAGAGTGTGCAGACAGCCACAGGCTCTGGGCTACCACTTTGGCTCACGGTGCCAGGAGATGGCAGTACAGTGGCCGGGCATCAATGTTTCATGAGGTGCCTTCACCGGTGCCTCCCTGCCTGGTTCTCGCCGACAGCTGCTGCGGGAGAGGCCACAGCCATGCTCCCACCCAGGCGCCCTGCTCGCCGTTGCCTCTCGGTCTACCTGGCCAGGGAACGTGGAGATGTAGGACCCTCTAGCAACACCCAAAGCCTGAAACCTGCCTACCCAAGCTGTGGGTGGCTGTGGTATTTAGGCCCTAAGGTGGGGGGCGGGGGGGCTGTACCCTGTCTTGCTCTGTGGGGACTCCAGTGCCTCCTCTCAACCCTCAACAGCAGAAGTACCTCTCTGGCCGGTGTGTGGGGCTTGGTGCACATGGGATTGTAAGGGTTTAAAGCCAAGTCCTGGGTGCCCAGGATTTCAAACCCAGAGCTGGGGGTGGCCTGGCAGAAACACTGTCTCTCAGGGTGAACCCTGCACTTTGGGAATTCTAGCCTCTGCTTCTCCTGCTGCCACAGTGTTGGTTGTCTTATGTGTGAAACTGGTCCATTGGTGGCTGGTCTGGCCCGACAGGCTGCTAAGCTGTTTCCTCCTTTGTCTCAGGTAGGCTTCCCCCCACCTCAGATGTAAATAGGCATAAATGCAACTGCTGGGTCCTTACTATGTATGGAAGGTGAGACAGTCATTGAGCTGGGGTGGCTTTCACTCTGGCGTCTGCAATGGGAAAATGTACCTTCCTACCCATGACCACTAGTGATTTTCTGGTTTTGCTTCCCAGCAGTCACGGGGTATGTGTGTGGGATACTCTGCATCCCTTGTTCCCAGGCAGAGCCTGTGGGACCAAAAAGCTGCATCTGAGACCGGATGGCCAGAGTTGGAATCTTGTTTTGTCTTTTACTAGTTGTGTGGCCTTGCTCAAGTCACGTAACCTCTCCCAGCCTCAGCTTCCCTACCTGTGAAATGGAAGAATAAGGGTTTTCACCTCATTGAGAAATCTACAGGATGATGGAGGTGAGGTGTGTGGCTCTGTGTGGACCCTGGCTGGGCCAAATATTAATAGTGATATCTCTGCCAGGTTGCTTTGCTCGTGAAAAGATTTGGCTCTCCGTTCTGCTTCCTTTCCCCAGGGTGGCCACGCTGGCCGAGTCAGGCAGGAGGTAGGCCCTTTCTCTGACTTGGTCCTGCTTGGCCCCTGCTTAGCTATAGAAAGTTTTGGACCAGGGGAGCTGGGCAGGCAGGTGGTGGGAGACCTTCCTGAAGGCCCGGAAGTTCTTGGTGAACTAGGGTGGGTCAAAACACTCTTTTTATGATCTTATTTTCACTTCCTCTATAAAGAATTTTTCCCAATTTCCCCTTAGGTTTTGACATCTGGAGGCACATACATCTCCACTTTGAAGGCAGAGGGATCAGGCCCCAGAGGGTGGCAGGTGGGAGCTGGATCCCACAGGAACAGAAGTAACCCAGTCTTTGTACCCGGGTATCAGTTTAGCTTTGGGCTTCCAGGTACCTAATGAAAAAAGGAAGGTCGGCAGCTTTGGCTGATGCCTTTGACTTGTCTTTCCTTCCAAACGGACATGCTTCCTCTAATCAGAAGCTTTTTCCCCTAGGACAAAACTCGAGATGAATTTGTTACATGGGTTCACACTAAACATAATGGGCAAATGACTTCAGCCACAGTTACGCAGGAAGGCGTAAAATAATCCTTCAAACGGTATTTCTTATCTCAATATCCACTCAAAGTAGGGAGAGTGTCCGTTCCCTACACAGCTCTTATTGCAATAGTATTGAAATTAATATTTGTGTAACGATTGATTAAAATCTATTGCCCCCTACCACTTCTAAGCTTCTTAAGAGCACGGTGGGGCCTCTCTTGCCAACCCCAAGATCCTCCCCAGAGCAGGCTAAGGGATTTGGTTATGCTGATTGGCAGGGTACAGCTCACATGTCCACAGCTGGACCAATCACTTTGTGGGGAGGAGTGGCTCAGGGCTGTGGTTGGCCAGGCTAGGGTCACAGGCTCCAGTCCAGAAGGATGGGAGGGGGAACTCCACCATCTTAAGGAATACTAGCTGCTGCACTCCCTCAAGAGTACTGGCTGCTATCTGTTACAGGCTCTCCGAGCTGCTGGTGGCAGGGAATGGGTTGGTTTCCAAAGAAGTCCCTGCCCTATGAGGGTCTCAGAGGGCTGCTGCTGATGGTGGTAGGAAGTCCACTCCAGTGTGATGGGGAGGCATTTGCTCTGTTGGGAGGACTCAAAGTCCATTAGGATTGCTCCCGCACTCATCTGTGGGGACAGGTGGAGGACAACCATAAAGTCTGAGGGAGGGCTTGGAGTCTTAACTCACATATGGGGATGGATCCACAGAGTAAGGGAGAGCATCAGTTTGTACACTCTTTTTCATCTGTGAGAAGAAAATTAGAGGGTCTCAAGGTAGAAAGGAACTCCTAGGCTTAGGTTAGATATTAATGTATTTGAGCGTTATTAGATTGGACACTGAGCTTCCTGGCAGCCAAAGCAAAAATAGAAAGCATTTGGGCATCTCAGGTATTTTTTTCATTGTAGACCTATCAGAATCTGTGTGGAATAGTGGAAAAAGCCCTGGTCTGGGATTTTCCTGGATTGGCCCCTGTCAGGTCAGCAAAATTTAGACAACACATATTCTGTCATCCCTCCAGAAGTCTGCTTGCTGCATGGGTGGCAGGGTGCTCAGGGCCTGAAGGGGCACAGCCATTATGCAAACAGATAGTTTGGGGAGCCAGCCCAGAGAACAGCTGTGTCAGAAGCTTTTAAAAGAATTACCCCTCCCTGCTCTGGCTGACTGGCGAATGGCAGCCTATTAGCCCAGAGTTGGAAATTCTGAATTGTCTCATGACAATTGAAAACATGATTGGAGGCCAGAGGGAGCTGCCTATGAAATATTGATGTTTCCTTGGTGTTGTGAGGCTGGTCCCCCCCCCACTCCCCCCATTCAACCAGGGAATCCTGGATACACAGGGCTGGTGGCTGCAGAGTGACTGCCACCACAGCTGCTCAGGCTGACTGCCTTGCAGGGAGATGGGCGTGTTCCTGTTGTTTTTGTGCAGGGATAGAAGGGTGCTTTGGGGATGTGTACCTCTGGTGCCTCACTCCATGCTGTGCCCCCCAGCACTCCAGCCCCACGGATAGGGATCAAACTTAGGGACTTGAGAAGTTCTGTGTGTTCACATCGGGCCCAGTTTCCCCTTGGCACTCAAGGCTCATCTGGAGTCAGACTGGAGGAGAACCCCCTCGGCACCCTTAGCTTCGCTTTCTCAGTTGCTCCATGGGGGATGCTAAGAGCTACCTGGCAAGGCTGTGAGGTATAGGAGTGTCCGTCTGTGTAGGGCCAGGCCTCAGTAATTCCTGGGTCCTGGGGTCAGGTCAGGGCCAGCTGTGGGAGATCCTACTGGATCCCCAGGTCTTCACGGCCCTTCTCTGCACAGTGTTTTGAAGTACTTTTTGTTTTTCCCTTCTGTGCAAATCCTAAATAAACATTAGGGCTGGGAAGGTATGTGACGGCCTGGTAGGCACCTCTGATGGGGAGGCCCCCTGGGGTCTTGATAAAGGACCCTACATGCCCACCCAGGCCTCTGCTTATTGAGGTGAGGTTCTGCCGTGGCAAAGGGGCTGGTGGGTAATGTCTGCTGGCTGCTGGCCCCAGAACCTGCCCAGGACATCAGGAGAAGGGTCCCTGCTGTTTAAGCTTACTTTTTTCATCTTGGGAGATGGTATTCACCCATTTTACAGGTGAGGACAGTGGAGGCTATATTTCATCAGGAAACAGTGAAGCACCCACTCTATGTGCTGGCCCTGGGTGGGCTGCCAGGGACATAGGGGCAATGGACAGTACTGGTGCAAGCCTTCATGAGGGATTGGATCTAAAAAAGTGGGGCAGGTTAGGAGCTCTGGGAGACAGATCAGGGGAAGCATTCCTAAACTGGGGGTCAGGTCACCTCCTGGAGGAAGTGACTGTCCCACTGAGCTGTGGGAGTAGCAGGGGCGCTGCCCTAGGGTGGGGTGGAGCCTCGACAGGGCAAGATGGGTCTGGGTGTTCTTATTTACCTGAGGTTGGGGCACAGCCTCTGCTCGTCCCCTGTCCCTGCTGCCATGATGATGGCCTGAAGAGGCACCAAGAAGGGCCCCCATTGCCCCAGTGTGCTCAGTTCCTTGCCTGTGGTCCCTTCTGGGCTTTATTTTCTTCACTTGAAAAACAAGAAGTTGGATTACTTCTAGCAGCAGGGCACAGTTTTCAAATAAAACTTTATCAGGACCCCCTACAAAGATGAACATGGCACTGCCCTGGCTGAGGCTGGGTGCAGATGTAGGCTCATCTGCTCTCCCCCTACATCCCCTTCTGGCCCCACAGGTACCCTGAAGAGCCCCAAGGCTCCCTGGGCCACACTGGCAAGCGGCAGAGCAAGGAGTCTCTCCATGAGGCTGTCCAGCCCCAGTCTCTGAGGGCCCTGGACCCCGAGGGTGGCCAAGGAGCCCCTCTTCTACCTGGTAGAAGGACCCCATGGGCCTGCTGTTCCTTGTGCCTTTTTAGTTTCCTGTTAGCCATTTGTGAATCAAGTCTGGGAACATCTATTAAGTACCTACTGGGTGTGTGTAGAGGGGCTAACATTTTTTGAGCACCAGCTGTATGCTAGGTCTGTGCAGGGCTCTTTTTATGGAGTAATTTCCTCATCACAACCAGCGGTCAGCTCATTTTGCAGATGAGGGAGGGGAGAGCTGGGAGAGGCTCAGTGACTTGCCCAAGGTCAGAAATGAGAGTAACAACACTAGTGCCTATGGTTTAAGTCCCAGGTGTGTGCCAGGCCATGGTTCATCCCCAAGGGGCAAAGACGTGCAGGCCCAGAGAGTAAGGGAGATGTGCCTGGAGCCCTGGGCATTGTGCCCATCCGACCCTCTCCTTGTTCTGCCCTGTGCTGCGGGGTCTGAGGCAGCTATATGGGGGATCCAGGTGGACGAGCTCCCTCCCTTCTATGTTCCTACTGTGCTTACAGAGAAATTGAGGCCCAGAGCCTCATTCCCCTGGGAACATCTCTGCTCCCTAGGGCCTCCGTCTGGCACAGGTCTCCATCTGTCTGCTCCCTGGTGTTGCCTGTGAAATCCGAGTCTGGCAGCTCTGCAGAGTACCCGCCTTTCTGCGGGCCGTCTGCCCGTCTAGCGGCACTGATCCGGCCATGATGGCCTTGGTGGGCTGGGTGGTACCATGCTGAGGAGTTCAAGACCCAGGCTGGAGCTGGGGAAGAGCGGATGGCAGCTGCCCCTCCGGTGGGCTTCTGGCTCACACTCTGCCCCCCACCACAAACCCCGAGTCGGCCCAGGCTCCTCTTCCTCCCATCATGAGACACCTCAAGCTCACCGCGTTCCGGCATGCTGCTCTGACTCACACGACCCACAGGGATCCTTGCCCCAGAGGGAAGCATGATACCGGGGGCAGGGTGGAGGGACGTGGACTTCTGGTGGATGTAGAGCCCCACCCTGGTGTACCTGCAGGTGGGGCCTGGGGGCCACAGAGGGTAGGGACCCCTGCTGAGCTGTAGGGGCCAAGCTTGTTTGTGCACAGAGCCCAGATCTCTGCTGAGCAGACAAACACAAGTGAGGGGACGAGTCTTGACAAATGTTTGCCAAGTCCCTGGCTGACTTGCATGTCAGGAGTGGGCTTGCTTGGCAGGGCAAAGGGGGGGACGGCCTCCAGAGGGCCATAAACAGTGAGGAAGGAGGGGCAGCCCTGTGGGGTCTTGTCCCAGGCTTGTGGCCTCCACTGAGGGATACCTCCATCATTTCCCACATGGCATGCTAGTGGAAGCCTTCCTGCCTCCACTGAGCCACATCCCCCTAGGAACCCTTGGGCGCTGGGTCACCTGAGGCCACCTGGGTAGGCTGGGAGGTCAGTGTGACCTGCACACTCCAAGGTCCCTCATGCTCCAGGAACCAGGAAGCATGGCTGTGGGCGACAGTGGCAAAGCTTCTGAGGAGGCAGACGGAGCTGGCCAGTGAGGGAACTGCTCCAGGGGAGAGGACAGGGGCCATTCAGAAGGCTGTTGGCTCAGCTGTTGAAGGGATAGAGAAATGCAGGATTGAGCCTTTGTGGGGCTGGGTCCTAGGTCTGTGTGGCCGGGCTTCCTGCCGCCTGCTCACCCTTCTGTTTTGACCCCCCGCTCTGGTGCACCTGACGTGGGGCCAGGTGGTGGGAGAGTGGGAAGAGGGCAGCAAGGTCCCTGTTGTCCCCACTCTGCACCTCTTCACTCAGCTGTGGGCGGTTTGACCACTGTGTGCGTGATGCTCGTCTCTTGAGCTAAGTCTCCATTTCCCATCCTGATTTGATTTTTTTTTTTTTAGTTTTATTGTATGTACTTAAATAAAAGGCCATGTCAAAGATCAGGTTGATGGAACAGTTCAGTATCTTGATTTTGGTGGTGATTTCCTGAGTCTGCACATGTGATAAGTTGCCAGAATCATACACGTACTGTGTAGAAACGTCACCGTCCTGGTGTTGGCGTGCCATATTAACAGAGATGTAACCAGGGCAGTGACGCTGTGGTGTGCACAGACCTGACTGTACTATCTTGACAACTTCCTGTGTATCTGTATTATTTCAAAATAAAATGTTGAAAAAAAAGCCGGTTTGGGGCTGTGCTTGGGGTGGGAGGAGGGAGTGTCCCCACAGAGCACGATAGGAGCTGTTGGGGGTCCTTGCGAAGAAAGAAGGATGAGGGACCCAGTTGACGGGAGGGGAGATGAAGAGTTGCTGGGGCAAGGAGCTCGGAGGGCCATCTGAACCTGTTGGAGCCCCTTCAGGGCTGTAGCTGATGTGACCTCCGGTGGCTGTAAGCATGATGGGATCTGAGGGGAGCGTGGGAAGCGGGGCTGAGCTGGGCCTGAGAGAAATGTGTAGCCTTGTCTCTGAAGGCACTTCAAATTGAGGTCCCTGGGCATCTTCCAAGCAGATGGAGGCACATGTGTGGTGTCCATGCTGCAGGGTGCCTGGGCCACCCAGTGACAGGAGTCTATGTCCAGGCCTGGGGTGGCACATCTCAGAGCCCGTGGCTCTGAAGTCGCCAGGACTGCATTCTGAGCGCCTGTCTCCAGCCTCTGGGTTGCCCTGGAGAAGCAGGTCTGCTTGAGGAAGGGTGAGCAGTGGATGCAATCATCTGGCCATGTGGACTCACTGGAGAGCAGGCTCTCTGGTCCCACACAGCTGGCACCCAGGCAGCAGGGAGTCAGCCAGTCCCTGGCATTCCTCCTGTGGTAGCGGCTTTCCTTCCCGTCTCCCAGGCCCTACCCTATCCGTCATCCTCTGCTGTGATCTCAGAGAAGATCCAAAAAGCAATTTAAACTGATGTCACCACCCTGCCCCACACCCTTTTCCTGCCCTGGACCCCATGTTCAGCACCTTCAGCGCCAGCCTGGGCTGCCCAGCCTACATGCAAGGCTCTCGTTCATTGGATGCTGGACCACTGCTCCCGGCCTGCACCTGGCTGCCTCTGCCTCCCCTCTGTGGGGCTCACCAGCTATCCGGCCCCAGCCTTTGACTGACTCCAGGGAATGGCTTCTTCCTCTTCCTCTTTCTTCAGGCAAACTCCTACTTATCCTTTCAGGCCCAGCCCAGAGACCCTTCTTCTGTGTCGCTTCTCCAGCCCACGAGGGCCTGGCTCTGTACGTTTACTGCCATGCTCAGGAATTCCTTGTCCACCCCGGTCTGGGTGTCTGGGGAACAGCCACTGGACTGGGAGGAAAACTGGGGTCATCTTGATCTTCAGATGAGGGGCATCTGCTTGTGGAGTTGCCAGGGAAGGCTCCTTGCCTTGGATCTTGCTTGCTCTCTCCTTCCGGGCTCTGATAAAGAGTCACAAACACAGGGCCGTAAAGGTGGCCGTAAAAACAGAGAAGAAATACTGGTGCGGCTGGCTTATCAAAGCACATCTCAGACACCAGCCGGCTCCCCCTACTTCAAGTTTATTTCTCCTCCTCTGCTTTCTCTCAGACGGTGTCTCATAAACAGCGAAGAGGGTCATTTATAAATGCTGTCTGCCTGCCTCTCAGCACAGGCACTGCTGCTTTGCTTTTTCTGTTCCTCCAGGCCCAGAGATGGTCCAGGCGCCCCCTTCTCCCAGGGGCCAGCAGGGAGAAGTGGAAGCCAGAGGGGGCCTGCCATCCCTACGTAGGAGTAAGGCTTCCAGAGGTGAGGGACAGTGATATCTTTGACCCTCATCTTGTCGGCATCCTCCCGCTTCCTGCCCGTCATAATGATGGGGAATGGGGTTGAGCTGACCTCTTGGAGGTGGCACGTTGCCATGGGCTGGCCTCCGTGCTCAATCCACATCACAGAACAATCCTATGGCATCAGAGCTGAAAGCACCTTAGAGGTTACCTTGTGCAAGTATTTCCTAATTCCACTAAGGCCCAGGGGTGGCAGGGGACACCCACCTGAGGTCTCCCGGCGAGGTAAGGGTGCAACCAGGAGCATATCTGCAGATGTGGACGTCTGCCTCCTCAGTGGGGCGAGGAAGCACAGCCTTGTCACCCTAAAACGGTCATCCCCTCTGCTGGTGGAACATGTTTCAGGATGCAAAGGGCTTGATTTTCCCCATTTTGTCTGATCTTTGAAGTTACTCTTTGGACGCAGAATATTATGTCCATTTTACAGATAAGGGGAAGGTGCCCCTGGGTGCTGGGTGGCTGGTTTGCCTGGGACTCTGTTAACTGCTGCACAGCTGTGTTCTCTCTTTGCTCTTTCCATTCCTCAGAGAGCTTTCCTTGTTGAGTTTCTTCTCATTTATTTTCAAGAGAGGTTCATGGGAGGCCATCCAAATGCAGCCCTCAACACCCTGGCCCTCCACTTCTAACTTCCTGGCCTCTCAAGCCCACAGCTTCACAGCCATGAGATGAAGCCAAGTGGGGCAGTCTCCTGGGCCTTCCGCCTTCTTCCTGACAGCTGGGGGGTTTGCGGCTGGGGTTGGGCAGAGCCCCCCAAGTAGTGAAGGGCACTGAAGACTCTGGGTCATGGCTGAGAGGGCCCCAGATTTCAAAGGTGGGTGTGGGAAGGGGCCCAGTTGGAAGCAGGAACCTTGCCTGAGTTCCTGTCTCTCCGGCAGGGCTTGGCATGCAGCCGGCATTCAGGAAATGTTAATCGCACAAAGTAGCCCAGCCTTGGGTGGCCAGGGCACCTGCACCTGCCTTGACCACAGAGTGGTTTCCTGTCTGTTAAAGGGTGGCTATGTCTTCTATCTGTTTAGAACTGCCCCCTGGCCCCCCCATCTCGGTCAGGCCAGAGTGTTTCCCCGCTGCTTGCTCCTCCGCCCAGCAGAACTTGGAGGGTTTTGCCTCTTCTCATTCACGTCTTACGTAGGGTGGGAGCTCATTCAGAATCCCGGCACTTCTTGGGTTACCATTTTCCAGAGATGATTCCTTCATGTGGCCTGATTCGATATGTGAACAGTCCTCCAAAAACAGGTATTCCATGTTTCAAGAGAATAGGAGAAAATAGAGGCTTTACATGGTCAGGTGACTTTGCTGGAGTGCACAGAGGGCTGGCGGCAGAGCCATGGTTATAACTCGCCTTAGTGTCAATTCTTGCCCCTTGTTTCTTGTCTTTTCTGGTAAGACTTGCTGAGTGTTTGGGAGAATGTGCAGTGCGCAGGTGGCAGCCGGAGTGGAGACCCTTGCGAGGCCATATGGGGGAGGCCGGGAGCATGGGTAGGAGGCCCTCGTGTCGGCCTGGTGCCTGTGATATATTTGAATTATCTCCGCAGATGAGCTCTGATTTAGCAAACAGTCTAGTGTAAACCTCAGCTTGAAGACAAATACAATTGACACTGGGCTTGAGTGGTTCAAAGGTTATTGGCACAGAGCTGTCGGCTTTGTTTAGCTGAAGGGCTATATTTATGCTGGGTGATACGGCAATGCCATCCATAACTTGCTGGTGGTAAGGCTGACATCAGACCAGACACAGCCTGTTCACACTGAGCCTGGAGATTGGTTTCTCTGCTGGGAAATGAAGAGGCAATCTGATTCGTGGCCCAGTTGCTTTATGGGTTGCTGGCTTAGGTCTGGTGTCATTGTTTGGGTTATCGTGAACCTGGGTGGGGACGGACAGCATCATTCAAGGGAATTGTTTCCTGGGGGTGTGCAGTGGGGTAAGCGGGGGTAGGAGAGGGCCTTGGGGTATTTGCAGAGAGCTGATCAATGGGTTTCACTTTGACCCCTAATTTAAATCCCACATGCACTGAAGTACAGCTCTGAGCTCCTGGGTCTGGGGCCTTGATTACTTCCTGTGTCTCCCGGATGCTGTGGTTAGTTTAGGGAGAAAGAACTGGGAAGGAGCATGGCCGGAGCTGGCAGAGGCATGCGTAGGATGACCTTTTGGAAGAGAGGAGGCGCTCTGTATCAAGGGCCTTAACATGTGCTTCTCTGGGGGCCTATTTATTCCACTCCTGGGAATCCGTCCTGAGGAGATCACCATAGACGTGGACAAAGTCATGGACCTAGATGTTCATTGTGGTGTTATTTATAATAGCACAAAGGGGAAACAACTTCAACAATAAGGGTATTTTATTGCATTAATTGTGGCATATTAATACAGTGGAATACTATACATTGATTGAAATTGATGTATGTGAAGAATTTCTAATGATCTGACAAAACGATTCTCAGTAGAGGAAGAGAACTTTTACAAATGATCTGTAAAGTGTGCTTTCTGTTGCATAAAATAATCTGAAAAGAAGGAGAGGAAGATATCAGAATGTAAGCAGGAGTTAGGGCAGGTGGTGTGATTGATTTTTTAATTCTCTTATCTGTTCATGGCATTTATTTTAAATTTCTACTAGGGGTATGTATACTTTTCATCCTCAGGGACAATTAGTGAATAAACAAAAATCCAAGTCCCCCCACCCCCCTCCTTCGGCGGTCCCTGCTGTTCCACATTCCTCAGTTTCCCTGGGCATAAAAGGGGACACTGGGCTGCTCTTGTTTTGCCCTGGCTCATGTCCTGGGCTGGGAGGAATGACCCTCTGGGTGACTTTGGCAGCCTGCCTGTGATCACCATGTCCTGGGTCTGATGGGTCACCTAATTTTAGTGTCTGCTCAGGCAGCTGCCTAAACGTGGCCCCAGCAGCTGGGCAGATGGTCAGGAGGGTGTCGGCAGCATCTCGGCATGCTGGGGAGGTTAGAGCATAGCTTCGGACCCGGACTGGGGAAGTCTCGGAGCCACAGGGGCATTCTCAAGTGCCTGTGACACAGAACATCACAACCTGCATTTGGGAAGAAATGCCCTAGTCAGGACCCCTGGACTGAGTGGATGGGAAGGGGGTATCTTGGAGATGTGAGGGCCAAGAAAGGGCTGCAGGTCCTATGTGCCAAAAGTCACCTCTCTGGAATTCCTGAAGCCAGCCTGCCATCAGGGCTTTCCAGTGTATGGCTAGAACTTGTCTCTCAGCCTGATTCCATCTGTCAGTTGGGGATTTGCATGGAGACATGTATGTTACCCCAGAAAGTCTTGGCTGAGGGCCTCTTTTGATAGCTGTGGGTCCCCGTGTCCTTAACTAGAATAGCTGGAAGTATGGGTCTTTGGGTTGTGAACTTGAGAATATTTCTACCAGGCCGAAAGTTCAAGGGCAGATGGAGAGCCAGGCTTAGTTGGTGACGGTAGGCATGGCTGCCCTGGCCTCCTCTCTGGCCTGCTGTCTTCAGTCATGTGTCGCCTGCTTTGTGCAAGTCAAGCCATCTTTCTAAACCCAGCTCTGACTTGTCATCCCTGTCTGACTTGGCTCTGCAGAGCCTGTGAATAAAGCCAGGACCTCTGAGTATGGCATTCAAGATCTTCCTCCAACTTGACTTCAACCTATTTTCCTGCATTTATGCTCATAAACTTCCTCTTCTAGCTAAATCATGCTCTGTCCCTTTGCTATTTTTGAACATACCATAAATCCTCAGTTTCCTGGGCTGGAATGCCCTTCCTTTATGCTGTGTCATTTAATCACTAACTATTTTTGGAACACCTGCTATGGGCTAAGAGTCACCTGATAAACTCCTGTTCAACCCTCAAAACCCTTCTGGTCTGATGTGCCTTTCCCAGCATGACCTCCCAGGTCACTGTTTCTGCACTGATGATGATGTCCTGTGTCTCATATTCTCAGTGTTGTGTCTACTTTTCCCACTGGGCCTTGGTAACTTTCTTCTGTGCTTCTGGCCCAAGGCATAATTCTCTGTAAATAGCTGTTGGGTGTCGTCATGTAGAGAAGGGCCTTAGTGAATGCCAGCAAAGCAAGTGAGAGGATTTATTCCCTGGAGTTGTAAGGACATGGGATAATGATAGCAAACAGTATCAGCTTACACTTACCAAGCATGTATCATGTGCCAGGCACTGTACGGAGTGCTGTCCATGTATTAGCCATTGAGTCCTCTCATAACCCAGGAGATACGTGTGCTTACCCTCTCACCTTACAGATGAGGAAACTGAGGCAGAGGAAAGGCAGGTCATTTGTTCAGGATCACATAGCCACTAAGCAGATGAGCTAGGATTCGAACCTACGCAGACAGGTTTTCAAGCTCAAACATTATAGCTTCTTTCTTACCAGGCACAGTGGTGGTGTTTGCCCCCAAGGAGGTGATGGGCAGCCCCGCACTGGGCGCGTCCTGACGCTGATGGTGGTTGCATAGATGCACGGCTGGTGGGGGCGCCCACGGGGGTGGATCTTTCTGAGTGATACATCTGTGCATTTTTTTTTTATGTCTTCTTTCCCCTCCCCTACTATATGCCATGCAGGGGAGAGGAATACCTTCTCCGTTGCCCCCGACCTTCAGCAAATGCACTCATTTTATATGCACTTATGAGGCTCACATTGTATCTCAATTCTTTGCTAGGCACTAGGGGAATAGCAGTCTCTGCCCCAGTGGAGCGCAGTTGAGTTATCTGGTGTGGTTTTAATGTCCAGTCCAACATTGAAGGCCTGGCACAAATCCCAGGTGGTGCCCACTGTTGCTGGCATTTATCTTGGGCCCTGGGGTAGACTGGGGCATTTCTTAGGACCCCACAGCTTTCTTCCCTTCCATTTACCCAGGGCTCTCTTTCCATGGGGTCTGGACAGACTGAATAGGATGCTGGACCTTTGGCTTAGTGACGCACTCAACATTAACTCTGGAGAACCGAGTTCGGCACTGTGGTGGAAGACACAGCTGGTGCCAGCACTTCTTCAGTGAGCTAACCTGAGTGGCTGCAGGAGGACCTGTCTGGTTTTTGAGGCCAGTCATGAGCCTTTCTGGGCTTGGTTCTCCATAATAACTCCCCCTCCGGGGCACAGGGGAGCTGCTTTAGATGATGGAGTTGGGGGTGGCCATGGACCCGGGGCTGCCCTAATGAAGTACCATAGACTGCGTGGCTTAAAACAAATGTATTCTCTCCCAGCTCAGGACGTCAGAGGTCTGGAATCAGGGTGTCACCAGGGTTGGCTCATTTTAGAGGCTCTGAGAGAGTCTGCTCCGTGCCTCTCTCCGGGCAGTGCTTCCATCTGCCAGTCTGCCCTTCCATTTTCAGGGTGTTCTCCCTGTGTCTGTGTCCAGGTTTCCGTCTTCTTACAAGACCACCAGTCCTCCTGCATCCAGGACCCACGCTACTCCAGTATGACCTCCTCTTAATGAATTCCATCTGCAATGACCCTGTTTCCCAATAAGGTCACAGTCTGAGGCACTAGAGGGTTGGGGCTTCCCCATGTCTCTTTAGGGAGCACAGCTCAGTTCATGACAGACTCCCTGAGGGCCATGCCTGGTTGCTGCCTGTGGAATTGCTGGATTTGTGGTATTGTTGCCCCCTTTCCCCTGTGGGGAGCCCAGAGGATTTCTGCAGCTTGGGGCCTGGGGAGTGGGTGTTGGTCTCCTGCCTGGTCTCCCAGCCCTGGGAAGCCCTTGGGAGAGACAAGATGATCAAAGATGGCCGAGAGGGTGGGGAGCTTTTCCTCTTAGACATGCAAATGTATCTGTGGAGGCATTCTTTTACGGGATGAAAGCAGTTTTTAAAAAGACATTAATCTCCTCACTCACTTCCTTCTGATGGCTGGAGGTGAGTGACAAAGCCTCATAATTGAAGATGGTGGGGCTGATAAATCAGCAGTAGCCGGGGGAGGGATGTCTCAGGCTGTGAATTACTGTGCACTACACAGGTTGGAGTGTCTCCGTGATGGTATCTCCCAGGCCCTCGGAGCCTCTTGCTGGTGTGTGGAGGAGAGAGAGAGAGAGAGAGAGCAGCTTCCTGGCTCAGGGAAGTTTTTTTGGGGAGCAGCTGCTGCAGCAGGCAGAAGAACTGAGCACCTACTGTGTGTGGGCACCCTGCTGAGGGCTGGGGAGAGGGTGTCTGGGGCGTAGTAGTTGTTTCACAGATGTCTGGTGAATGGAAGAATGAAAGGCTCAGAATAGGAGCCTTGGATCCTTAGACCCAAAGCACATGAGGCCCCCTAATACTTCCCTCCCTGCCCCACACTGGCTTCGAGGGCACAAGCAGCCTGAGCTCATGGACGATCCTCTACCCAGAACGGTGCTGGATCAGTGCGGGGACTCAAGGGATACTTGGCCTTTCTGTTCCAAATGCCTGTGGCCCCATGCTTGTGCAAGTCCTGTGGGCTGCCAGAGGATGCTCAAAGGCAGGCAGGCAGGCAGGCAGCGGAGAGTGGCTGGGGAGCCTCTGACCCCCACCTGATTCAGTGGCTCTAATGGCCGTTACAGGTCTGTGTTGCTAGCACCTCGGACAGGTCCAGCCCTGTGCTGGGCAGGATCTGAGGCATGGAGATGAGTGAGAGTCCTTGCCACGCCACCCTTCCCCAGAACACTTCCAGTGTGGTGCTGCTGAGTGGCCCCCCAGAATATGACGCTCGGATGTTGCTACGGGTAGTATGCTGAGGGGCTGCGGAAGTGATTTGGGGCTACTCTGTATATATATATGTGTGTGTGTGTGTGTGTGTGTGTGTGTGTGTGTGTGTGTGTGTGCGTGCGCGTGCACGCTTACGTAGGTAGGGAGTATCGGTTAATTTATTCACTCTTCATCCAATTAGTCATTCAAAAGTGCCAGTCGCCATGTTTGCTTCTAGGGTTCCAAGCTGGGAACAAAACTAACATGGTCCCGACTCTCATGGAGATGGCAGCCTATAAGGGGAGAGAGATGAGACTCCAATAATCACACCAGCAGACACAAAAGTTCTGGTGCTGTGGGGAGGTGAGGTGTGAGTGGGTACTCTATGCTGGGTTTTGTTACTGGCTTGTGACTTTTTCCCTATGTGCCAGAATACTCACACTTCTTATTTATCTGAAGGCTTGTTGAAGTGAGTTCTTGTTTGTAGAACAGCGGAACAGCAAGGGGCATTCCAGATCCGCATTGCCTTGCCCTTCAGACTGTCTCCTCCAGTCCCCAGGGGCCTCAGGCTTCTGGGGAACACAGTTCGGATGTCACTTCCCTAGGCATTGGGGAGCTGGAGAAAGTCTTGCAGCAGGGCTGTGGGATGCTGAAATCGCTGTTTCAGGAAGATGCACGTGGCAGGGTGATCTGAGACAGACTGCAGCAGCGATGAAAGGCTGGGTCATTCAACGCCCCCGGATGGATGACTGGGTCTAGCGCCGGCCTGTGCCAGAGACGAGGAGATGATGCTGGCTGATGGAGGAAGGTTCTGTGCCAAGGGACCCTGGGGAAGGGCGGGGGGCCAGGGCCACCTGTGGGCTTGGATTGCGCTCAGACGCTCTGGCCCTTACTCCGCAAGCAGGCTGCATCCATCACAGAGCTGAGCTCCTTCAGCGGCTCCCACGGGCAGGCCCTCCTGTTGAGAAGCGGGAGGAGGTAGGAAGGCAGGGCGGGAAGGGCTCTGGGGCAGTATTAGTTCTCTGTGGCTGCTGTGACACACACAGATTCGTCATCTTACAGTTCTGTAAGTCAGAGTCGACAAGATCTCACTGGGTGAGGATCAGGGTGTTGCAGGGCTGCACTCCATCTGGAGGATCTAGGGGAGAGCCCGTTGCTTTGCCCTTTCCAGCGCCTAGAGGCCTCTGCATTCCTTGGCGCCTGGCCCCTTCCTCCATCTTCAAAGCCAGCAACATCACATTTCTCTGACCTTCCTTCCCTTGTGATTTCTTTCTCTGATCACAGCTGGGAAATGTTCCCCACATCTAAGGACCTTTGTGATGAGATTGAGCCCTCCCAGATGAGCTAAGGTAAGCTCCCCATTTTGAGACCTTTATACGTAATCATATCTGCAGAAGCCCCCTTTTGCTATGGAATTATGCAATCACAGGTTCTGGGGATCAGGATGTGGGCATCTTGGGTGGTGGTGGGGGGGGCACATCATACTGCCCACCATAGAAGTCCAGGGATCTCCATAGCCAGGAACAAGGAAGCATGGGACTTCTCTTTGGCTTCCAAGGTGGGAGGTCCCCACAAGGCCTGCAACCATGGAACCCTCCCTAACTAGAAATTGGTGTGGAGGACCCATCCTTAGACGGCTGCCCCACCATGCCTCTCCTGCCTTTCCTTGCACTCTGGACTTGGCTTGCAGCGCCCTACATGTGCCAGGCTCCCTCTTGCTTCTGGGCTTTACACATGTTTGATCTGCCTGGAACCCCCTCCTTCCTCCATCCCACCCTCACTCCAAACTGTGAAAACCTGCTTGTCCCTGGTCAACCTTGGAAAGTGCCCTGCCTCCTTGCCTGCTCACCTCGGCTTTCGGCTGTGCATTAGGCGGCCCCATGCCCCCTCCCAGTGTTGTCAAGGCCTGCACTTGTTTTTACCTCCCCCATCTGACTGTGAGCTCTGGAACGTTGTTCCGTCGCAGAGGTCAGCCTGGATCTAGCTCTGAGCCTGTGACCAATGAGCTTTGTGAGAGAATAGAAGTTCAGATGAGGAGAAGGAAGGCCTGGTATGAGGCCAGGGTATCAGGAATGACAATGGGGAAGGGTGGGTGGGTGGCCCCACCTGTCCAGTGCAGGACCACGGCTGGTTCACGTGTGGTTCTTCCGCCTTGGGCGGGTGGGGCAGGAAGAAATGGGGCTGGGAGTCTCCAATGCGGCCTCAGTCACATGGTGTGGATGCTGAGGGGTTTGGGGCAAGCTCAACGTGGCCCCACTCTCAGGGTCTGGTGGGCCGTCCTGTGAGGCCAGCCCCCCTTGGCTTGTCCCACCCGGACAGCGGGCTTCTCCCGAGGCTTCCTGCACAGCATGTCTGAGCTCGGGTGGCAGAAGGAGCTGAAGAGACACAGCGGCCTCTGAGCTCCTAGGCTGGCGCTGCACCCAGGTGTGCCTTCCCTCTGTGCCACCCCGAGATGCTGACACTGACCTTGGGATCCTTCCTTCTCCAGGAAGGCCCTCAGGGGTGGGCGATGACCTTCTGGAGTCCTCACATGGGGGCAGGGATGTTGCTATGGGGCGATGGAGGCTCCTTCAGTGCAGAGGACAGATGGGGGGAGACCCCCAGTCCAAGTGGCCTTCCTAGCAGTGCCGTGTGAGCCATACTGGGGCCTGAGGCGAAGGAAAACTCCGATCCTGTCATTACTTAACATTTTGGTATTTTGTCATGGATTTTTGCCTTAATTTGGATTTTTAAGAATATTGCATGGAAACATTGTTCATCTTGATTCCTGGGTTTTTTGGTGCTC
Organism: Smutsia gigantea; assembly: GCA_032199065.1. Classification (NCBI taxonomy): domain Eukaryota; kingdom Metazoa; phylum Chordata; class Mammalia; order Pholidota; family Manidae; genus Smutsia; species Smutsia gigantea. The sequence continues at coordinate 115,814 of JAVSCE010019490.1, forward strand.
CCTTTCATTCTGTGTCCCTTAAATTTTGTGCATCACTTGCCTCCCCCTGGCCCTGGCCCTGCTTTCAGGAGGGGGCTGGGTTCTCCATATCTGCAGGAGCTCTCTCTGGCCTCCAGCCCTCTCTCCTGAGGAAGAACCCAGAGTCAGCTGGGTGTCCAGGAGAGGAGTGGCTGATGATGTGGCCATGTTGGTGTTTCTTAGCATCTGCCACGGCCACCAGACGTGAGCGTGGGCTGAGCCGAGGAGGCCCTGATGGCAGGAGTTTCCCCTGGGCCACCCCGGCCGAGCACTGAATGGGTCCTCCTGCTCCTTGTGGGGCGGGAGGTCCAGCCCCCTGGAACGTCCGGCCTCCAGGACTACGGACATCTTCCTCTTGGGGGTGTGAGAGGCTCGGGGCAGGGCTGCGGAGGTGGAGGACAGGAGAGGAGGCTCTTGGGGGCCGGGTCCCAAGCAGCCAGCCCGCAGCTGGGGGTGGGGCTCGGTTGCTGGGGAGTTGCGGCGGACACGCTGGCTGACTGCGCGCTGGGTTGGCAGGGCCTGGCTGCCGGGCCTGACGCTCTGCACACTGTCAGCAGTCAGCAAATAATAAATAATAATAATATCCCCGGCATGCTGGGGGAGCCTGAGGAGGGCAGCAGCTCAGAAAACATGTGTTCTGTCTCACAGCGGGTGAAGGGGGGCTGAAGTCTGGTCAGCGCCTCTCTTTGGGAGGGATTTGGGGACGCCAACCCCGTCCTCGAAGCTTGGCATGAGAGGAGGGTGAGCAAGCAGCAGGGGCCCTGCCCTGGGAACTGGGGACTTGGGGACAGTTGTCTGGGGGGCTCTTGAAACTTCCCTTTTTTTAAAAAAAAGCCTGGACTATCCTCACATATTCTCTGAGATTTGGAAATGATCAGACTTGGGTCTAAATCTGGAATCTACCACTTCAGACAAGTCACTTAGACTCTCAGGGCCTCCTCAGTTTTCTCACTTATAAAATGGGCTGGTTAAGCAACTGTTAGGCCGGGTTAAAGGAGAGCAGCCTAGCAGCTCTTGCGTCGGGGCTGGCAGCTGATAAGTGGGTAGCAGTGCTGGTATTACCGTTCTGGTCCTCAGGGTGAGGCCTGAGTTTGGCCCTGTGTGCGGGGCCCATGAGGAGCAGGGCCCATGGCTGGCTGGCTAGCACTGGCTCTGGGGAATGCCTCTGCAGACCTTGGTCTGTGGCAAGTTGCCCCAGTGTGCTGGCACCCATTACTGTTTGTTGACTGACTGCAGAACCCAGGGGCTTTCAGGGAGCAGGGTAGAGAGGTCGAGTGCTTGGTGTTAAAGCCTGCCGGGGACTTGCTGGCATGGGTGGAGTCCTCACGGCAGCCCCTGCACATGGGTTGCAGCGCCTGGGCATGCGGGAAAGCTGAGTAGGGCTGAGACAGCTGGGCTGGGGCACAGTCCCCCAGGCTTCCTCAGGAGGTGGGGGGGATGCTGGAGACTCATCACAGGCTCATGGGAAGTGGGGTGCTGCTTTATGTCTAGCCAGGCTGTTCCCTCACCAGCTCAGGCTTCTCCAAGAGGGTACCTGGGGCCCAAGTGGCCCGGCCAGCCTCTCCCGCTTTCCTCCACTCTCAGGGCCTTGTGGCTTCCCTTCTCCGGCTCCCAACTTCTCCCAGGAGGCCATTGTCCTGCTTCCCGCGAGCCTCCTGCCTCCCGGCTTGAGGTGAGGGCTCTCGGGCAGGCCAGCGTGGCCTGGCTGCTGTCTCCTTGGCCCAGCTCGGTGTGATGCCACAGGGGATGGGCCACTTGTCAAATGCTCTTGTTTAATTTTCCTTGCTCAGACTGCTTATTCCAACACCCTGCAATGACACGGGTGTTAACTGAGCACCAGGGACTATAATTATCGGGGTTGAGAGACAAGAATCTCCTGGTGCTGCAGCAGCTGTCGGCAGGAGCTGCCGCCTGCTCTGTCCCCAGAGAGGAGCCGCTCCAGTCTGACTCGTGTCTGAAGAGCCGCAGGGTTCATGCCCTTCACCCCCACATTTGTCTGCAGCCCCATAGGGATCCCTCCCTCAGCTGGGGCCCTGCACGGCCTCTGTCGGTGGGGCAGATACGGGGGTGTTATGCGGACCGAGTGGGCTGGGCTGGGCGTCACCGTGAGGGTCTGAGCGGGGCGGGCACCTTGTGCTGTCCTGCTGACAGCCCCGGATGCCAAGCTGGGAAGGGGCAGCTTGTGACCACACGGGTGCTGAGGAGGCCTGGGCGGGCTCTGTGTGGCTGCAGCAAGTGATTGGCGCTGTACTCAGCAACGTGTTGCGTTTAGGTGGAGGAAATCAATTCCTGAATTCTGTCTGTGGTAGGACAGACCAGATGCAACAGCAGGGATTCTGGCTGTGCAGTTGGAGTCAACTCGTCACATGCTATGGTTGCTTAATAAGTGTCTATGAAGGTCACCTCCAAATGCACATTTAATATCTTGGCTGGGTGAGGGGATAGTGTGCCCTCATTGTAAGAGGCCTGGGCAGCCTGGAACTGTGAGTAGGGCACCTTGTCATCTGGGGATGCTCTGGGATCTGGGAATGGCCCGGGAAGGGAGGCTTACCTGTGTCCAGGTGTGTGAAGGGCACATGTGAGGAGGAGGCAGCAGATGGCTGGGCTCAGCTCTGGGCAGGAAGGTTTGGGCTCAGTATGGATCACCATATCTGCTGACAATCAGGTGACCCAGAATGGAGCAGGATGGACCTGAGTCCCAGGTCAGCAGGATCTCTGGCAGGCCGATGAACGGTGGTTGCTGTTGGCGTGTGGAGAGTACAGTTCCCATCAGGGGAGGGGCTCAGGCTAGGATCTCCCTGGGTCTGGGGTCTGTAGTGCTGAGGCGAGTCCTGGCTCTGCCACTAACTGGCACTACCCTCTGGGTTGGTCTCTTCTCTTCTCTGTGCGCTTGGTGTTACTGCCTGGGACACGATGCAAGGTCCTGCTTCCCCTTGATTTTGTCCTGCGGTGGCCTAAGAGGGTCGTGGGGAGTGGAGTGCAGAAAAGGGCTTTGGGAGCTTCCCACGGGCACTGGATGCAGGTGCGGCCAGAGCTAACACAAGCCTTAAAACTAAACAGACCCAGAGCACGGAGGGGCCCGGGAGGTCAATATCTGTGGATGAAGCATTTTCTCCTAAGACTTCTGGTACCCCACGGAGTCCTTGGGACCCTGTGACTGTTCAGTGCAAGGCTGTACTGTGGGGGCTGGTGTTGAGACCTAGGAACCGAAGAACCATGGTGGCAGGGCCAGAGGAGGGGTGCTCTCATCACGTCTTCCCCTGGTCTAGCTCCCATGAGCACTGGCTTTGACTGAGCACATAGTAGGTCCTTTCTCGGCCAGCACTTCCATAGGCTCTGCTAATGGTACAGCTTTGGCTGCCGATGGGTGAGCCTAATTTCTGGGAGCCAAAGATGGGCCTGCTGAGGGTCCTCAGGGCCCTCTGGGCTTGTTCCAAGGCAAGGGGATGGGGTCTGGGGAGGAAGGAGAAACTGGAGCTCACAGGGAGCATCAAAGGGCTGGTGCGAGGTTTATTGGGGCCTTTACTGCCCTAGTTTTCATTATTTACACCCTGTTGATTCTAGGAGCTCCCGTTAAAAGTGTAATAAATATAAAAATATTTTACAGGCCAGTGAAAATTCCACAGCAAAAATAACTCTATAAAGAGGGATTTCACCCTGCTTTGCCCGCTGCCGAATTCTGTGTGGCATTCCTCTGAGCCTGTTGGCTGGCAGCAGGGCTGGGAGGTGCCTGGGTTTCCTGGTCATGGTGGGGGTGGGTCATGGGCCGGGTGTATAATTAGCCCCTTTACCAGCCTGGGAATGAAATCGCTCCTCCTAGGCTGAGCCTGCCAGCTCCAGCAGGTGGTGGTGGGTGAGAGTGGGCTGGAGGGGAGCCTGTGGAAGGTTGGGCTGTGGAAGTTGGGGAGGGGAGCAGGGGGAGGAGGAAGGGTGCAGGTTGAAGCTGTTCCCCAGGCACTTCCTTACCACCTTCTTGGACAGTCTGGGGTGTGACCAGGGAGTAGGCAGAAGGGGTGGGGGTTGAGAAGACAATGTAGAGCAGTGATTTGGAGTGAGGGCTTCGGGGTCAGACTGCCTGGGGTCTGATCCCATCTCTACTACTTAGATAGCTGTGTGACCTTGGGCAGATGACTTACCCTCTCTGGGTCTCAGTCTCCTCCTTTGTAAAATCCCATTTCACCATGGGATCACAATGATTATTGTGAAGCATGTGTCTAACACACAGAAGGGACTCACTAAATGATCACAATTATTATGTTATACTTGATGATTATAATTATTTTTAATAAAGACCAAGGTGTCCATACTTCCAAGCTTAGAAAATTAGGTGTAGGGAAAAGGACTCTGGCCACTGCTGTAGTATCCACACTGTCCTGTTCAGGAGCCAGTGGCCACACAGTGGCTACTGAGTACTTGACATATAGTTCGTCCAATGAGGCACACCTGGGGCATCAAATACTTTATGAATAAAAGGCTCTAAAAAGTCTCATTAATACTGTTTAAATATTGATTACATGTTGAAATGATATTCTCTATCTTGGGTTAAATGAAATATATTATTAAATTTAATTTCGTATGTTTCTTTTACTTTAAAAAAAAATGTAGCTGCTAGGAAACTTAAAATGACATCTGTGGCTTGCATCGATGGCTTGCATTATATTTTGGTTGGACAGCTCTGTCTTCCTCTGGGAAGGGCAGGCCTGAAAGCTCTTGGACTCTCACACCCTCGCCCGGTGCAGCCACCATTTTAAGAGAGGGAGACCCAAGCTAGGGTGGGCAGTGGCTTCCTTGAAATCTCACAGCTAGCTATTTGGTGGCAAAACTGCTCTACAACTTGAGACACTCATTTTGCTGGATCTTGGAGAGACGGTGACAGCTCGCCTTCTTTCTTCCCTCTTCTGCTTGTAGAGAAGATCAGACCTGGAGAGTTATGACAAATGTGAGTTTGCAAGTTTGTTAAATGAGGTCTGCGGGATTTGGTGAGCTCTGTGACATGTTTAGGGACACACAGCTTCACAGCGGGGACTGAAAGACACAGGTGTTCCATTTGGCTTGATGGGGCATAGATCCGTGTTGCCTCTGGCAGTGCAATGAGAACAGACCCAAGCCTCCCTGATAGCTCTGTTGCCGCTTGGGAACGAGGCAGGATGGTTGGAGAGAAGCTTCTTGAATAATGGTTTAAAACCAAGCATTCACTGTGCCTTGACCCATGTCAGGCCTGCTAAGTGTGGTAAACCTCACAATAGCCCCACAAGAGCTTGGGACTAGGGCATCTCCACTTTAGAGGGGTGGGAACTGAGGCTTAGAGCAGTTGTAGCTAGTAGGTGGCAGACTTCAGATGTGAATCTGGGTCTGTTTAGTTTTAAGGCTTGTGTTAAGCTCACGCTATACTGCCACCTGCCTTGCCCACTCACCTGCTTAGGGCTCTTTGCCCTCTTTGGTCCCCAGGACTGGACTAGATGCTGTCTAGGGGCTTTGAATGCAAACTTAAGTCCATGGTTTCATCATTTCTTGGCTGTGTGGCTCAGGGTAAGTCACTTCACTTCTCTGAGCCTTGTCTTCCTTCTCTGTAAAATGCTGATTACAATAACACCTCTCAGCCCTAGTTAAGTGAAATGATGCCCTCCTGGCATATAGTGGGCACTCAATAAATAACTGCGCAGCTGTCATGCTGATGATGTCCATAGTTTGGTAAGGACCGTACAGCCTAGGCATACTCTTAAAGTGGCCTCCAGAGTGGAGACAGATGAGAATTTTCCTTGAACTCATTTTGGAAGTGTGTCTCATGTTTGCTCTTATCCCACTGGGTGGAGGGACTGCGTGGCCCAGAGTCGTCCTCCAGTCTGGCCAGCAGGGCCTGAGGGTTGTTCCCAAGCATGGCCGTGGCCTCGCGCTCCCTCCTGGTACCCACTAGGCCTTGGCTCTGGATACCCTGGATAGACGGTCATTGTCCTTCCCTCCGCAGTTTCTCTGAGGGGCTCCTGTGTCCATTTTGCACTGTTTGAAGAGCTAAGGTGGGCTTTGAAGATACCTGCTGGGGCAACACTGGACAGCCCTCACTGCCACAGCCCTGCTCAGGGGGCCTGGCCTCAGTTGGTGCCCAGGCCACCAGTGGCTGCAGAGAAATGTCCCTGCAGTTGGAGAGCTGACTGGCTGGGTCTCAAGGCCTTTGCCACTTGCCATTTCTTTTGGTATGATCTACTACTTTCGGGAGAGAGAGTGGGCGCTGCCCCATTTTGTAGATGAGGACACAGAGGCCTAGGGTGTGACTGTTTCTGGGGTCTGTTCAGGGATGAGTCTTTAGTTGGGAAACCCAGAGCCTTTCCTTTTAGGACAGCTGCTTCCTGGTTGAGCAGAGAGCCTAGGGGCAGGCTTGGGTGCTGCCTCATCCTGGGACCCTGCAGGCCTTGGCCCATTCTGCTGGGGTCCCCCACAGCCCGGGACCTGCTACCATTTGGAGGGGGACAATTCCAGGGCTCTCACACGTGCCTGGGTTTTTCTCCCTGCTTCCTCTGACTTCCTGTCTCTGCCCATTTTAACTATCACAGGAGCCCTGAATGGGGACTGGTTAGGACTGGGAATGGGTTGGCAAAGAGTGGAGGCAGCATCTTGATGGACACCTGACAGTGGCAGGGGGCTAGGGAGGGGAGAGGACTGCAGAACGCCAGCCTTCGTGTGGCGACCCGCTGGAGACTGGCTGTCCTGGCACAGGCCTTCAGGCAGGGGAGCAGAGATGATGCTGGTGTGTGTGGGGGGCTGATGCCGGAGCCAGTGTGTCCGCTGAACTGTGCATGAGCTGGGCTCAGGGCCACCAGCTTTATACACTCTCCCCAACACACAGACAATCCCAAGAGGCACCTATTCTTGCAATTCCCATTTTAGAGGTGAGAATACCACGGCAGGGAGAATTAGCAACTTTTAGCAAGGAAACCGTGGAACTGAAATTTGAAGTCAGGGTGGTCTGAGCCCAGACAGGACTCCTTACCACTGGTGAGGTAGGGGGCTGCCCGGGCTGGCAGGGCGGCTTCTGGGCTCCTCCCTGGTGCTCGGCTCTCCTCAGGCAGGGCACCACCCTGCCTCCCTTAATGCTCTGCCTTTTCCTTGCCAGCTGGGAAGAAAACTGGAAAGCCAGTGATGAAGTGATGATTGGATGTTGTTACAGGAACCTCTTTAAATCTGCTCTAAACCTATAGAAATGGTAAATTGTCAAATTTTGATACTTAAGTCTCAGCCACATAGTGGGGACACCCATCCAGGAATCAGAGCCTACTAGTCAAAAGGTGAGAGAGCCAGCGCGAAAGTGATTTGAGCAGTTTGCCACACACTCCACGGCACTGCCCTTGCCTCCCCCTGAGGTGGGAGTTACAAAGTGACCATCTCGAATTTGGGGGTCTGGTGCCCCTTTGACTCTCAGAGTGGCCTGGACCCACAGGCAGGAGGTCACCAGCCCTGAGTTCCCTTCCCTGGTGTCCGCCAGCAGGCCCAGCTTGGGGACGTTGGTGTTTGGGGCAGTGAGGGGTGCTGGCTGTGTCTTGGGAAGTCTCTGGCCCTCGGGCTTGGCGTGCCCATCCCAGCCTGAGGGGTGTGACTGGGGCACCCACCAGGCCCCGACCCCTGTGACAGACAGCACAGGTGCAGCGCTGGGTCTCAGCAGTGCTAGGAATGCGGAGAGGATCTCAGGGCTGCTGAGCCGGCAGACACATCAGAGGCAAAGGCCTCAAGGAGGGGCTTAGGGGCCTGCGGGTCTAAGCCCCTTCAACGTGGGGGTTCTCCCCACTCCGCAACCCTGCCACTGGTCCAGAGGCTTCTTGCTCAGATCTGTAGTCCAGGACCTGTTGCTGTCTGTCCTTGAGGCCAGCAGGTGTGCAGGCCCGGCACGTTTGGGAGTGCTGCCGGGCAGGGAAGGGTGGCACATATGCCTGAACCTGCATCTTCCTGTCCTCCTGGCCCAATCTGCTTCTTTGGGGCAAGGCAGGGGCAAGACCCTTGCCTTTGGCAGACCCTTCCTTGGCTGGTCTGGTCTGCTTTCCTCCTTCCCCTCTGCTAACCCATACCATTGGAACCACCCATCTTGGTCTGAGAAATTGTGCTTCTGCAGCTGTGAGTTTTGACCATCAGTCTTAACTCCCAAACTGGGCCAGATCCTGGAAGGCTGGGATCCCTGTCTTTCCCTCTAGGCACATGGGCTGGGACTGGGGGGCATTCTAGGGCACTGGGGTGAAATTGCTCAAACAGGATAGCCCACAGTAATGGTAGCCTTTGCCAGCCCCACTGCCCTGGCCCTGCACACCCTAGCACAGGGGCCCAGGAGAGGCAGCCCTGGGCTTGCCCTGGGTTTCTCTGAGGCTTGCTGCCCAGTATCTTTAGGAGTTGACCATGGGTTTTCCCAGATGTGGTTTAGGACGGCCATGACCCCCCCCAAGGCAGGGTTTTGGGGCGTGGGTGATCAGCTTCCGGTGAGAGCACCCCCTTCAGGTTGTGGTCTCAGGGGAAGGCCCACATGAGCCTCACCTTGGCTCAGCACACCTGGCCCAGCCTCCCGCACCTGAGCCTGGGGCTGATTCTGCCTGGATGACCCGGCCTTGGCTGCAGAGAGGACAGCAGCGTGAGGTGTGTGGCTGTCTTCCGGGGCAGGGCCGCCATGCATGGCGGCCCAAACTGAGCCAGAATGTGGTGGGCACTGGGGCTGTCCGGAGGCCCGGCTTCTCTGCCCGAGAGGCCATCGTGGGTCGGGGCGTTGTGCAGGCAGACGCAGAGTTTCACGCGGATCGCGGGTGCTCAATACCTGGGCACCTCCTTCCTCTCTAGGCAGGGCCGCTGGAGGGTCACTCCCCTCGGCTCTGGGTGTGGCTTACGGTGGCCTCTCTGCTCAGGAGGCAGACTTGGCCTCTCCGGCCTGTGGCAGGCAGTCTTTAATCCCTCCTTTGTGTCACAAGCTGGGGTGAGAGTTCCCAAGAGAAGAGAGTAGTATGCAGGCTGTGTAATTAAGTCGCACACTTGGCGCAGAGATCTGGTTGTAATGCATGTACCTCGTGTGCTGGCTTTTCCAGGCCCTTGTCCCCAGCCTGGACCCATGGACTAATTACAAGGTGTGGTCTCCCAGGCGGTGCAGGGGCCCTGCTGGCCGTGCTGAGCTGTGCCTGCTCTGGGGTGCTGTGCTTGGAGGACTGTGGCCCACCTGCTGGGGGTGGCTCCGTAATGACAGGGCAGGCCAGAGGGCCTGAGGGCTGCCCTGGGGAGGGGCATGGGGGCACAGGGTGTGTGTGGGGGTCATTCCTGGGGATTGTCTGAATTTTCTCCTGCACTAGCTGGCTGTGCTGGCCAGTGGGGGTGGGCTGCAGTCCCTTTGGAGAAGAAGGAAAGACAGAGTGGGGAGTGGGCTCTCTGGGGACTTGAGGAAGCCCATTCTGGAGGTGTGAGCTCTCTGGTCACCGTGGTGTGGCTGGGACCACAGAACAGCTCCCTGGCGCCCAGGTTGGGGTCTGAATGACTATGTTAGTCATCACATGGGTTATGCTCCACGTTCCCTACTGTTTGACTTGCCTTAGATTTTAGAATGGATTTGAGCGATAGTTTGCCTGGCTCAAGCCTCTTAAAAACATATCTGTAAACATGTGAATGACTTTTTTCTCTCCCAGAGTTAATCTCTCACCCCGCAAACAAGAGGTTTTCAGGGTTGTTTCTATTGGTCCTTGAGTGTGCCCAGGGTGGTGGAGGATAGGAAATGCTACTTGGAGGGGCCAAGGACAGCTTCTCCGTTGGCATTTCCCCTCCAGAAAAACACTGGAGTAATAACAGCTTACATTCCTGAGAGCCAGACTGTGTCAGGATCTCCTGGGTCCTGATGTTCATTATTTTAATCTTCAGACAACCTCTTGAGTTAGGGGCTGTTAGGAAATCTGTTTATAGGTGTGGAGGTTAAGGCACAGAGAGGGTAAGTGACATGCCTCAGATCACACAGTAAGGAAGTGATGGTCCAGGATTGGGAGGTGGGCTGTCAGCTGCCAGACCCTCTCCACAAGAAAAGGCTGACCAGCATCCTCACCAGGTTTATCCTGGTTTCCTGAGCCACAAGGGACTGGCTCAGGGCTAGGCTCTGGCCCCATCTGCCAGGATGGCTGTTAGTGGCCTCATTGACAGAGGCCCAGTCAGACCCCAGCACAGCTTCCACAGCCCTGAGATCCACCTGACAAGCAGGCACAGCTCTCCTGCCCCATCCCCTGGCTGCCTGCCTCTTGCAAAATCAGGTGCGGTAGGACAGTTCACCTCTTCTGAGAAAGGGTTTAGAGTAGAAACTAACTGTTTCAAAATATGAACCCCAAGCCCCAATCCAACAAAGAGAGTTGGGCCTCTATAATGTGCAGAGGGTATTTAGGCTTACAGGGTGGCAGGCAATCTGCCCCCATGAGAGGTGGCACATGGACAGTAGCTGCTGCGTGTGTCTCAAAGGAGAGCTGTCACAGGCAAAGGGCAGGCCCCACCAGGGAGCCCCGTGAGCTCTGGGCCCACATCCACGGGTGCCTCGGCCCAAGCAGGCGGGCTCTGCCCACGTTCTGTGGTCTGGATGGGGACCTTGGGGTCCTTGAGCCAGCCGGAGGGTCTTGTTCAGTCCATTTGCCCCATTGCACCCAGCCCAGAGCTGCCTTGGGCCTCAGTAAATGCTTGTTTCTAGATGTATATTTTGGGGCTTAATAATAATAATAATAATAAAAACAACAATTGTGGATGATCCCTGTACTTGCAGAGGGGCCAGGTTCTCAGTGTCCTTTGATGGGCAGATACCCTTCATCCTCACAGTGGTCTAGCGAGAGGGCCCCGGCTCACATGGCCCTCAGCAGTCCGAGCTGCTCCTCTGGCCTCTGCACCTCTGCATATGCTGTTCCCTCTGCCTCCACTGCCTCCCCCACTCCACTGGCCTGGCCTGGCTAATACCTGCTTGGCCTTCCGGGCTCCCCTGGGCTCGCCAGGAACCAGCGCTCATGCTGTGCGAAGTGAGCAGGGGGCGGTTCCATCTCTCAGTGACTGGGAATCACTGCGGGGTCCTCAGCGTCTCGTATGATCATAATAATGGCAACAGTGATGATGGCAGTCAATCAATAAGCATCAGCTCTGTGCCGGGTGCTGTTCCCAGCACTTGTCCAGTGTTTACTGGTTTACTTCTCACATCAGCCCTGAAGGTGGGTCCTCCTTTCCCCATTTGGAGCATAAGGGAACAGGCACAAAGCGTCTAATTTGCCCACAGTTGTACAGTCCGTAAGGCCTGGAGCTGGGATCCCGGCCCAGGCGGTTTGCTTATGAGGACGGCTCCTAACCGCCGTGCCGGTTGCTTCCTATGGGTGGCATCTGGCGATGTTTGATCGATATGTAGTCGCTCAACAACATTGTTTTGTCTCCTCTCCAGGTAACTGCTGAGACTGCAGGGGACAGGGGCTTGGCTAAGGTGTGTGACCGGCCGTGAGCAGCGAGGCGACTCCAGCCCTCACTAGACCACGAGCTTCTTGGGGGAGGGTCTCAGACCACTTTGTACTTCTGTGTGTCACCAGCTTCTGGCTGGGAGCCTGGCGAATAGAAGGTGCTCATCTCTGGGAAGGACATCCTGGGAGTCTTCTATGAGCTGTCCGTTACACCCCCAATCCCAGCACTGGGATGTGGGCTGTGCCCCCCGGGAACCCCTGCAGATCAGTGTTTAGGTTGATGGCTGTCAGCCTGCTGTGGCCGGCAGGCAGGGGCAGTGGCGGGGGAGTGTGAGGCAGGGGGAGGACCCCTGCTCCTGTTCTGGCCTTCTGGGGGGCTCTCCTTCTGAGTGGCCTGAGCTCATTCTCGTCTGAGAGCAGTGTTGTCTGGGAAGGCCCGCAGGCGCCCAGGGCCGGAGACTTCTGAGGCCGCCCCCAGCAGGAAGGGAGGCACCTGTCTCAGAAGGTAAGGCTTTGTTTTCCCTGCAGCCTGGAGTGAAGAGAGGCTTGTGGATCTGGAGGCCCCTCCCGTCGCGGTGAGCAAACATGGGCGCTGCAGGGAGGAGAGCGGCGGTGCGGCCTTTTGTTGGGCACACCTGGCTCAAACATCTCCTGGGATGGGAGCGACTCTGTCAGGCCCTCCTCCTTTCATAGCAGCACGGAATGTTTCAAACATTCTCATCTGGGCTTTGACAGCTGTGTCAGCTTCTGGCCTCCCTCAGAGGCTAAAGGCACGTTGAAAATGAGGTTTAAACCTGTTGCCAGCCGCCTTCCGGCCTGTCCGCAACTGCACGTCTGTCCTGCTTGCCAGTGCCAGCGTCCGAGACCCAGTTCATCGCATGTTTCTCGATAGCCCCTGTGTCACACACGCTTCCCTACAGAGAAGTCCAGTGCCCTCTTTAAATAGGAATTGAGAAACTGGTGTCACCAGGTTAAGTCATTATGCCAAGTGCCCTGTGGGGGACGCTGACAGCAGCCAGCTTGGATTTCCTCGTCACTGGTGCTGAGGTCAGCAGCAAGCCAGAAAACAGGCAGATCAGAGGTTCTTCTTGTTGGCCCCTGAGTCTAGACTTGAGAACCTGTAACTAAGATGTTCAATAAAATTATTTTCAATAATTCTTTTTTTTACTACGTCATCACATCACCTGCTGAAAATTCAAGCTTTGCTCACCTAGGCCTCTTACAATAATGATTGGTAGTATTGCCTCCTCTTTGTAAACTAGCAGCATGATGGCTGTTAGATAAAAAAGGGAGCTGTAAATTATTATAAGATTCAGGGATTTTGTATGTGCAAGGCGGCAGTAATTATGAAACAAATACTGTAATTGTAACTGCTCTGGGACAGTGAATGAGGCAGTGACTAGCTGAGATATGTTTTCTGGTGAGAACATACATTATCTCAGTTTTGAGCAAACTCAGCTGGGCTTCCTGCCCCTGGATTCTTAGGAGCTGAATCCAAGAATGATTAAAAACCTGGAAAAGCAACATCTTCACCTAATTTGCCAGGGGTGCGGTGAGGCTGACCCTTACTCAGATGGGCAGCGATGCTCCCTGGTTCCCTCGGAAGTCAGGCAAGTGAGAGCTCAGGTTCAAAGGCTGATGGCCCAAACCAACGGGGGGGGGGGGTGGGGGGGAGGGTGGGGCAGTTAACCTGCTCGGCCCTCTTCTCCCTCTCTTCTGTCTGCACCCCACAGGTGTGAAGCCTGCCCCCATCCCCGCTGAACTGGCCGCATTCTGCCCTGTGTATTCAAAGCTGCCCCTCGTCTGGAGCCTCCGCTGGGCTCTGCCAGAGCAGATGTCCTGCTGGCGATACCTGCCCAGGGGAGCATGGCACTTCTTTCTTGTTTCTCTTTTGGAATATTCTCTGGAACCTACTAGTAGATCCCACAGAATGAGTCATCTTTATCCGGTGATGTGTTTTTCTAAGAGACAGTTTTAACTCTTGGGTCTGACTTTCTTGAGGACATCACTGAAACATCTCAGGACTTGCTAGATGTTCTGAGACCTCTCTGGATTCTTGGTAGGTCGTCTGGTGCTCAAGTTTTCCCACAGCTGGATGGTAAGGAATTCAGTTATGTTGAACATAGACTGACATCTGACCCTGCCTGGGGTAACTCAGAGACAGAAGATAGGACCCAGTATTATAATTCACAGGTCTCTTTTGTCAATGAGGAACCAACATCAGGAACATGTAAGCCTTTTAATAGATATATTGACTGGAGCCAAGGTTTAAATATTTGAGAAAAATCAGACTCTTGACAAGGTGTTAAGTTAAAAGGACTTTGCCACCCTGGTTAAGAAAGAAATCAACAAAAGTGAAATTCCTTAATAGAATGTGAGCTCTGTAAGGTTAAGATATGCCTGTTCTGTTTTGTTCATTGCTGCTTCTCTAGCCCCTGGAACAGTATTTTAGATCATACAGATGCTTAATAAATAAGAATGAACCTCCTTGAGAATAACTGGGCTTACTTGAAGTCTTCCCTGCGGAATGAGACATACATCATGGACGTGCATTAATGTACTTCCCGGGTGTCATGGAACATGCTTCCTTTTGGAGGAAAGAGAAAGGATGGAAGGATCTGTGCTCTCCTTTGTCTTGCTGCCCAAGACCTCAAGCAACCACTGCTGATTTTTGAGGGTGCTGATTTAGTGAGAACCTTGTTGCAGATTTTTGTTTGATACTTTCCAGTATCTTCAGGTAATGTTAGCATCAGCTGACTCATGTTAACACTAGCCAGAGTTTGTGCCTTAGTCATGTATGTGTAAATGTGTCTGTATTTACATACATAAATAACAAAGATCAATATAGGCTGAGAATCGCAAGCATAAGTCCTATAAGAATAGTAGTGGGATGTATTGTACTGTTTGCTCATCTGAGCTCATGTCAAATATGGAACTAAGTAAATGTAGCTCATTTTCAGGGATGCCAGTGTGGCTTGCCTGTTCTTTGCTGTGTAAAGTCAAGGCATTGAATCATACAGCTGTAAATCATTTTCCTGAATACAGGCTATAGTGTGTGCATGCAGTTGAACCCTTTTTGTACCATGGAACTTGTGCTCTCAGGCTGCAAATGGGTGTGTGTGTATTTTCTTTTTAAAATGGACTTTTAGAGGAGAATTCCTGTTTGAGGGTTAAACAACTGGCTTGGCAGGGATCGGGGCAAACTAGGTCTCCCGAGGGTGTGGCTGAACTTGGTGTGGACATGGGAGTCTCTGAGGTGCTTTGTGCCTGGTTCCCCCACCCTTACACTTGCCAGGAGGGCAGCTTGCGGCTAGCTGGTAGCTGCTGACCCTGGGTTCTTAGAGTCCCACCCTGCCATGTACCTTGGGAGTGGGGTTATGGCCCCCATGCCTTCTCTCCCTTTGAGGTTCTTGCTCTGAGCTGGTGTGGGTGCTTCCTACAAGGAGATCTCAAGACCCTGTGCTCTCTTCTCTCCAGGGCAGCTGTGCTGGCAGAGGAGTGGTTTCAGAGCCCGCAAGCTTTGGCTGGGCTGATGGATCAAAATAAACACACGGCACATCCTCTCAGTCACCGCAGCCCTTTCCTCTCCCTCTGAATGCTCAGGGTTTCATCAGCATTAATACGCCTGTTGTGGGCCTCATCAATGGGAAAAAGACATCAACGGGCTGAAAGGCCTCGTGGTGACAGAAGCTGCTCGCAGAATGCACAGCTCGGGTGGTGTGTACACAGTGTGGGTTCGGGCCTAGGTGAGTCATCACCAGCCTGGGAAATGCACTGGTGATGACGGATGGCCAGGGTGCTCGGATGCGCCCCTGACACTATTTGCACAAACAGGGAACTCAAACGAACCAAACGAACGGGGTTTTCGCAAGCTTATATAAGTTAGTTGGCAATGCACAGTGCCCCAGCTGTGTGGCATGACAGGACAGAGCTTTGCGTTCCTGTTCAGAAACAGGTGACTTTAAGAACCAGTTTGCCTGTGTCAGGACTTGAAATGGTTTGTCCTGCCCTTCTGTTGTCATAACCCCCCTTTTCTCTTTGCCTTTCTCTTTGTGAAAACTTTCTTTGCAAAGGGATTCTTAAACTGGGACAGTAGGGCTACTGTTGCTTCTAGAAGCCGCCCAAGGGGTTTGCTTTTCTCTGGGACTCTGACTTCCTTGGAAGATTGACTGGGGAGGGGACAGCAGGTGTGTGTGGTGGGTGCTCTGGGAGGTGGCAAGGGGTGGGGAGATGGGGGCAGGGCTGGGAGTGGGGGTTGGCTGGGAAGCACACGGCTAGGGTCCTCCAGAGGTGTGTCCTGGCTCTGTGAGAGCTGGGCGTGGAATGGCTAGGGAGTAGCCACACTGGCACGGCCCCCCAGCAGTGTCCGCCTGTCGGAGGTTCTCATTTGCTCCTTTCACCAGCCCTACGTAAGGTAGGCAGGGCAGGAGTTATCTAATACATAAAGATAACCTTGCAAGCACCCGCAAGACGCCAGAGCAGGGCTGGCCTCGCACCCTGACACAGTACCTTTCAGCGTCCTGCCCCTGCTTTCACGTTCCCAGCCTGGTGCTCGGCCCTCTGCCCTGCTGGCCTCCTGGAAGCTCAAGGGGCAGGGAGATCAGGACCCCTGAGATGTGGAGCCTGTATTTCAAGACCACATCCCAGTGTGGGCCCGGCCCATGGTCATTCACTCCCTTGGTGCTGTGGGACATGCTCGTAGGGATTCAAACCTGATTCTATTCCACGATTGAGTCTTTTCATCACCACTGAGATTGTGGAAGCCGTTAGTTTTATAGAGAAGCAAGCATCCCATCCAAGCCTTTGTCTAGGCTTATCATTTGTTTATAAGATTTTTTTTCTTTATTAAAAAGCAATACCTGATTGTTGTAGAAAGTTAGAAAATACAAAGGAAGAAAAAAATTGAATAATCTTACCACCTTGGTATATACAACTAAATGGGATCATGCTAACGACACATTTTGTGACCCTGCTTTTCCTCTTACTTCATTGTGAATGCTTGTGACTGTCGCTGGCTACTCCAGAACCACATGTCCCGTGGGGCTGCAGCTCGCCGTTGTGTTGATGGGCCCATGTGCGTGGATGGACAGGCTGCTCCTGCCTGTGTGTCCTCAACATGAGTGAACGTCCTCCGCTAAATCTCGGCTCGCGTTTATAATTCAACAAATATTTGTTGAGTACAGGGCACATTTTTGTTGGAATAAATTCTTTGAAGCAGCTTTTCTGGGTTAAATCATCTGAGTGCTTTTAAAGTTACCATATTCATGGTAAACAGTTTAAAGACTTCAGGGAATATAGTGAACACTTGATGACTCAGCCTCTGCTCTGTAAAATAATCGCTGTTACCAATTTCTCCAGTATCCTTCCAGAGGTTGCCCGTGTGTGTGTGTACCTTTTAAATGTAAATTGATTATAACTTTCATAACAGCATGAACACTGATTGTTCTCCCTAATAATGTGTCCTGGGCTGCTTCCCGCCTCAGCTTGACGGCTTCATGGAATGGCTGTATCAGTCCCGTGTTAGTGGACTTAAAAAGAAATTGAAGAGCATCTTGCTTCAGTGAACATCCATATGTCTTGCTTTGGTTGTAGAAGTGTAACTGTATGAGAAATGTTAGAAGGAGGATTGCTGATTGAAGACTTATACCCCTTTAACATTTTTATAGCTATTGCTAAGTCAGTGTGCGTGTCTGAAATTGTCACACGTATTGGCTACTTATTGTACAGGAAGGTTCTATCTGTTTACGCTCTTACCAGCAGAGTTTGATAATGTCTGTTTCCCAGCGTCTTTCACTAATTCTGTGAACTATGAATACAACAAAAGTCTGCTTATTAGGTAACAAAGAAGGGGTATAGTATTTGTATATTAGTTCGCATGTCTTCTGTTATTAGCCTTTGGTCTCCTCTGTAGCTGAGATAGTGCTTTAGAGGTTACATCTTTTTTTGTTTTTTAAAGGCTGAATTCATTTACTAACATTGCAGATGAGTTTCCTTATCTGCAAAATGGGGGTAATATCTACCTTTCAGGGTTGTGGGACAAGCCTCTTGTGAGTGCTTCGTCCCAGCCTGTCTGACCAGCCTCTTCTCAGTGGGGCTGCCTCCGCCTTTGGAAGGCTGTCCTGGTAAGAGCCCTCTGCCTTTCTGGGAAGGGACCTTATGGTGCGGTATTTTTACCTTTCATGTTGTCAGCTCCTCCACTCTCCCCACACCCTCCCTGACCTCCCCCGCCTCTCATGTCTGAGGCCACAGGGCAATTTTAGCTCTGGCTGGTATTGAAGTAGGGGCGTGAGTTGCCCTGTTAGACGGCACACATTAGGACCCCTTCCTGAAAACCACGTCGGGGTCTGCTGAGCATGTAGCAGGCACCAGGCACTGTGCTGGTTACTTCACAGGGCTCGCCCCAGCGAGTTATCCCTGCAGGCCTGAATGAGGGCATCCGCGTCCTCACTCAAGGTTTAGAGTGGTTGAGGGACTTCCCCAGGGGCACACAGCCAGTCAGCTGTGTGCTCCATCAGTTGCTTCATTCTGCTGGGAACAGGTGGACACCTAGCTAATACCCATTAGGAGTCTGGAACCCCACCATCAGAGAAGCTCTATTAGTCAAGATTGGAAGGGTGCTGCAAAAGGGCTGCTTCACGGTGCCAGAGAACATCCCCCTTAACTGCAATGGGGACCATCACCCAGCCTCACCAGGTCCTGGCCAGCTAGTTCTCTCTCCAGGTCCCAGCCAAGTGTCTCCTGGTGAGCCCCTGGGGTTCAGTCACATGGCTGATATTCTTTATAAAGAGTCCAACCAATATGGCACATATGTATTTAGATGCTCAATAAAAAATGCAAGAACAAATGACTATAATACAGAAAGTGTAAGTTCCCTTGGTCTGTATCCCAGAAGCAACCTTTGTTACTAGCTGGCAGAATAAAGTTCCACCATTTTTTCTTGGTATACAATACACTTGTCATTTATACAAATGGATTGGTATGGTACATGTTATTCTTCATGCATTTAATAATGTGTCTTGGGCATCTTTCCACACATCACACAGAGCTTGACCTCCTTCCATTCATCTGCGTTGTGTTCCATTGTATGGATAGTCTATAATTTACTTAAGTCGTTTATTTGATAAACATTTGGGATATTTTCAGTTTTTCAAACAGTGTTGCAAATTGTGTACTACTTTGACAGGCTTCTTTGAGATGAAGACAAAAATTGTAGAGCACTTTAACTCCATATTGGAAACTATCAATCACCAGCTTTTCAGAGGCCTTTGGTCATGTAGCCACTTAGAATCCAGTCCTTTCCTCCGGGGTCCCACTGTCTGGGACTTCGTGCTTTAGTCTCTACTTGTTCGCAGCCTTGCATGGATGGATTTCTTGCCTGCTGGCTTCTGAGCTCTCAACAGTGGCAAGCATGCAGCTTTCTCTATCTTACCTTTCCCTCTTTTGGTGGGATTTATTTTCGCTTTTTAAATTTAGTTTTCACTTGTTATCAAAGGATGTATATTAACATAAAGAATAAAATACTTAAATAACACTTATTAGGAAAAAGAAACCCCCTTTCTACCTAAACATTCATTGGTCCTTGTTTTCACTTCCCAGAGACAATCAGTTTTCATCCTTTTAGCTGATTTGTGGGATATTTACTTCTATACATCTATACACGTGTATCACTACTTTTTAATTTTTCAGCCTTAAGTGTTACCTACTAACTTCTCCTTGTGGAAGACGGACATCAGCTTTCTTTTATATTCCTTGTCTACTTGCTACACACACGCGCTCTCATAACGTTCCCCCATGCCCCCAAGAGAGTTATGTTACGTGTTTTGTTAGATTAATATTCAGTGTTTACATTGGTCTATGTCATATTAAAACATGAGTATTTTCTTCCGGCTATATGGCCTTTTGTTTTCACCACAATTAATAATTGTTGATAATAATATTTGCTTACTTTTCTATGTTATTTCCTAATTTCTGTTATTTTCAAACAAATTTCTATTTTGTTTCCACATGGTCCTCCAATTGTGTAAATCTCTCAATCTCTTCAGGCATATGAATATTTTACCAGATTCGTCTTCCTGAGAATTCTCTCCTGGAGCCTTCTGACTTGCTCTGGCCTGGACAGGTTGCCCTCTATGCTTGGTGTATATCCATATTCCTGAGCTTTTCCTTCGCCATTCTCCTGGAAGTTGGTTTTGTGTCTCTTCTGAGTAGGATTTCCTATTTTCTGTATCCTATGGCTTTCTCCTTGGTTTACTCCCTCATTTGGCAGAGTACATTCTCTGTGGCTTCCTGAGGAAGGGTGCACTAGATTTAAAGTTTTTGCACACTTTATTTGTACACTTTATCAACGATTTCCCCTTCACGCTTAATTTGATAGTTTGGCTGGTTATACAATTCTAATATGGAAATAATTTTCCTTAAGAATTTTGAAGGTCTTGTCCATTGCCTTTAGATTATGAAGTTGCTGAAAATTCTGATGCCTTTTGATTCTCCATATTTTGTTTGAAACCTGTTATTTTTTCTCTAGAGGCTTCTCGGAACTTATTTTTGTTCTCAGCGATCTGAAATTGATATTTGGCATGATTCTATTTCCTCTTATTTGCTAGGCCCTCAGTGGACTATTCAATCTAGAAAATCATGTCTCTTAGTTTTATAAAATCTATTGGAGTTCTTTATATCTTCTTATTCTTTCTATTTTCTGTCTCTTTTTTTTTTTTTGGAACTCTTATGCTGTTGACTGCAAAAATAGTCTCTTCTTCATATCCAGGTCCTTTGCCTTGGAACTTTGTGGTTCCTTTCTTCTCTGATTCTGGGCTGAGAAGTGGCTTGCTTTAGACCAGTGGAATGTTGGTGAATCATGATACTAGTAAAGGACTGAAATTCACTCATGGGATTGAGCTTGCTTGCTACCGTCACCATGAGAAGAACAGGAGAAAAGAACATGCCAAGGTTAGCCCACTGGTTCCAGGAGGGGGATGAGAGACACATGGACCAGAGTTGACCCCCAGCCAACATCAGCAACTACTCCAGATGCATGAGCAATAAGTGCTAATTGTTGTATGCCGTTGAGGTATTGTAGTTGTTTATTAGTCAGCATTGTTGTGGAAATGATGGATATATCTGATTATTTGAACCTCTTAGCATAGCCCTTTAATATTCTTTTTACTATTCTTTCTGGGAGAGTCTCTTAATAATATCTTTCATCCCTTCTACTGAGTATTCCAATCCTGCTGTCATATTTTAAATTTCCAAGAACACTTTGGTTCTCTTTGTGTTGCTGCTTTATAGTATCCTGTTGTAGGTTCATAGCAACATATCATTTCTTATTGCATTAACTTTTTTTTAATTTTGCTATTATTAATGTACCATTACATGAGCAATATTATGGTTACTAGACTCCCCCCATCACCAAGTCCCCACCACATACCCCATTCCAGTCACTGTCCATCAGCGTAGTGAAATGCTATAGAATCACTTCTTGTCTTCTCTGTGTTATACTGCCTTCCCCATGTCCCCACCCCCCTGCTACATTATGTGTGCTAATCATAATGCCCCTTTTTCCCCCTTATCCCTCCCTTCCCACCCATCTTTCCCAGTTCCTTTCCCTTTGGTAACTGTTAGTCCATTTGTACTCCACAGATGAATGAAATCATTTGATGCTTGTCTTTCTCCGCCTGGCTTATTTCACTGAGCATAATACCCTCTAGCTCCATCCATGTTGTTGCAAATGGTAGGATTTGTTTTCTTCTTATGGCTGAATAGTATTCCATTGTGTATATGTACCACCTCTTCTTTATCCATTCATCTACTGATGGACACTTAGGCTGCTTTCATTTCTTGGCTATTGTAAATAGTGCTGCGATAAACATAGGGGTGTATATGTCTTTTTCAAATTGGGCTGCTGCATTCTTAGGGTAAATTCCTAGGAGTGGAATTCCTGGGTCATGGTATTTCTATTTTGAGTTTTTTGAGGAACCTCCATACTGCTTTCCACAATGGTTGAACTAATTTACATTCCCACCAGCAGTGTAGGAGGGTTCCCTTTCTCGACATCCTCGCCAACATTTGTTGTTGTTTGTCTTTTGGATGTTGGCCATCCTCACTGGTGTGAGGTGATATCTCATTGTGGTTTTAATTTGTATTTCTCTGATGATTAGCGATGTGGAACATCTTTTTGTGCCTGTTGGCCATCTGAATTTCTTCTTTGGAGAAGTCTGTTCAGCTCCTCTGCCCATTTTTTAATTGGCTTATTTGCTTTTTGTTTGTTGAGGTGCGTGAGCTCTTTGTATAATTTGGATGTCAACCCCTTATCAGATATGTCATTTATGAATATATTCTCCCATACTGTAGGATGTCTTTTTGTTCTATTGATGGTGTCCTTTTCTGTACAGAAGCTTTTTAGTTTGATATAGTCCCAAATTAACTATTATTTAAAGTTTTACTTTCTCTGCATTGTCTCTTTCCTTCTAGTTGCTTTTTTATTCTCTTTTGTCCTCTATCTTTCATATTAAAGAATTCCCTCTCATGTCTGATAATCTCTGCTTGTGTATTCATATTCACTAAAAAGCTGGTTGGAAGCTGTGTGTGCTGTTCACAGAATAGTAATCCTTTTGGGGGAACTTCTGGCTCTTTCTCTAGAGCTGGCTAGATGACCCAGAGAAGTCTTCTCCATTCTGCAGCTTTGAAGACATTCACTGGACTGCCGGTGTCATGAGACTGTGTTGGGGAAGAAAGCAAGGTGGTCTTAACATTCAGAGTGTAATCTTTTGCTTAATTCCCCTGTTTTCAGTATGGTAGTCCTGCTTTCAACTGTGCATGGTGTCCCCAAACAAGAGTCCCTCTGCTTAACCTTTTGCAGAAAATTATCCTCCAATCTTCTGCCAGCAAGGAGAGGGGCAGTCCCCTGGCAGCAGGAAGGTGGAGAGAGCATCAGTACACCTAAAAGCTGATTATAAGGGCTTGCAGCCAGCCCACCTTTCACAGGTCCTTGGTGCTTCCAATTCCTAAAGCTTTGTGTAATTCTATGATGAATATCAGGTAGCTTTTTGGTTTCCTTCACTGCTGACTTAGGAATCAGTTTACTTAGGCCTGCTAAGTCAGTTACTTTCCTCCATCTGTGTTCTAGTTTCCAAAATTTTGTTATTCTTCTCCTGTTCTCCCTATCTTGGTGGATTATGGTCTATTTTGTCTTATATCAATCTTTATTTTGATGGGGTATCTTTATTACTTCTTTGATAATGCACAATTGTTATAAAAATTAAACTAATTTTATAGTGTTAGTGAAATGCCCTCATAATCCACCGTCCCCATCCATAGCCATTAAAGTATTTATCTCTAGATAATTTTGCCTTTATGAATTATATACACGTGTAGGCTGAAATGCACATATAAACACACTTTGCAAATATACATGAGACCATACTGTATGTACTGTGCTATCCCTACACTATACCATTCAGTAACCAGTCTTTTCTCCCCAACAGGAGATCTTGGACATCTTTCAGTCATAAATTAGGAGCTACTGCTTTTTCTAATAAGCTGCCTAGTATTCTAACTTACATGCCCGATCCCTTATTAATGGATGTTCAGGGTCTTCCAATTTTTTGTTACCATACAGAGTGCTGTTCTGAATACCCGCGCGCCCACCTCTTTTCATACCTGTCCTTTCGTCTCCTTAGATACTTCCTTGAAGTGGAACTGCCAGATGGCCATGCACAGCTAAGACGCTGGCAGATGGTGCCGGATTGCCCTACAGAGAGGTATGCGGTTTATCCTCCCTTCCTCTGTATGTGAGAGGACTTCTTTCCTTTCCTCTCTGCCTGCCCCTGTCTTATCACTCTTTTTAATTTTATAAGTGGGTTGGCCGAAAATGGCATCTCGTTGCTGCTTTGATGCGCATTTCTTTGACTCATAAGGCTGAGCCTTTCTGGGTGTCATGGCCATCGTACGAACTGCTTGCTTTCGGAGCGGTGTTTTTCTCTCTCCTCTGAAGGGAGTCCTCAGACCCCAGTTCACCCCAGCTTTGCTCCTAGGGTTTTATGGGCCCCGGGGATCCAGAAGCCGGCAGGCCGCGCGGATCATGGGGAGGGGCGTGGTGCTGGAGGAGCGGGGAGTGAGAGTAGTGGGTACCTCCCGTTTTCCCCGACAAAGCCTCTTCATTGGCGGGGGGCACAGGCTTCTTCCCCACCGGCTCAGTCCTGGAGCGGAGAAGCCCGTGCTTCTCAGGAGGTGCCTGACGCTGGGGGCCTCTCTGCACGTGGCCCTTTTGGCATTCACCAGGTTTATATCCCACAAAGACAGTTATTTTCTCTGTCCTTTTTTTCTAAGCCTTAAAAAAATGGTGAAATATAACACATATAGAAAATGTTCAGTTTAATAAATTATTATAAAGCAAACATTTGTGTAACCACCTCGTGTGAAGACATTGACTTTTAACAATACTGTGGCGACTGGGGCTGGCGCCTGGCGCCCGACTGTTGGGCCATTCGTTTCCTCCAGCCCACTCCTGGGCCAGGCAGGGGCATCCCTTAGTCAGGGGCGGACCTCTGCAGGTGTGGCAGCTCTGGGGGAGGGTGCTGGAGTCTGGTGGGGGGGCACTGACTCTCTGACTTGTGTTTCACCTCTCAGCGCCCTTCACTGATCTATGTCCTGACAGACTCACGGAACATTCAGACCTCAAGAATCTGGGTGGAACCCAGTGGTTGGGGAAATCCAGGAATCCAGAGCACGAAGCTCTGGGCCGGCCTGAGGGCCGGTCTGATCGGCTTGGGGTTGGGTCCAGCCTTAAAGCACTTCCCCGCTTGGCACAGCTTGGCTGCCCTGCACTAGCCTGACGGGGAGCAAGGCCGTGTTGTGTGGGTGCAGCTCGCCTCTCACCGAGGAGGGTTCGGGGAGGGCTTCCCCTCTGTGGGGCATTTTCCTCCCGGATTGGGCTGGGATGCGGGCAGCTGAGGGAAGGTTGGGACTGTGGCCTGCTCACTCTGGGGGGAGCCCCGGAAGAACACTCCTGTTCCCGGCGGTCCACCGGCCCTGTGGTGTTCCTCCAGATGGGCCGTCTTCCCCCATCACCCGTCTTTGCTTGTGCAGCGTCATGGGGCTTCCTGCTGTCTGCCAGGCCGTGGGTGACAGTGAGGGGCGGGACAGGCTCCGTCCCTGCCCTCATAGAGCTTGTGGTCTAGAGCAATGCTGTCCAGTAGAATTTTCTGTGATGATGGAATGTTCCATCTGGGTCTGGACAGAGCAGGGAGGGGAGTAAATGGGAACCCCAGAGCTGTGGGAGCACATGGGGCTGGGCTTGGAGCAGGGTGGCTGGGGAGGGCTTCCTGCGTCCACTGGGCTTGGAGGACTGAGCTGGTGAGCCAGGCGGAGGGATCAGGCAGGGGGTCCAGGAGGGGAGGACGGGAGGCTTGCACATCTTGGGGGAGGGAAGGGAGCATGGCTGGGGTGGGGTGGGGAGGGCCAGGTCTGGAGCACCTGTGAGCCACACGGAGGGCTCTGCCTGGAGGGGCCGGACATGATCTGTTTTTCAAGGAGCTCATCTTGGCTTCCATGCGGAAGAAGGTCTGGAACGTGGGACAGTTAGAAAGCTGTTGTGGCTATCCTGGTGGGGGACAGTGGGACAGGCAGACCTGGAAGTAGATCGGGCACCACTTGCCAAGAGAATGGATGTTGAGGGAGAGGGAGAAGAAAGGGTCACCGGGGAACCTGGGCGATGGTGGAACCGCTGTGTTGTTGGGGAATGCTGGTGGAGAAGCAGGCCTGGAGGGGCCAGACAGGAGTTCTATTTGCATGAGCTGTGTTTGAGGGGCCTGAGGGCCATCTGGTAGGCGTTCGGATGGAGGTGTCTGGGGCGAGTGGCGAGGGTCAGGCTGGGGACAGAGCTGTGGGAGTCACTGGCATGGAGTCCACCCTGATGTGCCTTTGAGTTGCCCTGGAGCAGCCCAGCCTGGGGAAGGGGTGGTCCTGACCAGGAGGTGGCCACAGCTCTCTTGTTTCCCGTGTGGACGTGTGTGCAGGCGGGCTTTCGCATAGCTCCAGCCCACGGTTACGATAGGGGACTGAGGTCGAGGAGGGACGAGTAGGAACGGGCAGAGTGGGGCTTGTCTCAGAAAGATGAATTTTGCTGTGTGGGGTTAGGCTCACCTCACAGACACTGGCTGACACCGGAGACTCTGGCATCGGCTGGTGAGAGAAGAATTGTGCCAGCCCCTGAACTCCGCCTCCTGACTGGACTGTGTAACAGACTGATTTCTCTTGGGGCTTGTGTTCTGACCACCAGCCTGTGGGTTACCTCCTTGTCACTCTGGGGGACTAGAATTTTGGCGTACAAGCTGAAATTCAGTACATGCCAAATCCAACGGAAGCTATTAGGTATGGGTGGCATTTTAGGGCCTTAGGATGTGTGTGCCAGCTTAGCTGTGGCCAACCCCATCCCTGCCAGCCCCTACTCCTTGCTAGTCTGTGGATTATCAGGACTTGGCAACAGCTTTTGGTAGGGACTGCACCCATTTGGTGTTCAGAGGTACAAAACCCGGCCATATTGAGCCGTGTGGTGCCTGGAAAGCGTGTTCTGTCGAGCCTCTTGGAGGGGGATCTGGGCTGAGGTGTTAGGCACGTTTTGTCCTTTTGTCCTTTCCTCCGCCAGTGCTGGCTGGGGGAATCCACTCAGACGGTGGGGACCCAGCCTATGGGGAAGCTGCACAGGGGTCAGGGATCTTGGTCTGTGGCCTTATCCTGGGTCACCAGTCCCGGCTTCTGACTTGGCCAGGCGCAGTGTGGGGCCAGGTGAATGAGCACCGCTGTGTCAGGAGGCCAACCCCAGGGCCAGCTTTGCTAGGATGCTTATGGTTTCCTCTGCGTCCCTCACCCAGCTCTATAGACGCTGCCTTTCTGCTGTCCTTTCTCCTAAATGTGCCCACTTCTCTCCACCTGAGTCACTGCCCCGCTCTCGTCCAGACTTTATCATGTCACCTGTCTCTCACAAATCTTCCTGCCGTCTCTGATCCAGCCAGTCCTCCTTGGCAGCCAGACGTGATCCTGTGGCACTTATCTTTGACCTTTTTGCAGATTCTGTTTCTTTGACCTAGAATGTTTCCACCCCACTCCCTGCTGAATGGCCAATTTCTAGGCATTCAGTGCTTAGCACATAGTAGGTATTCATAGGTTTCTCAAACAAATAAATGTAAATTAAGGCTGAATGAATCCTTTTGATCTCAACTGATTACCATTTCCTAAGGAAGGTTTCCTTACTCTGTTTCTTATTTTGCATTATACCTATGCTCTGTGTAAGTGTAAATATGTGTTCATTTGCCTCAGCAAATAGTATTGAATTAAATTGAGTAACATTATCTTTACATACTGAGAAGTCAGTGAAATGCTATCCAGACCCTCTTTCTGGTATTTGGATTCTTCTTCTGATGAGATCTGGGCTCTGGGTTTCCAGCCTCTGGCTTCAAGGGAAAGGTGGCTTTTGCATGAGCCTTGGCCCATGGAAAGATTTGGGCTAATGAAGACACGGGGGAAGAAGGCCACTTCAGGCAGAGAGAGTCTTGAGCCAATATGAGAGACTGAGGTGTGTTTTTTCCCACTCAGTGCACACGACACCATCCCAGGAACCAGTTAGTGGCTCAGCCTTGGCAGTAGGCTGGGCTTAGGTAACTCTGACTCTGCCCTTGAATTGCTGCCCATCTTCATTTTCTACTGCTTCTCACCTCCAAGACTTGGGGTTGTTGTCTTTGCTTAGGGTGCTCTTTCTCAGGGGACATGTCCTGGGAGTCTGGGAGTCTGCTGCCTGTTTTGCATCTTTCATAAAGTTCCTCAACAGAGTGTATCTTGCAGTTCAAGTGACTTCATGCTTCACCCATCCACACAATGTCCTTCAGTTTATGTTTGTTTGTGTGTCAGTTATGGGCTTGTCACTGTCAGAATTTATGGAGGAATCAAATGCATAAGACGTGGTGTCTGCCTCATGGTGTTTATGGTTTCCCTGAGGAATCAAGACATGGGAGAAAAATCTCCCCATTGTATTGTACAGGTCAGAAAAGGGAGCAATCAGACATTGCCTCCGGCTGGGAGCAGCAGGCCAGTCTTCATGGAAGAGGTAACCTATAGGTTGAGTCTTGGTGTGTGAGGAAGGGATTTGGCTCTGCAAAGTTGGGGCAGAAAAGGCTTCCAGTTGGGACAGTATTGAGCAAATTTAAGAAGACAGGGGCATGGGGGCTTGTACAGGGGTGAGGGAATGTGCAGATGGTGCATGGAAGTGAAATAGGAGACTATGTCTGCAAACATAGGTAGGGCTTGGGTCTTGGAGGGATGGAAGAGCCCCCTCTGCCTATGGAGAACTCTTGCTGGTATTGAGCAGTGAAATGTGTTATTATGTTTGATAAGCCAACATAACAAAAAACTTAAAGATGGTCAGGCACCATAAGTAAGCTGGCTTGGGGTGGAGGGAGGTGGCTGTGGGGGGCCACACAGAGATGTTTTGTTATAGGGGAGAGTGGTACTGAGGGTCTCCTAGGCCTTGGTCAGCCCCGCCTGGGTCTCAGTAAGTGCAGGTGGAATTGTGCAAGCTGTATTCTGGGATTTCAAATGAGCCACCAGAGTGTTACAGGCCCTGGGGTCTTCTAAGAAGAAGCGAGGCACCACCACCTCTGCCCACAGCACCCATGCTGGGGTCAGCCTTCCACGTCTCCCTTTATACACTTTGCTGTCATTTGAGATTTTAACAAAAATGCATGCCATTAATTAAAATGATCAGCATTTTGTTCTAATTCAAAACAAAAAAGATGACAGGATGCCTGAAGAAATCTGGGTAGTGAAGAGCTCTGGGGGGCTGAGCTCCATGACACGGTTCCTAATTGTAGTGGGTCAGAAGTATGTTGTTGCAGCGTGAGATGAGGTGTCTTTAGAAAACCACGTGGCACCCAGTCAATGCCTGGTTGGAAAAGGTTATGATACAAGACAAACCGTCATCATGGATTAAAACATTATCTGCGGTCCAAGGATATAGTTGTTGCTTGGAGCATTTGCTAGAATTTTACCAATGGGAAACAAATCAACTGCTTGAGACTGGCTTCTTAAAGGTTAGGTATTCATTCATGTATTCACTTAACTGATATTTAATTGATTCACTGAGCTGCTCCAGTGATAGTAACCTCTGTAGAACATACACCAGAAGGCAAGGTTAAGAAGATGGGAGCTAGAAAGGGTTCACTTTCAACCCTGTGCAGATTAAGATACTGTAGTTCCTGGAGTATAAAGAGCAGCTTGAAGTGCAGGTTTATTACTGTTATTATTATCAGGTGAAAGAGAAAAAACACTAAAAAAATGCAACTTCTGAAGGAAAAGTCACAGGTGTGCAGCATTTTGGGGGGGCCCCAAAGGGGAGGAGGTGGTGGAACAAAGACGTGAGGCAGGAGGGCCAGGGGAGGAACCACTGGGTTGTTCTAGGGTAGTGGGTCACACTGGGTGCTGGTTAAGCATGCAGATTTGGGGTCCACCTGCAGAGATTTCCCCAGAGGCTGCTCTGGAGTGTTGCAGCGAATAGGCTTAGCCAGTTGCCCGCCTGAGGTTGTTCTGAGGGGTAGTGGTGACCCGGAGAGGGAAGCCTAAGTTGCATTTTCCAAAGAAAGCTAGTGGAGTTGGGTCCTGTCTGTTTCAGGGCCACACCGGGTCTGTCCACGTGGGAGGATGGAGCTTTCAGGCCCCACCACTTAATCCCACAGCCATCCCCTCAGCGTCATATGTTTTAGGGGTCAAATTCCAAAGGCCTGAGAACCAAGGCAGGCTGGTGAGGCTCAGACAGCAGCTGTGGGCATGGTGTGGGCTCTTCAGGGCAGAACAGCTCCTGGAATGGGAGGCCTTAAGGGTTGGGAAAATCCTGGGAGCCAAGAGGAGCTGAGCAAGGAGGAGGGAGATGCAGCTCTGAGTCCTGGGAAAGCCGTGGAGGCCCCCCGCCGCTCAGCGCTGCTGCTTCCCACCTGCCGGCCTGGGGAGTGCTGTGTCTCTGGACACCTGCTATACTTCTCCACCCCTGGCATGGACCAAAGGGCATGTCAGAAGGTCCTGGTGCCTCTACTAGAACATGTGCTGATGTGGGAGTTGGAGGGAGCTGAGAAACTGGTTTTCCAGCTATCTCAGTTTACAGAAGGGTAAACCAAGGCCCAGGGAAGGGAGCTGATGCAGGGAGAAGTGAAAAGAAGTTTGCCTATGTGGCTGGACAGAAACAGGCCCTTTACCTCTGCCAGCCCGGCTGGATGACCCTGAGCAGACTGTGTGGCCCCTCTGTGCCTCACTGCTCTTGGGCAAGATGGGGGTGATGCCCACACCTTAGGGCTGATAAGCACGACTCAGCATGACTTTCCTCCAAGCCTGGCACCCAGGAGGCATTGCTGTTGTGGATGCCCAGGGTCTGCAGTGGGCCAGACTGGCACTGGCTCACCAGCTTGGCGCTGCGGTCTGTGCCCTGCTGCTGCTGGGGCCCTCTGATGCTCTGCCGGCTGGCCAGGCCCTTGCTCCAGTTATGACAGTCGGGAATGGGATGTGGGGCTGTGAGCGGGTTCTGTTTGCTAATTTTGTGTATTGCTTAATAAGGAAAACACGGCTTGTCCTGGCAAACAGTGGATCCAGCCATATATGGGGAAAAGGAGTAACTTGGATATGGTCAAGGACGCAATTCTGATGAGCTCTTCTTATTTAAAACAAAATCAAAGACAATATGGAGTTGCCATTCTTCCTTGTCCAGTTTGGTTATAGAGGAATTTCTGGTTATAAATAGGCAACATCTTGTCATGTGAATTTTAGAAATAGTTGTGAACTGTTTGGGGAACAAACCCTTTCCACCCTTGAGAGAACTTGGCATGGAGCAAGAGTCCCCAGTGGACAGAGAGAAAGCGACTGTTTTTGCAGCCATGCAAAACAGATTGAGCCCTTCTCTGGCCTAGCCATCCCCAGACTGAGCCCCAAGCCCTGTGGGCTGGCACAGGCCGGGCTGGCAGTTTCTAAACAATTCCAAATCTGGGCCCTCCTGGCTGCTGCTGTACATGGGCCACCGCGGACCACACACCCTCTTTCCTCCAACTGTCTGCTTCATGGCGTCTGCATCCCCTCCATTTCTCAGCCATCACTTACTCATTACTTCACTGACTCACTCAAGCACACAGTGAGTGCTCACACAGCGAAGCAGTGCCCCGATTCCCTCCTGCTCCTCCGTCCTCCTCACCGGTGGCTTCAGCTCCTCTGCTGCTCCTTGCTCTCCTTGCTCCTGGCTTGTGCCCTGGGCTCTGTCCTTGGTCCTTTTCTTTTTTTCCTCTGCACATTCTCTCTCATTGACTCTTGGTCTGATTTCCATAGCAGAGTGATTAAATGGGGCTGCTCTCTCTCACACGCTCTCTCCCAGTACTGCTCCTGTTCTGGCCAGAATGGACCCCACCACCTCTTGGCAGGGACCTCTTGGGCTTGTCCTATGGGTATTTCTTTCCTGGATTCCGAAGTTGACTTTGCCTGTTTCCCCGTTTGGACCTGCGGACCTTCCTGAGCTGTCTGTAAGCCCCCACTGCAGGAGCCACTCTGGGCTCACTTGCCGCTCTGACCTGCTGCCGTGGAGTCCCTTCTCCTCACTGACTGTAGGCTTTGCTGAGCAGGCCTCTGCCTCTGCCTCAGAGAGGAGCAAGCTGGGCTGGCACAGAATAGGAGCACAGCCCCGAGCCTTCCTGCCCAGGTGACTCTTCCTGTGGGTGGAGACATGTGTTTGCTACCTGGCTCCATTTTAACCTGGGTTTGAGCAGAAGTTTCTACGCTAAGACTTTCTTCAGAGAAGGCCTGAGAACCCCTGGGCTAGTTAATTTGATCTCCCAAACTCCCTTACCAGATTCTCCTGTGCCCTGGGTTCCTCCTCACCCTGCCTTCTCTCTGCCCCTCACTGTGGCTCCCTGTGTTCAGGCTTGGTAGCTCGTGTCAATCTGCACATGAAGGGTGGATTCTGAGTCAAAGCCTGGATCTGGGGCCTTTGGATCTCAGGCACAGCCCATCTAGCAGGTAGACCCTGTGTCTGTCTGGGCCAGAGCATGGATCCTGGGGTGAGAACCCTGCCCAGTGCTTGGCCTGGCTCCTGAGTCACTGTATCTCCGCCCAGATGGGGGGCCTTCAGTGCTTGCCCATTAACCTTTGGTGGAGGTTGAGGGCAGGGTGGGGTGGGGATGCCTTCCTGCCTGGGATGTTGGAGCAAAGCCAAAGTATGGCCACCCTCTCTCCTTTCTACCCTGGGGAGGGCAGGAGGCCAGGGTGTGATTCACAAACCCTCTGTCCTCCATCACAGAACATGGGGTTGTCCCCTCTGGGTGGGTGCAGCCTCTTCTCTGGATAGATCCACAGGGCTGAGGGGATGCCTCCCACCACCACCCCATCTCTCACAGTGGGCAATGTTGAGCTCTTCCATTGTTTTTCAAGGGTCGTGCTCAGACATGCCCTCCCCTCCCAGGCTGCATCTTGTTGCCTGCCACTCGTGTGCTATTTGCTGATGGAGCCTTAGGCTTTCCAGTTCTCTGGCTGTTTACACAGTTACAAGTATTCTGTGAATATCATAACTAGCTTTGCTAGTCTTCCTTTTATACATACTTATGTTGTTGTTTCCAAAAACAACCAATTTTTCTTTATTATAAACAAACTTTAGTGAATCTCAGTATCTCTCTGTAGAGTTGAAGGGTATACACATTTATCATTTTGATACATAATGACAAACTGTCCCCTTCAAAGGGCACTCACACTGTATGAGAATGTGTTTCCCCACACCCTGGCCAACCTAAGTTTTCTTAATGTTTTTACTCTTTGCCAGGGTTGTAGAAAAATTATATATTGTGTCTGTTTATGTTTATTTGATTCTTAGTGGCCACTGTGTGTCTTATTTCACAAATTGCTTGTTTATGTCTTTTGTGCATTTTTCTACAGGGGGCTTAATTTGAAGAATTGAATAGGGAGAGCTCTTTGACTGTTCAGAGTGCAGCAACTGGTCCTCAGTAGACCCTTCATAAGTGTTTGTTGGCAAGTAACTCCTTGTATTTCATGCAAAGATTTCATTTAATGATAATCTTTTTAATTAGAAGTTTTAGGTTTTTATGTGGTTAAATTTTCCTCTTGGTGGCTTAAAAAATTTTTTAATGACATGCTTGGAAAGCATCTCTCTCCCTTGCAAGATTTTTAAATTGTTCATCCATGTTTTCTTCTAGATGTTGTAAGGATTTATTATTTATGTTGTATGGATCTAACTATTCCTTCCCCTGCCCTTGCCACCAACACAAAGTAGCCATCAGTTGTCCTGACACCCTTCACTGAGTAACCCATCTCAGCTCCACAGAGGAGAATCCTCGGTACTTGTAGAATGCTACCCGTATACTAAATTGGCATATGCATCTGTTTGTGGATTTCACACCTGTTCCAGTAGTCTGCTCATGTTCCTGGTTGTAAAAGTGCTTTTGATTATAACTACCAAGTATTGAGTTCCTACTGTGTTTCAGGTGCTTTACATATTTTATCTCAAGTCTTTCCCAACACCCTGTAGGGTGTAGGCACAATGTTCCCAGTGGATCCAAGGCTTGCAGGGTAATGACTTTGCACAACTTCAAAAAGGTACTGAAGGGACCAGTCAGGAGTCAAATCCAGGAATGTTTGGCTCTGAGCTGGCCCTTCCTATCGCTCCATCCTACATCATGTGACCACACTCCCCGCCTCTGGAGCTGGTGGGAGACGGGGATCAGAGAATACCAGCTGGGAGGTAGCTGGCCCTCACTTCACAGCATTGAGAATGGAGGTCCTGAAGGACAGGCTTGCCCCAGCCTGGCCTGGTTAGAGGAGAATTGAGTCTGGGACTCTCAGCTCACTGACTTTACATTCCCAAACCAGTGTCATAACAGAGCTGGCCTGTTGGCATGGTGATGGAATTTTCTGGGACTGGTCTCAGAGCCATTACACAAGATTACACTGTGGATGGCTGGATGGCAGTCTTCCTTGTAGAAGAAGGTGGGTCAGGCTGGTGCCCAGGTAAACTCTTGCCACATTGCTGAGGAGATGAAATTACATGATTCCTTTAGCTCTTGGAGTTTTAGAGTAGATGGATCCTTATAGGTCACATAATCCACTCCTGTCACACTTAGATTGAGTAGCTCATGGTAAGAACTGGCTCCAACTCTGCGGTGCTGTGGTGATTGTGGGCACACTCTGAAATCCACACCCCGTAATGAGGTCTGCTGAGTGAGAACTGGCTGCCAAGGACAGGGGGCTAAGTATTGGGTAAAGCTCCAGTCTCATCTGGAACTCCGGGACAGCCCTGAGGGCAGGCCGTGCTGTACGGCTGTTCAGTGTTGGGCTGTGGTGTGCTGGGGTTCCTTATCTAGGCCTTCCCTGGGCCTGTGGTCTTCGTGGGTAACACAACTGGAGTTTTACAAGAGCACGAGAAGCATCAGTGTTGAGATTGGCACCTCTTGGTAGCACTTTCAGTGCTCCAAGTATTGCCTGCTGGCTGATTCCCATGGGCCGAGTGGCCAAGCCTCGGGTTTGAATAATCGCTTTGGCCAGTGATGCAGTGTGTGCACGTGCATGGTGTCCACGCACACACACATGCACACATGTGCATAGAGCTGTTGGTCTTTGGGGTGGTAGTTGCCCACAGTGCCATCTGGGCCAGATTGCAGTCACTTGTTTACCCTACAATTTTCCACCATGGCGTTGGGCAGACTTCTCTTTAGTGGTTTGCCTGGGCTCTTCCGTCAACTGTATTGACATGTCCCTTTCCTCCACCTGTCAAAATTCTGGTTGATTTTTAAGGCTCAGCTCAAATCTTCTGGCTCTTCTGTGATGTCATCTCTTCCCAGCCTCGTCCGGAGACCTGGCGCTCTCCCTGTCCTGAATGCCGGCGGCCACCTTCTGCATCAGTCACATGACACTTAAGCCCATACTGCCTTGGGACACCCCGCCTCTCCAACTTCCCTCTCCAACACTTCTCACGTTGTTGTAATATTGGTGAGAGGAAGGCTTGCTGATCCGGTGAGGTCCAGATCCTCAGGAAATGTTGGTTGCCTATGGGTTTGGAGTTAGCCACTATGTAAACACGACCTGAAATGCTTTCTGCCTAAGAGGGCATTAGATCTTGCCTGCACATGCCGGTGGCCATTCAGAGGGAGGGAGCTGGGCTCATTCAGTTCCACAGGAGGGCATAATCTAAGAGAGCCATGGTTATGCTGGGCCAGAGAGGAATACTGAGGACTAGGGAATAATGAGCTAATGCGGCTCCGGTGTGCACAGTCTAGCAGCGCTTTATCCACTGTGAGGTAGGAAAGGGCAGTTGGGCAGAGGGTGAAAGGCAGCGGCTGCAGGCCAAGCACACTCAGGAGGGCTCTTGCCCTCCCACTTCCTCCAGAAGCAGGGGCGGGGGCTTGGAATTGGGCAGTGGGGTCCTCCGTGTCTTCCTCTTATGCTGTCCTAGCTGCTCTCAGCAGCGCGTTCCCCCGGGAGCAGGATGTGTTTTCCCTTTAGATCCTAAAGGGCAGCTAACTGCTCGCTGAGGGCTCATTTCAGCAGAGAAGTATATTGCGCTCGCCTTCTGTTGCTTGGTTTGTTCCTTCTGTGCTTGTCCTCATGATGCGAGGCTGACCTGCTAAGAGGTCCACCCGGAGCTCACCTGCTTGCAGTGCTGAGCAGCTGGCGAGTGTCTCCTGCCTGGGGGACATGGTTAAGGCTCTGTTGTCCAGGATAACACCCAGGCTCCTCAGGCTGGCCCACAGTGGCCTCCCTCCCCAGGCTCTGCACACTGCTCCGGCTCTCAGCTTTCTTTTCTCTAGAACTTCCATCAGCTTTGCTGCACCTCTTGCATCTCCCCAATGCAGTGGCTGCCGCACACCATCGTGCTTCTGTTCACGCTGATTCCTCGGCTTGAAGCCACCCAGCTTTCCCCATTCTCAGTCTGACGGAGCCCAGCCATCCTAACTAAACTCCCAAGGAGAATCAGCATGGGCCTTGAAGTCATTTAGGGGAGGGTTCAAATCCGGCCTTCACCACTTCCTGGCTCTGCATTGCAATATAGTTAGTGGCCCTGACCTCACAGGACAGCTGGGAGGGCTAAACGGAGGGAGAAAGTGCCTGCCCCTATTTTCCTCCCCCTCCTACTTGGACTCCCAGGTCTCCAGCGCTAACCACTGGTTGTCTGGCTCCATGAAGCCCTTTCATTCAACAGGTATTTACCGAGCTCCTACTGTGTGCCACGGGCTGACCACTGGGTATATTTTTGTTTGGCTATCTGCCATCAAGGAGTTGTGAGAGCCCATATGGGGCACCCGGGGTAAGGGATGTTTGAGCTGAGCTCTGGCGGCCAAGTGAGAGGTAACTTGGAAAGGCAGGAGGGAGGCCTCCGGTGAGTGGGACCCGCTCAGGCATGAGCTGCGGTGAAGTCTTTGTCCTCAGAGCCGTAGGAAGGATTTTCTAAGCCAAAGTGGGACGCAGTTGCATTTGCATCCCCCAAAGCTGGTGGTGCCTGAGAAGGACTGGAGGGGAAGATGGAGACCGGCGAGGATGGGCGATTGTCCGAGGGGCTTCCCTGGCCTGGGGGCTGTGACCATGGAGCTACTCCAGAGGTTGAGTTAGTCGGTGTGGTGTGAGGGAAAGGGAGGAAAACAATGACTTCCAGGTTTGCGGCCCTTGTGACAGGATGTGTGTATGTGTGCAGGTTGGGGGCTGAGGGAGGGTCACCCTCAACTCCTCTCCCCACAGGTGTGTAAGGTCCCTGCAGCAGGCTGGGCCCTCAGACCCCAGGCCTCCCCTATGGCCCTTTAGTGCCCAAGAGGATTCCAGATGACTTGTTCCTGGTTGAGGCTGGAAAATTAGCCCCTAGTCCCCTGCTGGCCAGTAGACTTGACAATGGACATGTCCCTTGGACTCCAAGACTTCACATTGGAGATTGGCCTCTGGCCCCATCTCGTGGAGGGGACCCAGCTGCTCCGGGGGCTCCACGCCTGGTCTCCTCAGTCTCAGGCCAAGCTAGCTGGGGTGGGACTCCCACCATCTCACTGAGGCAGGCATGGGTTGGCCTCCGTCCCAGCTGTGTTGTATCCAGAGGGAAACATTCAGAATATGTGAGTGTAAGTGGCTGCTGGAGAGAAATGTACAATTTCTCCTATTATTGGGAAAGAGTTAGGCTACCAGAGGCTACCAGATGTTCTGTGTCATATAATGTATGTTTTATGGCAAATGAAAAAATATATAAAATCTGTACCCAAAGAGCTCCCTGCTTGCTTAAAGGGGGCTGGATCTTTCTTTTTTATGCTTATTCTTTTCAAATTTTAGGCAAGAATTCCCTTCCGGGCAATGAACTTATCTGCCAAGTTGGGGCCCAGGGGGAACCCTTATGCGGGACTTGTAAACCCTGTCTTTTGAGGAAATCTTGGGGCTGAGGCCACATTCAGCCCCACATGTTTACACAATAGTCTGTCTCAGCTCTGAGGGGCCATTAGAGTTAATTGGGTGAATAATCTGTGTTTAAAAAGTCCCCAAATATGTATTTACATAATCCACACTTTGCCCAAGCCTGTTCAAACCTATTTGTGGGATCTGGAGGGTATCCTGGGCTTAGAGTCTTCCTCCTATTCTTCCAGAGCAGCCCTCCACTTGGTGACCATCCTCTGGTGGGGATGGGGGCAGGCAGGTTTACCTTCTGCCCGATGTCATGGCAGGGGCTGTTCGCCATGTGATCTTTCCGAGCCTTTGCCAAACACATCCTGTGGGTCACTGGTCCTGGGAGATAGAATGTGGGAAAAAAGTTCCATGGTCTAGTAAGCTTGGGAAGCACTGCATCTTATCTCCTTTCTTGGAGATTCCTCATGCATGTTGTTATACCAAGACTCCTGGAATCCTTGCAGTAGGGAAACTGATGTAGCTTTGTCTAATCTAGCGTTCTTCAAATGGACCTGAAGCTAAGCTCCCCGCCGCCCCCCGTAGTCCTGATGAATACTCTGTAGAACTAGCCTTCAGTAGAAAACTCATGGGGAGACAGCAATTCCACTGCTTCTTTTTGCAGGAGGCTCTTTGGGTTTTGGCCCCTCACCTGAACATTGCATTTGCTGCCTTTGGTTGAGGCCACCATGTAGAGTCATGTTGGCTGTGCACATGCAACCTCCAAGAGGGCTTTCCATATCACCGCAGCCCTGTCTAGTTCTTGGAGCAGGAAAGAGTCAATGCATTTGAGGTAGGCATGCAGGGGGTTGTGTAGAGACACGGCATTCTGGGTTCAGGAAGCCCTTACAGACTGCCCAGTGGTATGCCCCATTGGTCTCTGGAATCCCTTCTGCTACAGGGTCTCTGTGGGTCATTCCAGCCACCGGGATTCACTGGGCCTGGAACCTGGGGCACCAGGAAGGATGCATCCAAATGTGGTCTGAGGCCGGAGCCTTCGTGGAACAAGAGCTGACCTCTCACACTCTTGCTCGGCCATGGCTTTGGGTAGTCCTGCTTGCCACCCTTCACATGGTTCTTAATCTCGTCTGCACATTAGAACCACCTGGGAAGATTTAAAAAAAAATCCTGATACTTATCCAGCACCTTGGATTTGTTAAATCAGGATCTGTGTGGATGAGAAACTGGGCTGAATAGGCTTTCAAGCTCCCCGGGTGATTCCAGGTACTGGTATGGAGGAGGTGGTTTGCAGCCATGCCGGAGCTTCAAAGGAGAGCCGGTGTTGTAGGAAGAGGGGCAGGGGTTCCTGCTTCAGCTCCCAGCTCAACACCACCATGCCTATTGGCCACGTGGAATCAGAGAAGCCCGTGGTCCTGCGCAGGCAGCCGTCAGCTATGTGGCAAGCCCCTTGGGGGAGCAGGCAGATGTCACCTTGTCAGGTAGGTGATGAGGAGAATGATTGCCAGTGTTGTGGGCGTGTACCGTGTACCAGGTACCACACCATGCATTGCCTCAATTACCCTGCCTCTCCCCATGGGCCAGGACCTCCATTTACAGATGTGAAAACTAAGGCACAAAGTGGGGATGAGATCTTGCCAATGGGTTTCAGCCCCAGGCAAGTTCACCATGGATTCAGTGAGATCAAAGAAACGACAGTAGAACATTTTGGGGGTGAAAGGGTCATACCCAACTTTATTTCCACGGTGGCAGGTCCATCAGTAGAATCCCGCCCACTCAGGCGGGCCGCGAGCCTGTCTCTGCCTCTGGGCCTTTCTAGCTGCGCAGCTCCCTCAGTCTCTGTCCTCGGCGCTGCCAACCCTCCAGCCTCTGCTCGGATCTCCTGTAGCCTTGCAGCCATGCCACTGTGTCACAGGGCTCTTTATACAGAGTCAATAACAACGTATTGCCCACACATGTGTAGTGAGCTAGCCGACCAGGGCCAGGTGAGAATCCTGGCCACAGGAACCTTCACTTTATGCACACTCCACCCCTCCAGGATTCTTGC
>JAVSCE010019491.1:0-47503 GCA_032199065.1 Smutsia gigantea
CTGTTAAATAGTCAGGAAGCTATCTTTGAACCTTATACTAACCACAAATCTAAAGCCTATAATATATACACACAGAATTTTAAAAAAAGAAATCCAATTGCTGCACTAAAGAAAACCATCAAATAACAAGAGAAGGGGATAAGAGATGAAGAAAGGAACAGAGAGGAACTACAAAACAACTAGAAAAGAATTAATAAAATATTAATAAGTAGATACTTATAAATAATTACCTTAAGTGTAAATGGACCAAATGCACCAATCAAAAGACGTAAGGAGGCAGAATGGATAAAGAAACAAGACCCATCTACATGCTGCCTACAAGAGACTCATTCCAGACCCAAAGACATACACAGACTGAAACTGAAGGGATGGAAAAAGATATCCATGAAAATAATAGGGAGAAAAAATAAGGAGAAGCTGTACTTATATTAGACAAAATAGACTTCAAAACAAAGAAAGTAATAAGAGACAAAGAAGGATATTACATAAAGATAAAGTGGTCACTCCAACAAGAGGATATAACCATGATAAATACTTATGCACCCAACATAGGCACACCTAAATATGTAAAACAAGTACTGACAGAATTAAAGGGGGAAGCAGAGTGCAACTCATTCATATTAGGAGATTTTAACACATCATTTACATCAACGGACATATCAACCAGACAGAAAATAAATAAGGAAACAGAGGCACTGGACAAAACATTAGATCAGATGGACTTCACAGGTATCTACAGAACATTTCACCCAAAAGCAGCAAAATACACACTTTTCTCAAGTATACATGGAATGTTTTCCAGAATAGATCATATACTATGCCACAAAAATAACCTCAATAAATTAAAAAGGATTGACATTGCATCAAGCAGCTTCTCAGACCACAAGGTATGAAACTACAAATAAATTACACAAGGAAAACAAAAAAGGCCCACAATATGCTTCTACATAATCAATGGATCAATGAAAAAATAAAAAATAAAGCAATACATAGAGACAAACAAAAACAAAAATACAATAATCCAAAATTTGTGGGGCACTACAAAAGCAGTTCTAAGATGGAAGTACCCAGCAATAGAGGCCTACCTCAAGAAACAAGAACAATTCCAAATAAAAAGTCTAAATTAAAGAAACTAGAAAAAGAAGAACCAATGAAACACAAAGTTAGTAGAAGAAGGGACAAAATAAAGATCAGAGCAGAAATAAATAAAATAGAGAAGAATAAAAAATAGAAAAAAGTCAATGAAACCGAGAACTAGTTCTTTGAGATGAACAAAATAGACAAACCCCTAGCCAGACTTATCAAGAGAAAAAGTGAGTACACAAATAAAGAAAATCAGAAATGAGAGAGGAATAGTGACAATGGATACCACAGAAATACAAAGAACTCTGAGTATTCTGTGAAAAACTATATGCCAATAAATTGGATAACCTAGAGAAAATGGACAAATTCCTACAAAATTACAACCTCACAAGACTGGACCAGGAAAAACAGAAAATCTGAACAGACCAATCACCAGCAATGAAATTGAATTGGTAATGAAAAAATTCCCAACAATCAAAAGTACAGTACCAGATGGCTTCACAGATAAATTCTACCAAATATTTGAATAACAGCTAATACCCATCTTTCTTAAAGTATTCCAAAAAGTAGAAGAGGACAGAACACTTCCAAACTCATTCTATGAGACCAGCATTAGACTAACACAAAAATCAGAGACACTTCAAAAAAAGATTATGGACCAAAAAAAGATTATGTTCAACCCTGATGAACACAGATTTTAAAATTCTCAACAAAATATTAGAAAACTGAATTAAAAATATATCAAAAAGATCATCCATCATGATCAAGTGGGATTTATTCCAGAGATGCAAGGATGGTACAATATTCATAAATCAATCGATACCATACACCACATTTTAAAAATGGAGGACAGAATACTTCCAAACTCATTCTATGAAGGCAATATCACTCTAATACCAAAACCAAAGAAACCACAAAAAAGAAAATTATAGACAAATATCCCTGATGAAATAGATGCAAAAATCTTCAACAAATATTAGCAAACTGAATTCAAAAATACATCAAAAAGATCATGCCTCATGACCAAGCAGGATTTATTCCAGGGATGCCAGGATAGTACAATATTCATAAATCAATCAATATCATACATCACAAAAGAGGGACAAAATCACATGATCATCTCAATAGATGCTGAAAAAGCATTTAACAAAATTCAACATCCATTCACGATAAAAACTCTGAGCAAAATGGTAGTAGAGGGCAAGTACCTCAACATCATAAAGGCCATATATGACAAACCCACAGTTAACATACTCAATGGCGAAGAGATGAAAGCTTTTCCTCTAAGATCAGGAACAAGATAGGGAAGCCCACTGTCAGCACTTTTACTCAACATAGTGCTGGAGATCCTGGCCATGGCAATTAGACAACACAAAGAGATAAAAGGCATCCAGACTGGCAAGGAAGAAGTTAAACTGCCACTATTTCCAGATGACACATTATATATAGAAAACCCTAAAGACTCCACCAAAAAACTATTAGAATTAATAACTGGATTCAACAAAGTTGCAGGATACAAAATTAATACAGAGAAATCCATTGCATTCCTATATACTAGTGATGAACTAGCAGAAAGAGAAATCAGGAAAACAATTCCATTTACATTTGCATCAAAAAGAATAAAATACCTAGGAATAAAGACCTGTACTCTGAAAGCTATAAGACACTCATGAGAGAAATTCAAGATGACACCAATAAATGGAAATCTATCCCTTGCTCATGGATAGGAAGAATCAACATTACCAAAATGGTCATCCTGCCCAAAGCAATTTACAGATTCAACACAATCCCTATCAAAATTCCACCAGCATTTTTCAATGAACTAGAGCAACTAACCCTAAAATTCTTATGGAACCACAAAAGACCCTGAATAGCCAAAGCCATCTGAGGAAGAAGAACAAAGCTGGGGGGATTATGCTCCCTGACTTCAAGCTATAATACAAAGCTACAGTAATCAAAACAGTATGGTACTGGCACAAGAACAGACCCATAGATCAGTGGAACAGAATAGAGAACTGGGATATAAATTCACACATATATCACATATATGGTCAATTAATATATGATAAAGGAGCCATGAATATACAGTGGGGAAAAGACAAGTCTCTTCAATAACTGGTGTTGGGAAAACTCTACAGCTACATGCAAGAGAATGAAACTGGATTACTGCCTAACTCCATACACAAAATTAAACTTGAAATGGATCAGAGACCTGAGTGTAAGACATAAAACCATAAAACTCTTAGAAAAAAACATAGGTAAAAATCTCTTGGACATAAACATGAGCAGTTTTTTCCTAGACACATCTCCTCAGGCAAGGGAAACAAAGTAAAAAATGAACAAGTGGGACTACATCAAACTAAAAAGCTTCTGTACAGCAAAGGACACCATCAGCCGAATAAAAAGTCAACCTACAGTATGGGAGAATATCTTTTGTAAATGATTTATCCAATAAGGGTTAACCCCCAATATATATAAAGAACTCGTATGTCTCAACACCAAAAAAAATATAACCCGATGAAAAAATGGACAGAGGATGTGAACAGACATCTTTCCAAAGAGCATACATATATCCAACAGGCACATGAAAAGATGCTCCACATCACTAATTATCAAGGAAATGCAAATCAAAAACACAATGAGATATCACCTCACACCAGTCAGAATGGCCAGTATCCAAAAGACAAGAAATACCAAGTGTTGGCATGGATATGGAGAAAGGGGAACCCTCGTACACTGTTGGTGGGAATGTAAATTGGTGCAGCCACTATAGAAACAGTGTGGAGTTTCCTCAAAAAACAAAAATAGAAATATCACATGACCCAGTAATTCCTTTTCCAGGAATTTACCTGAAGGAAAGAAAATCCCTGATTCAAAAGATATATGCACTTCTATGTTTAATCCACATTATTTACAATAGCCCATTTATGGAAGTTACCAAAGTGTCCATCTGTAGATGAATGGATAAAGAAGTATTATACATACACAATGGAATATTATTCAGCCATAAAAGAAATAAATCCTGCCATTTGTGACAACATGGGTGGACCTATATGGCACTATACTCAGTGAAAGAAGCCTGGTGGAGAAAGAGAAATACCATATCATTTCATTTACTTGTGGAATTAAAAACAAAATGAACAAAATATCAGTAGATTCATAGACACTGAGAAATGACTGGTGTTTACCATGCTGGGCATGTCAGGCTGGGTGGGTAGGAGGTTGAGGAGGATAAAGGGGCACAAAAATTCTCAATCATAATATATGTCGGTCATGGGGATGGTAGTACAGCATGGAGAATATAGCCAATGGTTCTATAACACCTTCCTATGTTGACTGCACTAATGGTGATGAGAATTCAATAATATGGATAGCAGTTGAACCACTGTGTTGTATACTTGATTAAGTATACAATATGAGATTGTATATCAACTATACTTTAATTTTAGAAAAGGAGAAGAAAGGAAGGGGATATTCAAAACCAGCTACATAT
Source organism: Smutsia gigantea (assembly GCA_032199065.1). NCBI lineage: Eukaryota > Metazoa > Chordata > Mammalia > Pholidota > Manidae > Smutsia > Smutsia gigantea. Next base: position 4,577 of record JAVSCE010019491.1, read on the forward strand.
GTGAGAAATTAGAAAGCCACAGACATGCTCAGGCATGCTCATAAATGACCTGAGAAAACCTTAAACTTTCACCTCAAGTGATAAATAGTCTCAAAGCAAGACACTAATCTGTAAGGATTACCCCAACAGAGAGCCAATCTGCAAAAATTGGGAGAGGTGGTTGATCTCTCTTTTTTGTTTATCTATTACTACTTTTGAAGTTCACATAAACCTGCCCAATAATTACCTGAACAAAAGTCAAAGAAACAGAGACATCAGTGAGCACACAAAACATGGAATATTCTTTCAGTAAAATAATTAGGTAAGATCTAAAAACAAATGGACTACTATAGCCATAAACAGCAAAGAAAAAAAATCCAGTGAACCCTGGGGAAGGGGGAGATTCTGATTTCCAGAGTTACAATGTAATAATTAAATGACCAGTTTTCTACAAAAAAATTACAGGGAGTACAAAGAACAGAAAAACATTATTCATTCAAATGATAAAAATTGTCCCCACTGGTATTTTATGCGGAAATAGAAAAATTCATCCCAAAATTTATATGAACCTTAGGAGACTTCAATTAATTGAAACTATCTTGAAAAAAAAAAAGAACAAAGATGGAGGACTCACACTCCTGATTTCAAAACTTACCACAAAGCTATAGCAATCAAACAAGTATGGTATTGGCATAAAGATCTGTAGACCAATGCAATAGAATAGAGAGTCCAGAAATAAATCGTTACACTGTGGCCTTGACAAGAGCACTAAGACCATTTGTTGCTGTTATAAATGGAAGTTTTAAAAATTTCCTTTTGTATTGTTCAGTGGATAGGAAATGCAATTGATTTTTGTGTATTGATCTTGTATCTGCAACCACGCTGAAATGTATTGGCTATAATAATTTTTTGTGGATTCCTAGGATTTTCTATGTGTCAGATCATGTCTTCTGTGAATAGAGACAACTTTATTTCTTCCTTTTCAATTGGATGCTTTTTATTACTTTTGTTTGCCTAATTTCCTTGGGTAAACCACCAGCACAATGTTAAATAGAAGGGGCAAGAGAGGGTTTCCTGTCTTCTTTCTTATTTAGTCTTTAACCATTAAGTATGAACATTAGCTGTGGGTTTTTTGTATATGGCCTTCATCAGATTGAAGAAATTTTCTATTTATACTTTGTTGAGTATTTTTATCATTAATATGTGTTAGATTTTTGTCAAATGCTTTTTCTATGTCTATTGAGATGATCATGTGGTTTGTCCTTTTTTCTATGGATTTCTGGAGGTTAAACTATGCCTTCCTTGGGCAAATCCCACTTGGTCATGGTATATCATACTGTTTATGTACTGCAAAATTCAGTTTGCTAGTATTTTCTTGAAGATTTTTGCATCTATATTCATATGAGGTATTGGTCTGTAGTTTTCTTTTCCTGTAATACCTTTGTCTAGTTTTGGTATCAGTGTAATACTGGTTTCACTGAATGAGTAGAGAAGCGTTCCCTTCTCTTTTATATTTTGGAAGAGTTTGTAAAGGACTGGTGTTAATATTGGTTCACAAGCACCTTGGGAGCCTCTGAGGAGTAATCTGAAACAGCCCCCATACAGAAAGGGCAAGGATAAACCAAGAAAGATGGAGGCCCCCCCAGACTGGTAGGTGGCAGGTTTAATAAGCAAAGGGAGCTTACCTACAAGGTTTGTCTTGGGTGGCCACAAGATGAGGTCTTTGCACCTGCCTGCCAAGTCTTAAACATTTTGTAGAAGCCTTAGCTGGATTCAGTGATGTATCCTGTCCCATTTGGATGTGCCTCAATACCACATCAATTACTCAAGGCCATGTCCTTGAAGCAGCCTTTGGAAGAAGGGAAGGCAGGCAGAACCCATATTCCAAGGATAAAGGAGGGGGTGAGGAGCCTCTGATTCCTGGGGTCCAGCTCACGGGTCCACTGGCTGTCAGGTCTTCTCAAGGACCTTCCCCAACACACCATCCCTCGTAGCTGGCTCTTACAATCTCACATGGCCCCCTCTTCCATAATGTGCTCTGAGTGATCAGCAAGGGGTTTCAGTAGCCTGAAGGTGGCTCCCTTGGTGGCTATTTTGCTGCACTGGAGGCAGATGGCACAGCAACAATAGAAGTACATGCAAGAGAAGACACAGATTAAGACAATGATTCCCAAAATCAGTGACAACTTTTTCCACCAAGAGCCCCATGACCCGACCCATTCACTGACTTATTAAGTTGATCGCTCAGGGCATTTACTTGTGTCTTCCGATAATTTAATAAAGATGATACATTAGCAGACTCATAAGGTATGAACACAAAGCATTCTGATTGAATAATGGCACAGGAACCTCCTTGGCAGGCAGTAGTAATGTCCAAGGCCATCCTATTTTGGAAGACAGCTTTCTTCATTAGAGATATTTCAGTGTTCAGTAAGGACAGGCTTTGTTGCTATCATTTAAGGCTTGCTGGATGAATTTAGTAAGGACTTCTGTGTGTATTGTGACATCCTCCAGGCCAATGGAGGGGACAAAGACAGCAGGCAAATGGTCGTACGAGTGGGAAACAAAACATGCCCACCTGGCTTTGAGGAGAGGGAGGTTGGCAGTTTTAGGAACTTGACCTGGTTGTGTATACCATACACGTTGGCCACGGGACGCAGCACTGTCAGGCATGAGGAGATGGACTGGGAGCAGGATATGCCAGACCAGCACCCCACCTTCTCACTTCTCTCGGTGGTGCCTGTTCCGTTCCAGGTATACTGCATTTCAACAGGTCCAGCTTGCAGCAGGACAGCAGGATCCCAGTGGAGACTGAGTAGTTCTCCCTCACCCAGAGGTGTGAAGTAACTCACCCATCCCAACAAGATGTCCCATTGCAAATTCCAGTAGGTTACTCCTTTCCCAGGTGTGATGGGGCCTAGTGTTAACAGCATAGTATGTTGATTCACAGTGAGAGTTGGGGCAATGGCTGTTTGCCACAACTACCATACCTTTACAGTATCGGGTGCCTTGGCATATGGGGCAAGAGACCCTACTGGTTGATCATTTAAATATATTAAAGCCTGAGACAACACTTGAGTCTACTCAGTCAAGGTGGTTTTATTTGTTTGTAATTTAATCTGCTGCTTTAACATTTCATTTTTCCTTCCATTAACACCGCTTCCTGCAGGTTATAGGGGAGACGGAACCTCCATTCAATGTCATGCTTTTTTGCCCATCTTGTACAGCATGATCTTTGAAATGTGACCCCCAATCATTGTCTGGTTGATGACGGTATCTGTACATGGTACTCAGTTTCTCCAGTCCCCTAATGGTAGAAGCCTAGTTTCCATAGGGACAAGGGAAAGCTTAGGTAATGCCAGATGCAATGCCCATGTACAGCAAAGCATATTTAGAACCCTCACTCAGAGGGAGGGGGCCAATATAATCAACTTGCAATCCTTCATGGGTTGGGAACAGCAGTGGATGGCTGCAGATTCCTTTGGCAGTTCCCTTGCAAGTTGTTTAGAACACACAGGACATGCTGTTACTGCATTGACCAAGTCATTGTATTTCAAGGACAATTCAGCATTACTGGGTACAGGGTTGTTGTTCTTTCTATGTACGCAATCTACTGCATCTACTGAAGGGCCCCTTGCCAGGGCTTGAACCCAAGTTAGAGCCTCAATTTCTGATTACCAGGGAGTGTACAGAGTGCCTTATGAGCCAGGACATGGAAGACAGTGAGGACTGCCTCAGGCTCTCACAGGCGGGCCCAAATATCCCCCAACACATCCTGACCCCATAAGGGCTTATTCATAGTCTTCCATCCTTCAGCTTCCCATTTTCTAAGCTATAAGGTTAATCCCTTTGTAACATCCCAACTATCAGTGTGAAGGGTTAATGGCCAGGGCTCATGAGTGATCACCAGCCAAACTATTCTAAATTTAGGCCATTGGCTGCTGCACTGGCTGCTGTGTGAGAGGCTTTACCTGAAGGAGCACTGTGTACAATGCTAGGAGCTGCTATTCTATGGGGGTATGTCAGATTTCTGCCCCCTTCTAGAGCTGAGACCAAAATCCTAGGGGCACTATCCCCTTATGTTGTCTCTGCTACAGTGCCAGACCCATACTTTCTGGAGTCACAGACACATCTAACTGCAATGGTAGCTCTGCTTGGGAAATGCTGGGAGCCTTAATCTGCTTCATTACTATTTTTGCCTTTACAGAGGCAGCTTGGTATTTTGACCCCATTCCCACACATACCCTTTCTTTACCAGGTGGTATAAGGGACAGAGGCACTGTGTCAGGTAGGGAATAAAGTCCTCAAAACCCCAAAATCCCCATGAAGACTTGCACTTCTTTCACATTCTTAGCCATTGGATGAGGTTGCACCTTATCAAACAGTTTCTGGGACAACATGCATCTTACCAACCAAATGACTCCCAAAACCACATGGTAGTGCCTGGGTCTTGAATTTTCTGTGGTTTCACTGCCCATCCTCTCCATCACAGATGTTCCAGCAAAGTCTTCATGGTGTCCTGCAGCAGAGGCAAATCTTCACATGTTAACATTATGTCATCAATGTAATGGGCCCATTTTACTGATGTGGGGAAGGAGAACAGGGACACTTCCCATCTCCCCGCCCATAACACATGGTGAGGCTGAGCAGGTGGCCTTGGAGAAGCATGTGAAACGTCCATTGTTACCCTCCCATGTGATGGCAAGTTGATTTTGTGACACAGTGGACAGGGGTATACTGAAAAAGACATCTGCTAATCCAGCACAGCGTAGCACACTCCCAGGACCATGGCCAAGGTATCCAAGATGGTGGCATTTTGGGTACAGCCTCATGGATGGGGGAGCTACCTTGTTCGAGTCTCCATAGTCCACCATCATCTGCCACAAGCAATCACCTTCATTTATTTCTGGAGGAACAGTGAATAGTGAGCTCAACATGAGGCTTCTGATTGTCTCCAATGCCCCTTACCTGGAGGCAGTCTTGGCCTGCACACACCCTGATATGACAGTAACCTTAAGGCCTCTGCTGGAGCACGGATGATAGGGACAGAGGGGGCAGGTCTGAATTCTCGGGTCTTATCCACAGCCTATTCATTCCTGGGATTTCTCAGCTTTCCCCAGATCAGCAATGGATTGCCCAACATCCTAAATGCCTGATTCCACAACTGGGCTCAGTGTAGATCTCAACACCCCATACCAGATGCTGGGGACAGACTGGAAAATTTTAGCTTTCATTCCTGCAATGAATGTGGCTTGATTGGGCCTTCAAAGACAGAACCCTGTTTCAACCCCAGTTCCCTAAGAATTCGATGTACCTCCTCTATAGATTTTTGGAGATCCTCTTTGCCACAGTGCACTGTACCTTTTCTCAAACAAACACTTTAAAGCAGCCAGCATTTTCAGCATGTCCCCGTAATCATATGATGGTCCATAAGATTGACACACGGGTCATCCCCCCCCACATAAAGGTAACTGGCCAACTTGGCATTTTCCCCAAGGATGCCTCTTTTCCAAGACTAGGGAACTTACTTAAGAAGCTTATATAGGTCATCCATCCCCACACGGTGGTTGATGGCCAATTCGGGATTCCACCATGGATGCCTCTTTCACAGGGCCCATTTCTTTGATCTCCTGGCTGGCTCGCCAATTCTTGGTTCATAAGCTCCTTGGGGCTTCCCAGGTGTGCTCTGAAACTGGCTCCCATATGCAAAGGACAGAAAAAGACCAAGGAAGAGGCAGGTTACTCCATATGGTCTCAACACCACATCACTATTTTAAGGCTATGTCCTTGGGGCAGCCTCTGGGAGCAGAGAAGGCAAGTGGAGCCCACATTCCAAGGACAGGGGACAAGTGGAAGAGCTTCTAATTGCTGGGGTTCAGCTCACAGGTCAACTGGCTGTCACATCTTCTCGAGGATCTTCCCCAACAGTTAATTCTTTTTTTCCCCAAGCTTTAATGAGATATAATTGATATATAACATTGTATAAGTTTAAGGTATATAATGTGATGATTTGATATATGTATTTATTGTGAAATGAACTGCAATAAGGTTAATTTACACATCCATCACCTCACATAACTGCTGTGTTTTTTGTGTGTTGAGAACATTCAAGATCTACTCTCATCAACTTTCAAATATACAATACAGCAGTGTTAACTATAGTCATAATGCTGTACATTAGATCCCCAGAACTAATTCATCTTTTTATTAGAAGTGTGTGCCCTTTGACCAACATCTTCCCATTTCCTCCACCTCCCCCAGCCCCTGGCAATCACCATTCTACTCTCTATTGCTACAAAGTCAGTTTTTTAAGATTCCACATAAAAGTGAGATAACACACTATATTTCTCTAACTTATGTTACTTAGCACATAAATTGGCACCTCCAGGACCATCCATATTGTCACAAATGATAGGATTTCTTTCTTTTTGTGGCTGAATAATATTCCATTATATATACATATCATACATAATGTGATATATAGGACATATATATCTCACATTTTCTTTATTCATTTATCTTAACAGACAGGTTATTTCTAGGTCTTGGCTATTGTGAAATGATGTAGTGAACAGGAGGTGCAGATATCTCTTAAAGACACTGATTTCATTTCTTTCAGATATATACTCAGAAGTGGGACTGCTGGATTATATTGGTCAGTTTTTAATTTTTTTGAGGAACCTCCATACTGTTTTTCAGAGTGGCTACGCAATTTACATTTCTAGCAACAGTGCATGAGGATTCCTTTTTCTCCACATCCTCGCCAACACTTGCTATTTCTTGTCTTTTTTATAGTAACCATTCTGGTTGGTGTGAAGTAATATCTCATTGTAGTTTTGATTTGCATTTTCCTGATGATTAGTTGATGTTCCATGTGTCTGTTGGCCATCTGTATGTCTTCAGGGGAGAAATGTTTATTCAAGTCCTCTGCCCAATTTTTAATTGGATTATTTTTGAGGGGTTTTGGTGTTGTGTTACATGAGCTCTTTATATATTTTGGATATTAACTTCTTATTATATTTCTAAATATACAGTCCCATTCAGTAGGTTGAATGAGTTTTCATTTTGTTGATGGTTTTCTTCACTGCGCAAAAAAAAAGGTTTCAGTTTGAGAAGACCAATTGTTTATTTTTGTTTTTATTTCCCTTGCCTGGGGAGACATATCCACAAAAACGTTGCTAAGGTCAATGTCCAAGAGCTTACTGCCTATGTTTTTGTTTTAGTTATTATATTCTTCAACTCTGATTGGTACTTTTTATATTTTCTATCTCTTTATTGAACTTCTCACTGAATTCATCCACTGTTCTCTCAAGTCCAGTGAGCACCTTTATAACCATTACTTTGAACTCTGTCAAGGTAGATTGCTTATTTCCATTTTGTTTAGTTCCTCCTCTGAAGTTTTGTCTTCTTTCATTGAAGCATATTCCTCTGCCTCCTCAGTTTGTTCGACTGTGTTTGTTTCTCTATATTAAGCGAAACTGCTACCTCTTCCAATCCTGAAGGAGTAGCATTGTGTAGGAACATGCCCTGTGCAGACGAGGTATGCTGGGTGGTGGTGGCTGTGGCTGAATTGCAGCGGATGCAGGCTGGAGGGTCCTGAGGTACTCTGTATGAGGTGTGTTCTGGAGGGGCATCAGGAGCTGAAGCAGGCACAGGACGCAGGGACCTGGGGCACTCTGCACAGGTGGCACCCTGGCAGGATGGTTGGAGCTGAAGCGGGCAACTGGCTGGGGAGTCCCAGGGCATTCTGCACAGGGCGTGCCCTGGAAGGAAAGCTGGAGCTGAAGCAGGTGCAAGCCAGGGATGTCCCAGGGTGCTTTATGCCCAGGGTAACTTGGCAAGATGGTTAAAGCTGTAGTGGCACAGGCGGGGCATGTCCCAGTGTGCCCCACGCTGGTGTTGACTTGGGTGGATGACTGGAGCTTGTGTGGGCTAGAGGCCCATGTCTTGTTGAGGCAGCAGTCTGGCTACAGCACTGGGACTCTGCTCCCATAAGAGCTATCGAGGTAGAGGAGGAACATAAACATATGGTGCTCACCAACACCCAGAAAGACCCCAGGTAGAGTTCCAGCAGCCCTCCCACCATTTGGCAGATGCTCTAAGATTAGTAAATGAGTTTCCTTCACCTATATTCTATTTGCCCTTTAAACCTCAGGGTTTTTTTTTTCTGTGCCCCACGGTAGGCTAATCTATATGTAGATCTCTCAATGATATCTCTCCCTACTGTAGCTCATACCACCAGCGGTAGGATTCCCATTGTCACCATGTCTCTGTTTCTCCTGCTGTTCTCTATATGTTCTCTCTATCCTTTGTTGTGCAGAAGCTGTTTAATCAGCCCTCAGTTCTTCTTCAGGAGGAATTGCTGGATTATAGGTATAAATTTAGTCTGTCCATAGGAGGAGGTGAGTTCAGGGTCTTCCTATGTCATCTTGGAACCCATCACCATGTTCTTTCTTTACTGACTTGTTTCATCCCTGTTAGGAATTCTGAAGCTTCCTTAGGTCTTTTCTATGGATTCATCTGCTCCACACTTCTTGTCCTCTCTTGGTTATATGCCTTTTCTTGATCCTGTAAAGTCAGGACAAGAGTTCACAGCCTCCCATTTACTCTTCCTAAGGCAGTGGTAAATGCTCAAATTTGTGTTCTTTCTCTCAGTCATGCACGGTTGGGTCAGCTTTCTGCTCATGCTCATTACCTGTTTGAAAAGGCTCACTCTAGATGCTCTTGGAGGGGCACACAGAGAGCTAACCACAGGGTGGGGGCATGTGTAGGTGAGGTGTGCAGTGCACTGGGGATGGTCATGGCCAGCTGGCGGTATCTGCAAGTGAGACGTCCCCAGCAGCTCATGGGCTGGCTCTCTGATATTGTCCACTACATGGCTTATAGGATCCTGTCCTTTTGATGCCCTCTGAGAACCCTAACTGCTGTTCTCCCAGCTACTTCCCCATTCCCAGTCATGCTGCAACATTCCAGATGGGTGAGAGAGAAATGGTTCTCTTTGGCAGCGTCCCACATAGCTGGGGAATCCAGACACTCACTTATCTGCTCTCACTTTTCTGTGGGAGAAATCACAACCAAGGTCTCTCTTGGTACTGAGCAGTACCAACTTGAGAGAGTGGTGATTCAGGTAAAGTGAAACTCTTCTTCTTACTCTTTTTAAACATTAAAAAAATATATCTTGAGGTACATACAATAAAATGCACAAATCTTAGTATACAGCTTGATGAATTTTGACATGTATATATACTCATGTAACCATCACCCTGATCAAAATATTAAACATTCTTACCCTCTTTAATGTATCCAATCTTAGATTTGTTTGTTTCTATGGTGAGCTGGAATTTTCCCAATTGACTCCCAGACTTCTTTCCATAAAGGCTTTCTCATCTGTGTGGTGATTATCAAAATCAGTGTTCTTTGCAGGGAAGGTGGTAGAAAATGCTTCTTTGTATTTTCTCTCTGTTCTTCAGTCAGTTTCAGTAGTTTGTGGTTTTCTACAACTTTGCCCATTTTATATAGGTTATTAAATTTGTTGGCATATGTCCATAGTATTCATTTATAATCCTTGTATTTCTTTAAGGTTGCTAGTCATGTCTCCTCTTTCATTCTTGTTTTTAGTAATTTGAGTCTGCTCTTTTTTTCTTTGTTAGCATAGCTAAATTTTGTCAATATTGTAGATCTTGTTAGTGAACCAAGTTTTGGTTTTGTTGACATTTTGTATTGTTTTTCTATTCTCTATTGCATTTATTTCCACTGTAGTTCTTATTATATCCTTCTTTCTGTTTGCTTTGGGTTTTGTTTGCTCTTCTTTACATACATGTATAAATGTCTGTGTTTGTGTGTATATACATACACACATATATATTGTTACAGCCTTCTGATTGAAATTTTCTTCATTGTAAAATGTCCTTTTTATCTCTAATAATAATTTATGTCTTAAAGCCCATTTTGTCTGGTAATTGGATAGCCACTTCTGTTATGCATATGGTGGTTGGTACACTTGATGATTTTCCAAAGGTCCATGAGGCTCTACTCACTTTTCCCTATTCTTTTTTCTCTATCTTCCTCAAAATGGATAATCTCAATTGACTTATTCTCAATCCCCTTTGTTCTTTTGCCAACACAAGTATGCTATTAAGTCTAGTGAATTTTTCATTTTAGTTATTGTACCACTAAGTGCACAAATTTCTTGTGGTTCTCTTTTATGACACCTCTTTACTGATATTCTCTAATTGATGAGATGTTTTCATGCTTTCCTTTAATTCTCTAGGCAAGTTTACTTTATTTCTTTGAATATATTTATAATAGCTGACTTAAAGTTTTTGCCTTACAAGTCCAACATCTGGGTTTTCCCAGGCTGATGGCTTTTTTTTTTTTACCTGTGTATAGGCCATAATTCCCTGTGTCAGTGTGTGTCTCATAGTTTTAGCATTAAACCGAGCACTTTAAATAACATACTGTGGCAACTCTGAAAACCAGACAGCCCCTTCCCAGAGTTTACTGTAGTTGTTGCTGCACTTGTTTTTTTTTTCCCTTGGTGATTTTCCTGGACTAATTCTCTGAACTCTGCATTCTTTGTCATGTATAGCCACTGAAGTCTCTTCTCATTTAGCTTAGTGGTCAGCTAATTATTGGAAAGAGATTTCCTTAAATTGAACAAATAAGTGTCCTATCATTTGCCTAGGGGATTTTTATGTGTTGGGACATGCTTTCAATACTCTGGCAGTTTGAAACTGACTTAGCCTTCACCTCTTTCTTGTGTAGGTTCTCAAGGCCAACAAGAAATGACAATAGCCTTCTCAGATATTTCCTGGACATTTTCACAGCCCTGGGCATGCACTTGGCCTTCCAGATCACCAGGACTATGTTGGAGCTTTTCAAACCCCTCAATGGACATCTAATTCACCAGATTTTTCTTTTAAAGGTTTTGGCTAGCCTCTTTTATGCTATAACTGGTAACACATTCTTAGGAATCTGCAATGTTAAACAATTGTCACTGATTCTTTTCTAGAAACGTCCCAGAGATAGGGCTTTCCTCATTGAGTGAGCAAGGTAAAATCAAGACACATCCTGAAAATAGGACTTTTTGAGGGAGCTGCCAGACAGATCAAATAGTGACAGTTTGGGGGGGATGGTACTAAGGGAGCATGAGGGAACCTATTATGGGGATAAAAATGTTCTAAAACTAATTTATGGTTATGGTTGCACACTCAGTAAAGTTACTAAGAATCATTGAATTGTACACTTGAAATGGGTGAATTTTATTATATAAAATATAACTCAATAAAAGTGTTTTAAAATAGTCTAGATCAACTATCAAAAGAAAAGCATAGGTGTATAACTTCAAAAGATTAGATGGAAAGTGGATTTTGGAATGAAAAATATCTTTTAAATCAATCCAAAGCAAGGCAAAAAACAATATGAAAAGAACCATTAAAAAGATGGGTTTGAAATGGGGGGATGTGCTGTAACACCTTAAGGGGTGAAAAAGTAAGGAATTGCTAAAAAATGGTGAGGATGTCAAAAAGACCCAGGAACAAATTTGAAAGAGCTCCCAATGCCCAAATCTGGGAAATTTGAGCAAAAAAAAAAAGTATAAACAAATACCTATGAATAAGTTACTGAATAAACAAAAAACGGTAGAAAGAGAGAGTTCTTCCTTACAATTCCACTTAATAAATGTGGCAGAATGATAGGACTAGAAGACCATTATTTGTTAAATACCACAGTAAAAATTGTTTCAAAGATGCTAAAATCAATGGGTTTCTGATAAAAAACAAGATATTTACATAGTCTCTAATATCTTTTCACAACGTATTTATTATTTACAAAGCGAAAACTTTTCAGTGGCGAATCATGGCAGACACCACCTTAACCAAGTGATCAAGATAACTAGCTATATGGAGAGAAAATATCCTCTAATAATGATATACTGAATAGGACATAACATCACTTCTATTGCATTCTTGTCAGACATGCATAACATGGATTTAATGAGGAAATATCAGACAAAGCCAAATTGACGGATGTCCCACAAAATAATTAGCCAGTACTTTTCAAAAGTGTCAAGGTCATGAAATAACAAGGAGAGACTGAGGAACTGTCAAAAACCGGAAGATATTAAGGAGACATGACAACTAACTCAATATGGAATTCTGGACCCCACATTAGTGGGACAATTGAAAAAATTCAAAATCTGTAGATTAGTTAAAAGTATGATATCGATGTTAATTTCTTATTTTTCGATAATTGTATTGGGGTAATGTTAGCATTTGGGAAAGCTGGGTGAAATATAATATTCAGAAATTCTTTGTACTAAATTTGCAAGTATTAAATATGAAATTATTTTAGAATGAATGTTAATTTTTTAATGAAATAATAAAAGAATGGGCTTACATTTCTGGCATCATGGATGACTAGGATCTCTGAGGGGCCCTCCACAAAAACTGGACACCGAATATGATAAACAGTGCCTCTAATAAAAGGTAGGGAAGCATTCTGGCAATACCTTCTCATCACTACCACAAAACAATATGAGCTGGGCATGGGTGCAGTCAGGAAAACAGCAGTCTGTGTAGTAATACTTTGAAGTAGTGAGACTATCCAGGACTCATCCACTAAGGGCCAAAGCCTCAGAGGCAAGGAGCCTGGCCAGGACAAGAAGTCCAATAGCTGTGGAGCCAGACAGCGACCAGGGAGGCGCTGAGTTTCCATGAAGACTGAGTCCTCTAGCAATCATTTGTATGGGTAATGTTTACTGTAACAGCAAGGAAATGGAAAGTCTGAGACTTCAGTTCAGAGCCAAACCTTGAAAAGAGAGCCTGAAGTGGTCCTAGAAAGGGAATAGCCACTTCCACCAGCAAAATTTGAACCAAATTCTTTTGGAATGACAGTTTTCCCAAATTAGGCCCATAGGGCTTACACAGATTAAATGGAGCATGATCTCACAAACAAAGATTACCGAACAACAAATCCCCTCCATTAGTAAAAATCAGTAGAAATAACACAAAAGAAAAACATGTAAATCCTCAAGATGATAGATGTTGGAACAATCCAGTATATAATAGTTATGTATGAAATTTTGAAAGAAATGAAGGATATGTTTACAAAAATAATCATACAATAAAAATCAATAAGTAATGAGCAGAGAAATTTGAAAAAAATGAACTGAACTTTGAGCAATGAAAAATGTAATTGTTAAAATAAAAAAGACAATGCATGGGTTAAATATCAGATTAGAAATAGTTGAAAGATAATTAGTGAATTGAAAGATATATGGGAAGAATTTATTCCAAAACAATATAGAGAGATACAGAGATAGAAAATAGTAAGGAGAAGTTAGTAGACATGGCAAACAGAATGAGAGGATCTAAAAAATGTTTGGAGTCACAGAATGAGAAAGTGGACAGACAGAAAGAGAGTCAATATTGAAAAAAATAATGTCAAGGATTTCCTGGTTGCAGTAATGCCAGGCTAGGAAATTTGGGTCAACTGTTCTACATAAAAGTAAAAGTGCATAAGGTTAAAAAAGTGTAAGGTATACATCACACATGCACACACACACCATATACATATATATATTTCACATCCACACTCAAGGAAAGGTGATTATACAGGGCATGCATACCAGGGAGTTGAAATCTTGGATGCCACTTCAGAATTCGGCCTACATAACAAAAAATGTGAAAAATACTTTTAAGTAAAATATGAAACATTACTGACCATAAAAAAACCCTACCCAAACAAAAAAAGCTTCTGCACAGTGAAGGAAATAATCAACAAAATGAAAAGTCAGCCTACTGAAAGGGAGAATATATTTACAAATGATATACCAATATGGTGCTAATATCCAAAATACATAAAGAACTCATACAACTCAGCACCAAGAGAATCCCCAAATAATCTGATTAAAAAATAGGTAGAGGACCTAAATAGACATTTTTCCAATAAAGATATACAGATGGCCAACAGACACATGATAAGATGCTCCACATCACTAATCATCAGGGAAATGCAAACCAAAATCACAATGAGATATCATCTCACACCAGTCAGAAAGGCTAGTATTAAAAAGACAAGAAATAGAGACTTCCGGGAAGACAGCGGCATGAGCAGGGCGGCAGAAATCTCCTCCCAACATCATATTTATCTATGAAAATACAGCAAACACAACTATTCCTAAAAGAGAGACCAGAATACAGAGGAAAGTGCACAGCGTACGGCTGCACTCGAGAGGAATTGGCACCCCGCGAGGCGGGTAAGATACGGAGCCGTGGCCAGACAGCACCCGAGGACTCACCCACCCTGGCATGCCGGCAGGAGCAGAGGATTCAGAGCCGGGAGGGAGTGGAAGAGCAGGTCCGAGAAATAAGCAGCCCTGGTAGTCTGTGCTGGGAGCGCTGGCACACAACATGCAGTGCACCAGACATTGGAGAGGCAGAAGGTGCAGGTTTTGAGCCAGGGAACGTGCCGGGTCGGTGCAGCCAAAGCCCCGGGACAAGAGAAAAGTGCGCGGTTTGTAGCGGTCTCGGAGAGGCGGGGGGCCCAGCGAGGGAACACCATTGCCCCGGCAGGCTCAGCCCAGCAGGCTGGAAGTCCTGAGGAACTTCGGACCCCTTGGCTGGTGACTGAGAAAAGGTAGCAGCCACACTAAAACTTTATAGAGAGAACAACAGCCTCCCATTCGTTCCTGCCCCGGCCAGAGCTACAAAGAGCAGCGCGGCGGCGGCTGTGGATTAGTGGAGCAACAGTGACACCTACAGCACACTTAGAGAATCCACTCCAGGTGGGCGTTTTTGTTTTCTTTTTCTTTTTCCCTTTCCTTTTTCTTTCTTTTATTTCTTTCTTCTTTCTCTCTTTTCTTTCTCTCTTCCTTCTTTTTTTGCTTGTTTGATTTTTCTTGTTGTTTTTTTCTTTTTCACTTTCCTTTTTCTTTCTTTTCTTTCTTTCTTCTATCTCTTTTTTCTTTCCCTTCCTTGTTTTTTTCTTGTTTGTTTTTTATCCTGTTTTTTTTTAAGTCTTAAACAGCCCCGTTGACATACGTGGCACCTACCAGCGACCACTCCTAAAACATGAAAAGACAGAAGAATACGGTACACACAAAAATCACCCAGACCCAGACAACTCCTGAGAGGGAACCTGAAGGGATGGAAATGCAGAATCCTCCTGAAAAAGAATTCAGAATAAAAGTCATAACCATGCTGATGGATGTACAGAGAAATATGCAAGAGCAAAGGGAGGAAGTAAGGGAAGTCAGGAAAGACAATGCAGAAATGAGACAAGCCATCGACGGGCTCAGCAGCAGACTGGACGAGATGCAAGAGGCTGTTAATGCAATAGAAATCAGAGAACAGAAACACAGAGCAGCTGAGGCAGAGAGAGATAAAAGGATCGCTGGGAATGAAAGAATATTAAGAGAACTGTGTGACCAATCCAAACGGAACAATATTCGCATTATAGGAGTACCAGAGGAAGAAGAGAGAGAAAAAGGGATAGGAAGTGTCTTTGAAGAAATAATTGCTGAAAACTTCCCCATGCTGGGGAAGGAAATAGTCTCGCAGTCAATGGAAGCCCACAGATCTCCGAACACAAGGGACCCCAGGAAGACAACACCAAGACACATAATAATTAAAATGGCAAAGATAAAAGATAAGGACAGAGTATTAAAGGCAGCTAGAGAAAGAAAAAAAAGATCACCTTTAAAGGAAAACCCATCAGACTAACATCAGACTTCTCAGTAGAAACTTTGCAGGCTGGAAGAGAATGGCATGATATATTTAACGCAATTAAACAGAAGGGCCTCGAACCAAGAATACTGTATCCAGCACGATTATCATTTAAATATGACGGAGGGATTAAACAATTTTCAGACAAGCAGAAGCTGAGAGAATTTGCCTCCCATAAACTACCTCTACAGGACATCTTAAAGGAACTGCTCTAGAGGGAAGCACTCCTAAGGCTAAAAAGCTGTCACCAGAGAAAACAAAATCATAGCAAAGAAAGCAGACCATCCAAATACTAACTAAAGGCAAAGAATAAAACACCTAGTATATAAAGAATAGAGGAGGAAGAATAAGAAGGGAGAGAAATAAAGAAACATCAGACTGTGTTTACAATAACTTAACAAGAAAGTTAAGTTAGATTGTTAGATAGTAAAGAAGCAACCCTTCAACCTTTGGTAACCACGAATCTAAAGCCAGCAATAGCAATAAGTACATATCTTTCGATAATCACCCTAAACATAAATGGACTGAATGCACCAATCAAAAGACACAGAGTAACAGAATGGATAAAAAAGCAAGACCCATCTATATGCTGCCTACAAGAAACTCACCTCAAACACAAAGATATCCCCAGATTAAAAGTGAAGGGATGGAAAAAGATATTTCATGCAAACAACAAAGAGAAAAAAGCAGGTGTAGCAGTACTTGTATCAGACAAAATAGACTTCAAAATGAAGAAAGTAGCAAGAGATAAAGAAGGACATTACATAATGATAAAGGGGTCAGTCCAAGGAGAGGATATAACCATTAAAAATATCTATGCACCCAACAAAGGAGCACTGACATACGTGAAACAAATACTAACAGAATTAAAAGAGGAAAAAGACAGCAATGCATTCATCTTAGGTGACTTCAACACACCACTCACTGCAAAGGACAGATCAACCAGACAAAAAATAAGTAAAGACACAGAGGCACTGAACAACACCCTAGAACAGATGGACCTAACAGACATCTACAGAACTCTACACCCAAAAACAACGGGATACACATTCTTCTCAAGTGCACATGGAACATTTTCCAGAATAGACCAGATACTAGGCCACAAAAAGAACCTCAGTAAAATCGAAAATATTGAAATTCTACCAACCAACTTCTCAGATCATAAAGGTATTAAACTAGAATTAAACTTTAGAAAGAAAACAAAAAGGCTCACAAATACATGGAGACTTAACAACATTCTCCTAATTAATCAATGGGTCAATGACCAAATCAAAATAGAAATCAAAGAGTATATGGAGACAAATGACAACAACAACACAAAGCCACAGCTTCTGTGGGACACAGCAAAGGCAGTTCTAAGAGGAAAGTATATTGCAATCCAGGCCTATCTAAAGAAAGAAGAGCATTCCCAAATGAATAGCCTAAAGACACAATTACTGAAATTGGAAAAAGAACAACAAATGAGATCCAAAGTCACCAGACGGAGGGACATAATAAAGATCAGAGAAGAAATAAATAAAATTGAGAAAAACAAAACAATAGAAAAAATCAATGAAACCAGGAGCTGGTTCTTTGAAAAAATTAACAAAATAGATAAACCCCTAGCCAGACTCATTAAGAGAAAAAGAGAATCTACATACATAAACAGAATCAGAAATGAGAAAGGAAAAATCACGACGGATCCCACAGAAATACAAAGAATTATAAGAGAATATTATGAGAATCTATATGCTAACAAGCTGGAAAATCTAGAAGAAATGTACAACTTTTTAGAAAAATACAACCTTCCAAGACTGACCAAACAAGAAACAGAAAAACTAAACAGACCAATCAACAGCAACGAAATAGAAGTGGTAATCAAAAAACTACGCAAGAACAAAACCCCCGGACCAGAAGGATTCACCTCTGAGTTCTACCAGACATATAGAGAAGAAATAACACCAATTCTCCTTAAAGTTTTCCAAAAAATAGAAGAGGACGGAATACTTCCAAACTCATTCTATGAAGCCAGCATCACTCTAATACCAAAACCAGGCAAATACCTCACCAAAAAAGAAAACTATAGACCAATATCGCTGATGAACGTAGATGCAAAAATACTCAACAAAATATTAGCAAACCAAATTCAAAAATACATCAAGAGGATCATACACCATGATCACGTGGGATTCATCCCAGGGATGCATGGATGGTACAACATTCGAAAATCCATCAACATCATCCACCACATCAACAAAAAGAAGAACAAAAACCACATGATCATCTCCATAGATGCTGAAAAAGCATTTGACAAAATTCAGCATCCATTCATGATTAAAACTCTCAACAAAATGAGTATAGACAGCAAGTACCTCAACATCATAAAGGCTATATATGACAAACCCACAGCTAACATCATACTTAACGGTGAGACGCTGAAAGCTTTTCATCTAAGATTGGGAACAAGACAAGGATGCCCACTCTCTCCACTGTTATTCAACATAGTACTGGAGGTCGTAGCCACGACAATCAGACAAAACAAAGACATACAAGGCATCCAGATTGGTAAAGAAGAAGTCAAATTGTCACTATTTGCAGATGACATGATATTGTACATAAAAAACCCTAAAGACTCCACTCTAAAACTACTAGAACTAATATCTGAATTCAGCAAAGTGGCAGGATACAAAATTAACACACAGAAATCTGTTGCTTTCCTATACACTAACAATAAACTAACAGAAAGAGAAATCAGAAAAACAATTCCATTCACAATTGCATCAAAAAGAATAAAATACCTAGGAATAAACTTAACAAAGTAAGTGAAAGACCTATACCCTGAAAACTACAAGACATTCCTAAGAGAAATTAAAGAGGACACTAACAAATGGAAATGCATCCCATGCTCTTGGTTAGGAAGAATAAATACTGTCAAAATGGCTATACTACCCAAGGCAATCTACAGATTCAACGCAATCCCTATCAAACTACCAACAGCTTTCTTCAATGAACTCGAACAAATAATTCTAAAATACATATGGAACCACAAAACACCCCGAATAGCCAAAGCAATCCTGAGGAGGAATAAAACAGGGGGAATTACGCTCCCTGACTTCACAAAGCCACCGTAATCAAGACAATTTGGTATTGGCACAAAAACAGACCCACAGATCAGTGGAATAGAATAGAAAATTCAAACATCAACCAAAACACATACAGTCAATTAATATTTGATAAGGGAGCCTTGGATATACATTGGGGAGATGATGGCCTCTTCAGCAGCTGGTGTTGGAAAAACTGGACAGCTACATGTAGGAGAATGAAGTTGGACTACTGTCTAACCCCATACACAAAGGTATACTCAAGGTGGATCAAAGACGTGAATGTAAGTCATGAAACTATAAAACTCTTAGAAAAAAATATAGGCAAAAAGCTCTTGGACATAAACATGAGTGACTTCTTCAAGAACATATCTCCCCGAGCAAGGGAAACAAAAGCAAAAATAAACAAGTGGGACTATATCAAGCTGAAAAGCTTCTGTACAGCAAAGAACACCATCAGTAGGACAAAAAGACTTCCTACAGTATGGGAGAATATATTCATAAATGACGTATCCGATAAGGGTTGACATCCAAAATATATAAAGAACTCATGCACCTCAACAAACAAAAAGCAAATAATCCTTTTAAGAAATGGGCAGAGGACATGAATAGACACTTCTCCAAAGAAGAAATTCAGATGGCCAACAGGCACATGAAAAGATGCTCCACGTCACTAATTATCAGAGAATTGCAGATTAAAACCGCAATGAGATACCACCTCACACCAGTGAGGATAGCCAACATCCAAAACACAAACAACAACAAATGTTGGCGAGGATGTGGAGAAAAGGGAACCCTTTTAAAATGCTGGTGGGAATGCAAATTAGTTCAACCATTGTGGAAAGCAGTATGGAGTTTCCTCAAAATAGAAATACCATTTGACCCAGGAATTCCACTCCTTGGAATTTACCCTAAGAATGCAGCAGCCCAGTTTGACAAAGACAGATACACCCCTATGTTTATCGCAGCACTATTTACAATAGCCAGGAAATGGAAGCAACCTAAGTGTCCATCAGTAGATGAATGGATTAAGAAGAGGTGGTACATATACACAATGGAATATTATACAGCCATTAGAAGAAAACAAATCCTATCATTTGCAACAACATGGATGGAGCTAGAGGCTATTATGCTCAGTGAAATAAGCCAAGCCAAAAAAGACAAATACCAAATGATTTCACTCATATGTGGAGTATAAGAACTAAGAAAAAAACTGAAGGAACAAAACAGCAGCAGACTCACAGAACCGAAGAACGGACTAATAGTTACCAAAGGGAATGGGACTGGGGATGATGGGTGGGAAGGGAGGGGTAAGGGGGAAGAAGGGACAATACGATTAGCAGATGTAGTGTTCGGGGGGCACGGGGAGGGCTGTACAACCCAGAGAAGACGAATAGTGACTCTATAGGATCTCACTATGCTGATGGACAGTGACTGTAAACGGGTTAGTGGGGGGGACCTGATGAAGGGGGTAGTGTAATCACCATAATATTGCACATTTAATTGTAGATTAATGATACCAAAATAAACTTTTAAAAAAAAGAAACACTAGGGGAGAGCCGAAAACTACACCCATCTGAATGGAGCCACCTAGGAATAAAAAATGTGCACAGATGCCCACGTCTTAGGTATCTCCCAGCTACCTCAGTTTCATGATCTGCGCTATGAGCTGATACCATCCTTCCATACCTGGTATCAGGTAACAGTCCTTCCACCCTCCTCTGTAACACACGGAGCCACCCTTCAACACTCACATCCACAAGCCAGCTTCAGGTCCTTCTCAAGATAAAGCACCATATTTATTGTAGTATCAATGTATTTCTTAACCATTTAATGCACAAAACTGTGCCACTGTTTTTACTACGTATATTTTTAAATGTCATAACAAATTTTGAGTGTTGTGCCTCCAACTCTGTTTTCCTTATAAGTCCTGTGATTTTTATTCCATGATTTTGCATAGCACAGTGACTTTTAGTAATGCATATGTAGCATTATAGCCAGGACCAACTACATAACTTGTGGGGTTCAGTGCAAAGGAAAATGGGGGAGCCCCTTGTAAAAAAATTAAGAACTTCAAAATGGTGAAAGAGGAGCATTTAACCAAGCTCAGTGCCTTCTTATGTCTGAGGGCCGGTGTGACTGCAAAATCATGTGCCCACAAAGCCAGCTCTGATTATAGTGGGATCATTGTACCAACACGTGATAAGTACCCAATAAATGCTGGCTCTCATTACTAAAAAAAATAAAATAAAATAAAAAAATAAAAACACAAGAAATAACAAGCATTGGTGGGATGTGGAGAAAAGGGAACCCTAGTACACAGTTCATGGGAATATAAATTGGTGCAGTCACTGTGCAAAACAGTATGGTAAGACTCAGTATTATAAAGCTATTAACTCTGTCCAATTAATCTCTAAATTAAGTTAAATTCCAAATTCCAGTAGGATTTTTCATGAAATTTGTGAAGCTGATTCTAAAATTCATATTAGATTTGTTTGAGAATAATGCAATTCCAAAAAAATAAGGGGGAGGATATGGCTTATTTTACCCGATATCAAGATTTATTTTAAAGCTATAGTAATTAGGACAGTGTGAGTCTGGTGCAGGAATAAACAAATGGATTACTGAAAGAGAACAGAAAACCCAGAAACAGGTCCATAGAACTTATAATATTATAGAAGTGGCATTTCAAACACTGGAGAAAAGAAAGAATATTCAATAAATGGTGTTGGAGCATTTTTACATGGAAAAAATAAAATTAGATCACTATCTTATATCTTATACTGACAGCAATTCTAGATGTACTAAAGCTCTAAATGTAAAAAGCAAAATTTTAAGCTATTAGAAAATATATGAAAATATAATATGATCTTAGAGTAGGAAAGGTTTTCTTAACCAAGTTACAAAAAGCCCAAATAACAAAGGAAAATAATTAGACTTTATTAAAATTAAAACTTCTATAAAAATAAAATACAATAAACAAATTACGACAAATGCTTGTCTGAGAAAAGATATTTGCAACAAATATAACAGATTAAAAAAAAGCTGGTAGAAAGGATTCCCACAGCACAACAAGGAAAAGACAAAACTCAACAGATAAAGAAGCAGAGTATATGAAAAGGCTATTAGAAAAGGAAAAACAAATGAAAAGATACTCAGCCTCACTAAATATTAAGAAAATATATGATGAAAAGCCGTTTCACGTCTATCACATTGACAAAAATTTTAAATCTTCTGTTACAGAATATGTGGAACACAGAAAACCTCATGTACTGCTGGTGGAAGTGAAAATTGAGACAACATCTTTGAAGTAAATTTTGCCACTATTTAATAATATAAAAGATGTATTTACCATATTGCCAAGTAATTTCACTTCCAGTTATTTACCTTAGAGAATTCTCCAACATATTCACAAGGAGAATGTACTAAGGTATCCATTGCAGCATTGTAATAATGTAAAATTGGATGATGTGTACATGTCCTTCAATAACTTAATGGATAAATAAAATGTTGTATAGTCTTACAATCAAATACTACCCAGCTCCTAAAAGAAATAAATTGCATCTGTATATTAACATTTCAGTGAGAAAACCGAGTTTCATAATAATATGTATTATAAACATACATATTATGCAATATGTATTATATATGTATGTATAGTCTGAAACTATTTCTGTAAAATCGAAAAGTGTATAATGCCATACTTTATTCTTATAGATATATAAATGTATGTAAATAGTATTAAAACATGAATACCAAATTCACAGTAGTGTTTGTGTCAGAGTGGGAATAGGGGAACAATATTGAGGATACTTTGACTTAATTGCTTAATTGTTTTATTTCTTTTAAAAGCATAAAGTAGATATGATAAAATATTAACAGTGAAGAATCCTGGGTATACGTATAGGTGTTTGTTATATTATTCTTTGGTTTTTTTCTGTCTTTTGAAAATCATAAAATATAATATGCCATAGAAGGTAAAATTGGAGGCAGTTCCCAAATGATGCTGACAGAGAGGGTCACATTTTGGAGCTAGTTCCAGGATGTTTGTGCTGAGCAGCAAAAATATAAAGGGAACAAAAGAAAAAGATGATATGCATGATCACCATACTGTTCCCATGGACACGCTACTGAAGTATTCTTGTCTGTTTGTAAATCATATTAGTCCTCTCAAAACTCAACGTGATATGATGAGATGACTAATATACCATTAATATTCCTATGTGTTCTATGTGGACAAAACCCTGAGGCTCTGGGCAGCAACCACATAAAATGTCAAATTTTATAGGAAGATAAAATATAGGTACAAAATTATTGAAAACCTTGCGTATTAAAACAAGATTTCTAAAGAGGGATTTGGTTGAATAGAAGCCCTCTTATCTGGTGCAATTAGAACTATAGTCAGTCAGCTAATGGAAAAAGCCAGTAAAGCAGGGAATCATAGACGTGATACATTCATACATTAAATTTTTTATTTTAAGTTAAAACATATGAATATACATTCATTCACAAATCTTCATTTAAGATCAAGGCTTTTTCTTTGTGTATGCTTCCACTAATTGTCTTCTGCTTCATTTTTCCTATACAAACTATACTCACAGTGCATTATCTGTGAGTTATAGTTTTGGTTTGCTCAAAGTAGAGCAAGAACTTAAAGAGGATTCTGAAGCAATCCTGAGAACAGAATCCTTTCAGAATTTTAAGAGTGGCTAATGATGTTGAATGTCTTTTCATATGCTCATGTGCCATTCCTCTTCAGTAAAATCTCTTCATGTGTGTGTGTTTAATGACACTTTATTTAATGTATTGCCGATTTTAGTATATGTGGTATGGGCATTTATCATTGCCCATATTTTTCATTATATATTTTCCTTAATACTTAGTGAGGTTGAGTATCTTTTCATTTGTTTTTCCTTTTCTGTAATAGCCTTTTCATATACTCTGCTTCTTTATCTGTTGAGTTTGTTCGTCTTTTCCTTATTGTGCTGTGGGAATCCTTTATACCAGTTTATACTAAATATTGTTAATATTGTTGATTCATTAACACTGAATTCACAGCCACCAGCACTATAACTCATGTCTGAATGAAGCTTATCTAAAACATGTAATTTTTCTATAAGGCACATCACAGCCTTCTTGTGCATAAAACACTAGATGGCATTTCAGCACTATGATTGGGGGCCATTTGAAACAGTGAAATCACCAACCAAAGTCACAAAAATGTGAAAAATGTGGCATCAAATATTCCACAGAAAGCACACAGGTTTACAGTATGAGAATTTAAATAGAAAGGCAGAAGATCACTTTGTTTGATCTCAACTGCAAACATGCACATTAATTAGACAAATGAACTTTTTGCCACTCTGCTCATGTGCATGCCTGCAAATGACTGTGAGAGTACTGTAACACTTTTAGGTTTATAGATAAATTTCAGAAAGTATTTGAATTCACAAATACAGGGATCCATGAATAATGAGAATTGACTGAATATCCAAGATCACTTCATAGAAAGTCCTGGCATGCCTCCACTGTCAATGGACTCTTGATGCTAACCGTCACTTACGTGAATAATTTCTCAACATTTTCCATGCCCCTGCGACACTTTCTTAAGATTCAACATTGTGATAGAAACATCTTCTGGGTAAATCCCATGGCTTTGTCTCTTACCAAGGCTCACAATGGGAGATGATCCTCACATAGAAAGGGTGTTCGGTTGTTAGATAGTACCCACAACGATAAATGCCCATTGAAGTCTACCACTTTCCTCAAACTCTGTATACAACCTTCTTTCCATGTTTATACTTTGTGCTCCAAATTTCTCCAACCTAACATAATGCAGATAAAGTTCCAACAACTGAAAATGGACTCATCTTCTCCCTAAAATAAGGGGCAACTCAAAGTCTTAGCAGTTACCGCATCTGGTTCCAGTTTCATGATCCCTGGGCGATGTTCATCTAGTTCTGATGCAATACTGTCTCCACGTTCTGCAACTATGGTGTAAGTTGTGAAGTTCACTACATAACTATCAACATTCCCCATGTGAACTAATGAGCAAAAGAAGGAGAAGGAAGAAGAGGGAAATTTGTTAAAATATATTAAAACATACATGATATAATAAAAAGTAAATTCAGGTGGGGTCTACAGTTCTTGGTTTTATATGTGGTAAAGATGTGATTGGTATAAAAATAATGGTGTAAAGGTGAGGGGGAAAGGAATATATTGGGGCACAGTTTTTGTATATTATTGAAATTAGTCTGAATTAATCCAGATTCAATTGTTTAAAAATGTTAAAAGCAATCCCAGAGCAATCACTAAAAAAAAAAGTCAAAAATATAGTAAAAGAATTAATGAGAATAAAAGTGGCATACTAGAAAATATCTAACACAAAAGAAGTCAGTAATAGAGGAACGGAGGAACATAAAATACAAAAGACAAACAGAAAGCAAATAATAAAATCCTACCTTATCAATAATTACACAAATGCAAGTGGATCAACCACCCCAATAAAAAAGCAGAGATTGTCAAAATGAATGAAAAATATATAACCCAACTACATGCTGTTTACAAGAGACAAACATTAATTCAAAGACACACATAAGTTGAAGCATATAGATAGAAAGATGTACTGTGGGAACAGTTCCCAAAAGAGAGCTATAATGACTACACTAACAGCAGGCAAAATATACCTGAAAACTAAAATTGCTACTAGAGGCAATGAAGGATATTATATAATGATAAAAGTGTCAATACGTCAAATATGTAACAATTAAAAACATATATGCATCTAGCAATAGTGCCCCAAAATACATGAAGCAAAAACTGACAAAACTGAAGACAGAAACAGACAATTCAATTATACCAATTGGAGACTTCAATATTCCACTTTCAAAAATAAATAAAACTAGGCAGAATATCAACAAGAAAGTAGACTTGAACAATACACAAACACTAGATATAAGAGACATCTATAGGACACTCTACTAACAACAGCAGAATACACATTCATCTCAAGTGCAGATGGAACATTCTCCAAGATATAAAACAGGCCTCAATAAATTTAAAATGTTGAAATCATACAAAGAATGTTCTCTCACTGTAATGAAACGATTAGAAATCAGTAACAGAAGGAAGTTTGAGAAATTCACAAATATGTGTAAATTAAACAATACACTCCTAGATAACTAAAGATTCAGAGAAGCAGCCATAGGGGAAATTAGAAAATACTTTGAGATTAATGAAAATAAAAACACAACATACCAAAATTTATGGAATGCAGCTGAAGTAATACACATAGGTATATGTGTAGTTTACAAATTCCTGTATTTTAAGAAGCAGAGAGATATCAAATAACCTAAACTTCCACCTTAAGAAACTAAGTAAGGAGCAAACTAAACCAAAAAAAAAATCAGAAGGAAGGCTATAGTAAAGACTGGAGAGGAAATAGATGAAATAGAGACTAGAAAAACAATAGAGAATATCAACAAAATCAATAATTGGTTCTTGAAAAAATCTGCAGTATTGACAAACCTGTAGCTAGACTGATAAATTACTAAAATCAGGAATAAAGAGGAGACATCACTGGCAACTTTAAAGAAATAAAAAGGGTTATAAATGAATGCTATGAACATATGCCAACAAATTTAATAACCTATCTAAAATAGGCAAATTTGTAGAAAAATGCAAACTACTGAAACTGACTCAAGAAGACAGGAAAAATATGAATAAACCTATAACAAATAAAGAGGTTGAATCAGTGATCAAAGAAAATTCCAAGACCAGATGGCTTCACTGGTAAATTCTATTAAGCATTTAAAGAACAATTAGCACCAATCCCATACAAACTCTTCCAGAATATAAAAGAGGAAGTAATACTTCTTATATGAGACCTGATACCAAAACCAATGACATCACCAGAAAAGAAAACCACAGACTAATATCCCTTATGAATATAGAAGCAAAAATCCTCAAAAAATACTAGTAAACTGAATTTAGCTGCACATAAACAGGATTATATACCATAACCAAGTGGGATTTAGCCCAGGAATGCAAAGTTGGTTTAATATACAAAAATCAAACAATGTAATGTACTATATTAACAGAATAAAAAACAAAAACAATATGATCATGTCAATACACACAGAAAAAAAATTTGGCAAAATACAACACCCTTTCAGAACAAAAACCAGCAAACTAGGAGTAAAGTGAAACTCCTGAACCTGATAAAGGCCATTTATGAAAAACTTATATCTAATATATTTAATGGTGAAAGACTGAACATTTCCCTGATGTCTTCTTTGGTTTGTTCATTGACCCATAAGTTGTTTAGTGCATGTTATCCTTCTTGTTCTTGCTCATGTTCCCTGATTTCAAACTATACTACAAAGTTACACTAACCAAACCAGTATGATACTGGCACAAAAACAGACACATAGATCAATGGGACACAATAGAGTCCAGAAACAAACCCATGCTTATATGGTCAATCAGTATATGACAAAGGAGGCAAGAAAATACAATGGGGAAAGACAGTCTCTTCAATAAATGTTGTTGAGAAAACTGGACAGCTACATGCAAAATGATGAAACTGGATCACTGTCTTATACCATGCACACAAATAAACTGAAAATGGATTAAAGACCTAAATACAAGACCTGAAACAATAAAATTCCTGAAAGAAAACATAGGCAATAAACTCTTGGATATAGGCATTAGTAATTTTTTTCTAGATATATCTCCTCAAGCAAGGGAAACAAAAGCAAAACTAAAAAAGTAAGCAAAAAAGCTTCTGCACAGCAAAGGAAACCACCAGCAAAATGAAAAGGCAACCTGCGGAATGGGAGAATATATTTTCAAATGCTCTAACTGACAAGGAGTTAATCTCCAAGTTATATAAGGAGCTTATACAACGCAACATCAAAAAAACAAATAATCCAATTAAAAATTGGGTAAAGGACCTGAATAGATGTTGTTCCAAAGAAGACATATAGGTCGCCAAAAGACACATGAAAAAGATGCTCAACCTCATTAATCATCAGGGAAATGTAAACAAAACCACAATGAGGTATCCCCTCAAATGAGTCAGAATGACTACTATCCAAAAGATAATAAATAACAAGTGTTGGCAAGGATGTGGAGAAAAGAGAACCCTTATACACTGTGGGTGGGAATGTGCATTGATGCAACCACTATGGAAAAGAGTATGGTGTTACTCAAAAACCTAAACACAGGAACACCATACAACCCAGCAATTTCACTTCTGGGAATTTACCTGAGAAAACAAAATCACCAATACAAAAAAATATATGTTACTCCTATATTTATTGCAGCATTATTTACATTAGCCAAGCTATGGAAACAACCTAAATGTCCATGGCTAGATAAATGGATAAAGAAGATATGGTATATATATACAATGGAATACTACTCAGCCATAAAAAGGAATGAAATCTTCCCATTTATATTGACATGGATGGACCTAAAGGATATTATGTTAGGTGAAGTAAACCAGGCAGAGAAGATAAATACCATATGATTTCCCTTACATGTGGAATCTAAAAAAAACAGAATAAGCAAGAAAACAAATGAACAAAACAGAAATAGACTCATAGGCACAGAGGAGAGACTGGTAGTT
This sequence comes from Smutsia gigantea, assembly GCA_032199065.1. Classification (NCBI taxonomy): domain Eukaryota; kingdom Metazoa; phylum Chordata; class Mammalia; order Pholidota; family Manidae; genus Smutsia; species Smutsia gigantea. Next base: position 32,992 of record JAVSCE010019491.1, read on the forward strand.
GCCATGGGGAAGGGGGTTGGGGTGTAGGTGATATAGGTGAAGAAGAAAAATAGGCACATACTTCTAATTATAAAATAAATTAATGAAAGGGATAAAAGTACAGCATAGGGAATATAGTCAATAATACTATAATATCTTTGTGTGATGATGGATAATGAGCATTTAGTAATATATATGATTGTCAAATCACTATGTTGTACACTTGAAACCAATATATTTTATATCAACTATACTTCAATTTAAAAAATAAACTAAAAGATTAAAGATGGATGTGTGAGAGGTGAGACAGAGACCTCCTCCTAAAACCACACATAATACGAAAATATAATTAATACAACTAATCCTGAAAGAGCAACAGGAGGAAGGCTGCACCAGACTGCATACACCTGGAGAAAAGAGTAGACCTCACGGAAGAGGGTAACGTAACAAACCTGTGACCTGGCAGGACCCAAGCCCTTCCCCCATCCCAGGTCACTGGTGGGAGGAAGAGACACAGAGCAGGCAGGGAGTGGAGGCCTGGGACTGCTGAACACCTATCCCTGCACATCTGCCCTGGGAGCACGAACCTACATTGCATGGTGCTCTGATGATTAGTGGGGTTGGAAACCTGAGGCAGGTGGAATACCTGGAGAGACAGAGATTCCAGCTGCTTATGGAAAACAGGAATTCATATCCAGCTGGTCTTGGCACGCAGTCTGAGAGACTTCCTAACAGTAAGAGGGCTGCTAAAGAGGCAAGGATTGCACACAGCTTACTGCTTAGGAGAAAGGACAGGTGTACAAAATTGTCCAGATGCACTCTTCCCAGCAGATTGGGAACTTAAATGATCTTCAGGTGCTCCATCCCACTGGCTGGCTACACAGTTCCAAGGGCCCCCCACAGTGATACAAAGCCTGCTATGTCTTCCTCCTGGCTAGCCTGTACCTGGCTCACAAACCGGCAGCACCTACCCTGGCATCAGGCCAGCCAGAGGGAAGCCACACCTATGGCAGCTACAAACAAAAAGCATAGAGGCTTACACCTGTGTGTTTGGCCCACTGGTTCTGACAGTGCGGACAGGAATAGCAGCCAGGAAGCAGGAAACAGCTCTTTCCTCCCCCTAGGCAAGAGCACCACTCCCTTGCGACCCTCAACATCGCTCCAAGGGCTGAGCAGCTCCAGAGAGTAGAGCTTCTGGGCACTAGAGGGCGCTGCATACACATATGAAATGTCAAAGGAACCTGGTTCAAAGCAAAATCCCAACACCAGAGAAAGGACGAGTGAGACTGAATAAAACTTCCTGAAAGAGATTTCAAAATAAAAATCATAAACATGCTCACGGAGGTACAGAAAATATTCAAGAAATCAGGAATGAATTGCGGATGGAATTCCAATCATTGAAGAACACAATGGAGGGTATTAAAGTAGATTAGATATGGCAGAGGAGACGATAAATGAAATAGAAATTAGGGAAGATGAATAAAAAGAAGCTGAGGCACACAGAGAAAAAAGAATCTCTAGGAATGAAAGAATACTGAGAGAACTGTGTGACCAATCCAAACAGAACAATATTCGTATTATAGGGGTACCAGAAGAAGGGAGAGAGAAAAAGGGATAGAAAGTGTCTTTGAGGAAGTAATTACTGAAAACTTCCCCAATCTGGGGAAGGAGATAGGCTCTCAGGCCATGGAGGTGCACAGATCTCTCAACACAAGGGACCCAAGGAGGACAACACCAAGACATATAATAATTAAAACTGCAAAGATTAAGGACAAGGACAGACTATTAAAAGCAGCCAGAGAAATAAGATCACATACAAAGGAAAGCTGATCAGGCTATCATCAGACTTCTCAACAGAAACCCTACAAGGCCAGAAGGGAGTGGCATGATATATTTAATGCAATGAAGCAAAATGGCCTTTAACAAAGAATACTTTATCCAGGAAGAATACCACTTAAATTTGAAGGAGGGATTAAAAAATTTCCAGATAAGCAAAAGCTAAGAGAATTAAGCTCCCACAAACCATCTCTACAGTGTATTTTGCAGGGAGTTCTATAGATGGAAGAGTGCCTAAGGTTAAATAGCTATCACAAGAGGTAATAAAAAGGGATAGACAAAGAGTACAGAATATGATACTTAATATATAAAGAATGGAGGAGGAAGAAAAGGTGGGGAAAAAAAAAGAACCTTTAGATTGTGTTTGTAATAGCATACAAAGTGAGTTAAGTGAGACTCTTAGATAGTAAGGAAGTTAACCTTGAACCTTTGGTAACCACGAAACTAAACCCTGAACTGGCATTAAGTACATACCTATTGATAATCACTCTAAATGTAAATGGTCTGAATGCACCAACCAAACGACATAGAGTCACTGAAAAGATGAAAAAACAAGACCCAACTATATGCTGCCTACAGGAGACTCACTTCAAAGCCAAAGACATACACAGACTAAAAGTGAAGGGATGGAAAAAGATATTTCAGGCAACTAATAGGGGGAAAAAAAGCATGTGTTACAATACTTGTATCAGACAAAATAGACGTCAAAACAAAGTCACAAGAGACAAAGATGGACATGACATAATGATAAAGGGGTCAATCCAGCAAGAGGATATAACCATTATAAATATCTATGCACCCAACACAGAAGCACCTACATATGTGAAACAAATACTAACGGACCTGAAAGGGGAAATAGAATGCAATGCATTCATTCTAGGAGTCTTCGACACTCCATTCACTCCAGAGGACAGATCAAAAAGACAGAATATAAGTAAGGAGACAGAGGCATTGAACAACACATTAGAACAAATGGACCTAACAGACAACAGACATCTAAAGAACTCTACACCCAAAAGCAGCAGGATACACATTCTTCTCAAGTGCACACGGAACATTTTCAAGAATAGATCATATACTAGGCCACAAAAAGAACCTCTTTAAATTCAAAAACATTGAAATTGTACCAACCAGCTTCTCAGATCAACAAGGGTATGAAACGAGAAATAAATTATGCAAAAAAAAAAAAACAAAAAAGCCTACAAACACATGGAGGATTAACAACATGCTCCTAAATAACCAATGGATCAATGACCAAATTAAAACAGAGATCAAGCAATATATGGATACAAATAACAACAATAATCCAACACTGCAAAATCTGTGGGATGCAGCGAAGGCAGTGCTAAGAGGGACGTATATTGCAATACAGGCCTACATCAGAAAAGAAGAAAAATCCCATATGAGCAGTCTAAACTCACAATTAACGAAACTAGAAAAAGAAGAAAAAATGGGGCCCAAAGTCAGGAGAAGGACAGACATAATAAAGATTAGAGCAGAAATAAATAACACTGAGAAGAATAAAACAATAGAATCAATGAAAGCAAGAGCTGGTTCTTTGAGACAATAAACAAAATAGATAAACCCCTAGCCAGACTTATCAAGAAAAAAAAGAGAGTCTACACACATAAACAGAATCAGATATAAGAAAGGAAAAATCACTATGGACCACAGAAATACAAGGAATTATTAGAGAATACTATGAAAACTTACATGCTAACAAACTGGATAACCTAGAAGAAATGAACAACTTTCAAGAAAAATACAACCTTCCAAGGCTGACCCAAAAAGAAACAGAAAATCTGACCAGGCCAATTACCAGCAATGAAATTGAATTGGTAATCAACAAACTACCTAAGAACAAAACTCCTGGACCTGATGGCTTCACTGATGAATTTTATCAAACATTTAGTGAAGACCTAATACCCACCCTCCTTAAATTTTCCAAAAAGTACAAGAGGAAGGAATACTTCCAAATCCATTCTATGAGACCAGCATCACCGTAATACCAAAACCAGGCAAAGACACCATAAAAAAAGAAAATTACAGACCAATATCCCTGATGAACATAGATGCAAAAGTACTCAACAAAATATTAGCAAACTGAATTCAAAATTACATCAAAAAGATCATCCATCATGATCAAGTAGGATTTATGTCAGGGATGCAAGGACAGTGCAACATTAGAAAATCCATCAACATCATCCACCACATCAACAAAAAGAAGGACAAAAACCTCATGATCATCTCCATAGATGCTGAGAAAGCAGTTGACAAAATTCAACATCCATTCATGATAAAAACTCTCAACAAAATGGGCATAGAGGGCAAGTACCTCAACATAATAAAGGCCATATATGACAAACCCACAGCCAACATTATACTTAACAGTGAAAAGCTGAAAGGTTTTTCTTTAAGATCAGGAACAAGACAGGAAGTCCACACTCCCCACTTCTATTCAACATAGTACAGAAGGTCCTAGCCATGGCAATCAGACGACACAAAGAAATAAAAGGCATCCAGATTGGCAAAGAAGAAGTTAAACTGTCCCTGTTTGCAAATGACATCACATTGTACATAAAAAACCCTAAAGAATCCACTCCAAAACTACTAGATCTAATATCTGAATTCCACAAATTTTCAGGATACGAAATTAATATGCACAAATCTGTGGCATTCCTATACACTAACAATGAACTAGAAGAGAGAGAAATTAGGAAAACAATTCCATTCACAGTTGCATCAAAAAGAATAAAATAGCTAGGAATAAACCTAACAGAGGAAGTGAAAGACCTACACTCTGAAAACTACAAGACACTCATGAGAGAAATTAAAGAAGATACCAATAAATGGAAACACATCCCATGCTCATGGATAGGAAGAATTAATATTGTTAAAATGGCCATCCTGCCTAAAGCAATCTACAAATTCAATGCAATTCCTATCAAAATACCAAAAGCATTCTTCAATGAACTAGAGAAAATTGTTAAAATTCATATGGAACCACCAAAGACCCCAAATAGCCAAAGCAATCCTGAAAAGGAAGAATAAAGCTGGGGGGATTATGCTCCCCAATTTCATGCTCTACTACAAAGCCACAGTACTCAAGACAATTTGGTACTGGCACCAGAACAGACCCATAGACCAATGGAACAGACTAGAGAGCCTTGATATAAACCCAACCATATATGGTCAGTTAATATATGATAAAGGAGCCATGGACATACAATGGGGACATCACAGCCTCTTCAACAGCTGGTGTTGGCAAAATTGGACAGCTACCTGCAAGAGAATGAAACTGGATTATTGTTTAACCCCATACACAAAAGTAAACTTGAAATGGAAAAAAGGACCTGAATGTAAGTCATGAAACTATAAAACTCTTAGAAGACAACATAGGCAAAAATCTCCTGAATATAAGCATGAGCAACTTCTTCCTGAATGCATCTCCTCGAGCAAGGGAAACAAAAGCAAAAATGAACTCATGAGACTACATCTAACTAAAAAGTTTCTGTACAGCAAAGGACACCATCAACAGAACAAAAAGACATCCTACAGTATGGGAGAATATATTTGTAAATGACATATCCTACAAGAGGTTAACATCCAAAATATATAAAGAACTTACACACCTCAACAACCAAAAAACAAATAACCTGATTAAAAAATGGGCAGAGGATATGAAGAGACAGTTCTCCAAAGAAGAAATTCAGATGGCCAACAGACACATGAAAAGATGCTCCACATCACTAATCATCAGGGAAATGTAAATTAAAATCACAATGAGATATGTCCTCACACCAGTCAGGATGGCCAGCATCCAAAAGACTAAGAACAACAAATGCTGGCGAGGATGCGGAGAAAGGGGAACCCTCCTACACTGCTGGTGGTAATGTAAGCTAGTTCAACCACTGTGGAAAGCAATATGGAGATTCCCAAAAAAACTAAAAATAGAAATACCATTTGACCTGGGAATCCACTCCTTGGAATTTACCCAAAGAATACAACTTCTCAAATTGAAAAAGGCATATGCACCCCTATGTTTATTGCAGCACTTTTTACAATAGCCAAGATATGGAAGCAACCTAAGTGTCCATCAGTAGATGAATGGATAAAGAAGATGTTGTACATATACACAATGGAATACTATTCAGCTATTAGAAAGAAACAAATCCTACCATTTGCAACAACATGAATGGAGCTGGAGGATATTATGCTCAGTGAAATAAGCCAGGCAGAGAAAGACAAGTGCCAAATGATTTCCCTCATTTGTGGAGTATAACAACGAAGCAAAACTGAAGGAACAAAATAGCAGCAGACTCAGTGACTCCAAGAAGGAACTAGTGATTACCAAAGGGGAGCGGTATGGGAGGGCGGGAGAAGGGGATTGAGGGGTCTTTTGTATAGTACACATGGTGTGGGGGATCACGGGGAAAACATTGTAGCACAGAGAAGGCAAATAGTGAATCTGTGGCATCTTACTACACGCAAGGACAGTGACTGCACTGGGGTATTGGTGGGGACTTGATAATATGGGTAAATGTAGTAACCACATTGTTTTTTCATGTGAAACCTTCGTAAGAGTGTATATCAATAATACCTTAATAAAAAAAAGAGAAAACTGTCAAATTGAGACTGGAATCTCTTAGTATCAGTTCCAAGGAATTCCAGGGAAAGGGCTTCTTGGTTTTGTTTGAATCAGATGCACACTCCCAAGTCCTGTTGCCAGAGAATAGGGTCATGTTTACAAACTTGGTATTGGTAAGTCCATACCTGTGTATCTAAGGTGGTTCCCAAAGTCCTCCTAAGAGGTGTCTAGTATAGATAATTTTAATTACAAAAATGAATAACCTGGACAGTAACAAGTGTTGGTAAGGATGTAGAGAAAGCAGAACACTCATACACTGGTGGTGGGAATATAAATGGTGCAGCTGGTTTGGAAAACAGTCTGGCGGTTCCTTAAATATTGAAACACGGAGCTACCATTTGACCCAGAAATTTCACTCTTAGATATATACTGAAAAGAATTGAAAACATATGTCCACGTGAATGCTTGTAAACAAATTTTCATAGCAACTTTATTCATAATAGCCTAAAAAGTGGAAACAATTCAACCATCCATCAATTGATGAATAAACAAATGTGGTATGTCCATACTATTTAATATTATTCAATCACAAAAAAGAAGTATAGGTACATGCTGCAACACAGATAAATCTTAACACGGTAAGTAAAAGAAGTCAACACAAAATGAAATGATTTCATTTATATGAGATATTCAAAGGAGGTAAATCTATAGAGACAAGAAGTGGATGCCAGGGGTTAGAAGTAGGTAGAATGTAGAGTGACTGCTAAGGGACATGGGGTTTCCTTATGGTATGAAGAAAATATTCTAGAACATTCAGTACCTAGAACAAGGTATCGGTGATGGTTGTACAACCTTGTGAATACGCCGAAAATCATTGAATTGTACACTTTAAAGGGGTAAGTTTTTTGGTATGTGAATAATATCTCAATAAAATAATTGCATGAGAAAAAGCAATAAAAGAGACATTTTAAAAAGTGCTTATTCTTTGAAAAAATCTAAACAAAGAACTCTATAATGTAAAAAGTGGAAGTAATTTTCTGATCACCTCTTAGAAGTAACCATTGTTAATAAGTTGCTGTATATTCTCCTAGACATTTTGTTATAGATATAAAATGTATATATACTCTCCGTAAATAGGTTTGGTGAATTTTTTTCTTCTTCACAAAGATAAAATAGATGGAATCCTACCTTATGCTGATTTGAAATTTTCTCGGAACCATGCATGAGTGTACATTGTGTTAACCGAGCCTGCACTCAGTTTTGGGGGCCGGATATGATGAGGTCAAAATGCTGCTGGATAGAGTACACATACAGGTAGTCTTCTGGGGAGTGAGAGAATGACGAGGGGGGTATCAGCTGCCTGAATACTACCTTGCCCTGTAGCACAGGCCTTCTCCTCAAAAAGCTGCCCTTGTTTCATCCTTCAAGCCACCACCCTTGGCTCTCTTTTGTTACAAGTTTCTATTATCTCTAAGCTTGGAAGACCTCCTCCAAGATGCTGCCACCTTTTGTAGCATTTTTTTGCCTGCTTGTGTGATTCAAGAGTTGGCTTCCTTTGTCTTTCCAATCACATGTGCCTTCCTTCTTTCACAGATTCCTTATAATTCAAGGTATTCTAGTTTTCAAGCACTATATTTATTTCTTTTAAAAGTATATCATTTTGTCATTTCCAAATATTGAAAGTAGGAGCAAGATGGTGGAGCATGTGCTCAGTCCTCCACCTTGACCTGTTGTCCTCCATACTGCTTTACGATTTGCCTTTTTCATTCAGCAGTATAAGATAGGATATTGGTTAAGGTCCCTTGATTGCAAAAAATCAAACCTGATTTGTTCTAACAAAAGAACAAAATGAATTTACTGGAAAAAGAATGAGATAACTCACAGAATCAAAGAAAAACTTGAGCAACTGGACCTCAGAAAGGACAAAAATCAGAACAACTTCTAGAATCTAGGTAGTCAGTTCTAATGGACAGGATGCTGGTGAGATGGCTATGTTCCAGCAATATTTTTTCTATCTTTGCATTATTTTACTCAAGGTTCAATTTCCTGAGAAAGTTTTATTGGCCTAAACTAGATCACATGCTCACCCCTTCTCCATGGGAAATAAGAGGACTGAATGGGCAGTTTCATCAAAAGTGTATGTAATTATTGGGGTGGGAGAGTTCACCATAGGAAAAAAGAGAAGTTTTAACTAAAAAAGGATGCTGGGGACTTCCAAGAAGATGGTGGCATGAGCAGGTTGGCAGAAATCTCCTCCCAAAACTATATAAATCTACAAAAATACAGCAAATACAACTATTCCTAAAAGAGAGACCAGAACACACAGCTACACCCAAGAGTGAGGCGGGTAATATAAGGAGCCGTGACCTGGTGGGACCCGAGCACTCACCCACCCTAGCGCACTGGCGGGAGGAGAGCATTCAGAGCCAGGAGGGACTGGAAGTACACCCCGCGAAACAACCAGCACCCCAGGACAAGAGAAAAGCACGCGCGGTTTGTAGCAGTCTTGGAGAGGCGGGGGGCCCAGCGAGGGAACACCATCACCCCGGCAGGCTCAGCCCTGCAGGCTGGAAGTCCTGAGGAATTTCAGACCCCTTGCCTCGTGACTGAGAAAAGGGAGCAGCCACACTAAAACTTTCTACAGAGAACAACAGCCTCCCATTTGTTCCCGCCCCGGACAGAGCTACAAAGAGCGGTGCAGCCTCCGCTGTGGATTAGCGGAGCAACAGCGACACCTACAGAACGCATAGAGAATCCACTCCAGGTGGGTGTTTTTTTGTTTTTGTTTTTTTTCCTTTTTCCCTTTCCTTTTCTTTCTTTCTTATTTATCTCTTTTCTTTCTCTTCCTTCTTTTTTTGCTTCTTTGTTTTTTCTCTCTTTTTTTGTGTTTTTTTTTAAGTCTTAAACAGGCCAGCTGACAAACGTGGTACCTACTAGCGACCACTCCTATCAACATGAAAAGACAGAGGAATATGATACAAAAATCACCCAGACCCAGAAACGCCTGAGAAGGAACCTGAAGGGATGGAAATGCAGAATCTTGCTGAAAAAGAATTCAGAAAAAAAGTCATAACCATGCTGATGGATGTACAGAGAAATATGCAAGAGCTAAGGGAGGAAGTAAGGGAAGTCAGGAAAGACAATGCAGAAATGAGACAAGCCATCGACGGGCTCAGCAGCAGACTGGACGAGATGCAAGAGACTGTTAATGCAATAGAAATCAGAGAACAGAAACACAGAGCAGCTGAGGCAGAGAGAGATAAAAGGATCGCTAGGAATGAAAGAATATTAAGAGAACTGTGTGACCAATCCAAACGGAACAATATTCGCATTATAGGAGTACCAGAGGAAGAAGAGAGTGAAAAAGGGATAGAAAGTGCCTTTGAAGAAATAATTGCTGAAAACTTCCCCATGCTGGGGAAGGAAATAGTCTCGCAGTCAATGGAAGCCCACAGATCTCCGAACACAAGGGACCCCAGGAAGACAACACCAAGACACATAATAATTAAAATGGCAAATATAAAAGATAAGGACAGAGTATTAAAGGTAGCTAAAGAAAGAAAAAAAGATCACCTTTAAAGGAAAACCCATCAGACTAACATCAGACTTCTCAGCAGAAACCTTGCAGGCTGGAAGAGAATGGCATGACATATTTAACGCAATGAAACAGAAGGGCCTCAAACCAAGAATACTGTATCCAGCACGATTATCATTTAAATATGACGGAGGGATTAAACAATCTCCAGACAAGCAAAAGCTGAGAGAATTTGCCTCCCATAAACCACCTCTACAGGACATCTTAAAGGAACTAACTGCTCCAGAGGGAAGCACCCCTAGGCTAAAAAGCTGTCACCAGAGAAAATAAAATCATAGCAAAGAAAGCAGACCATCCAAATACTAACTAAAGGCAAAGAATAAAACACCTAGTATATAAAGAATGGAGGAGGAAGAATAAGAAGGGAGAGAAATAAAGAAACATCAGACTGTGTTTACAATAACTTAACAAGAAAGTTAAGTTAGATTGTTAGATAGTAAAGAAGCAACCCTTCAACCTTTGGTAATGATGAATCTAAAGCCAGCAATGGCAATAAGTACATATCTATCGATAATCACCCTAAATGTAAGTGGACTGAATGCACCAATCAAAAGACACAGAGTAACAGAATGGATAAAAAAGCAAGACCCATCTATATGCTGCTTACAAGAGACTCACCTCAAACGCAAAGATATACACAGACTAAAAGTGAAGGGATGGAAAAAGATATTTCATGCAAACAACAAGGAGAAAAAAGCAGGTGTAGCAGTACTTGTATCAGACAAAATAGACTTCAAAACGAAGAAAGTAGCAAGAGATAAAGAAGGACATTACATAATGATAAAGGGGTCAGTCCAACAAGAAGATATAACCATTATAAATATATATGCACCCAACACAGGAGCACCAGCATATGTGAGATAAATACTAACAGAAGTAAAGGAGGAAATAGACAGCAACGCATTCATCTTAGGAGACTTCAACACACCACTCACTCCAGAGGACAGATCAACCAGACAGAAAATAAGTAAAGACACAGAGGCACTGAACAACACACTAGAACAGATGGACATAACAGACATCTACAGAACTCTACACCCAAAAGCAACAGGATACACATTCTGCTCAAGTGCACATGGAACATTTTCCAGAATAGACCACATACTAGGCCACAAAAAGAACCTCAGTAATTTCAAAAATATTGAAATCCTACCAACCAACTTCTCAGATCACCAAGGTATAAAACTAGAAATAAATTTTAGAAAGAAATCAAAAAGGCTCACAAATACAGGGAGACTTAACAACACTCTCCTAATTAATCAATGGGTTAACGACCAAATCAAAACAGAAATCAAAGAATATATGGAGACTAATGACAACAACAACATAAAGCCACAACTTCTGTGGGACGCAGCAAAGGCAGTTCTAAGAGGAAAGTATATTGCAATCCAGGCCTATCTAAGAAAGAAGAACATTCCCAAATGAATAGTCTAAAGACACAATTACTGAAATTGGAAAAAGAAGAACAAATGAGGCCCAAAGTCACCAGAAGGAGGGACATAATAAAGATTAGAGAAGAAATAAATAAAATTGAGAAGAATAAAACAATAGAAAAAATCAATGAAACCAAGAGCTGTTTCTTTGAAAAAATAAACAAAATAGATAAACCCCTAGCCAGACTCATTAAGAGAAAAAGAGAATCTACACACATAAACACAATCAGAAATGAGAAAGGAAAAATCACAACGGATCCCACAGAAATACAAAGAATTATAAGAGAATACTATGAGAATCTATATGCTAGCAAGCTGGAAAACCTAGAAGAAATGGACAATTTCTTAGAAAAATACAACCTTCCAAGACTGACCAAACAAGAAACAGAAAAACTAAACAGACCAATCACCAGCAACGAAATTGAAGCGGTAATCAAAAAACTACCCAAGAACAAAACCCCCGGACCAGAGGGATTCACCTCTGAGTTCTACCAGACATATAGAGAAGAAATAACACCAATTCTCCTTAAAGTTTTCCAAAAAATAGAAGAGGAGGGAATACTTCCAAACTCATTCTATGAAGCCAGCATCACTGTAATACCAAAACCTGGAAAAGACCCCACCAAAAAAGAAAATTACAGACCAATATCCCTGATGAACGTAGATGCAAAAATACTCAACAAAATATTAGCAAACCGAATTCAAAAATACATCAAGAGGATCATACACCATGATCACGTGGGATTCATCCCAGGGATGCAAGGATGGTACAACATTCGAAAATCCATCAACATTATCCACCACATCAACAAAAAGAAGAACAAAAACCACATGATCATCTCATAGATGCTGAAAAAGCATTTGACAAAATTCAGCATCCATTCATGATTAAAACTCTCAACAAAATGGGTATAGAGGGCAAGTACCTCAACATCATAAAGCCATATATGACAAACCCACAGCTAACATCATACTTAACAGCGAGAAGCTAAAAGCTTTTCATCTAAGATCGGGAACAAGACAGGGATGCCCACTCTGTCCACTGTTATTCAACATAGTACTGGAGGTCCTAGCCACAGCAATCAGACAAAACAAAGACATACAAGGCATCCAGATTGGTAAAGAAGAAGTCAAATTGTCACTATTTGCAGATGACATGATACTGTACATAAGAAACCCTAAAGACTCCATTCCAAAACTACTAGAACTAATATCTGAATTCAGCAAAGTTGCAGGAAACAAAATTAACACACAGAAATCTGTTGCTTTCCTATACACTAATGATGAACTAACAGAAAGGGAAATCAGAAAAACAATTCCATTCACAATTGCATCAAAAAGAATAAAATACCTAGGAATAAACCTAACGAAGGAAGTGAAAGACCTGTACTCTGAAAACTACAAGACACTCCTAAGAGAAATTAAAGAGGACACTAACAAATGGAAACTCATCCCATACTCTTGGCTAGTAAGAATAAATATTGTCAAAATGGCTATACTACCTAAAGCAATATACAGATTCAATGCAATCCCTATCAAAATACCAACGGCTTTCTTCAATGAAATGGAACAAATAATTCTAAAATTCATATGGCACCACAAAAGATCCCGAATAGCCAAAGCAATCCTGAGAAGGAGGAATAAAACGGGGAATTACACTCCCTGACTTCAAGCTCTACTACAAAGCCACAGTAACCAAGACAATTTGGTATTGACACAAAAACAGACCCACAGATCAGTGGAATAGAATAGAAAATCCAAACATCAACCCAAACACATACAGTCAATTAATATTTGATAAGGGAGCCTTGGATATACATTGGGGAGATGATGGCCTCTTCAGCAGCTGGTGTTGGAAAAACTGGACAGCTACATGTAAGAGAATGAAACTGGACTACTGTCTAGCCCCAAACACAAAGGTAAACTCAAGGTGGATCAAAGACCTGAATGTAAGTCATGAAACCATAAAACTCTTAGAAAAAAATATGTGCAAAAATCTCTTGGACATAAACATGAGCGACTTCTTCATGAACATATCTCCCCGGGCAAGGGAAACAAAAGGAAAAATGAACAAGTGGGACTATATCAAGCTGAAAAGCTTCTGTACAGCAAAGGACACCATCAGTAGAACAAAAAGACATCCTACAGCATGGGAGAATATATTCATAAATGACGTATCCGATAAGGGTTGACATCCAAAATATATAAAGAACTCACGCACCTCAACAAACAAAAAGCAAATAGTCCCATTAAGAAATGGGCAGAGGACATGAATAGACACTTCTCCAAAGAAGAAATTCAGATGGCCAACAGGCACATGAAAAGATGCTCCACATCGCTAATCATCAGAGAAATGCAGATTAAAACCGCAATGAGATACCACCTCACACCAGTGAGGATAGCCAACATCCAAAACACAACAACAAATGTTGGCGAGGATGTGGAGAAAAGGGAACCCTTTTAAAATGCTGGTGGGACTGCAAATTAGTTCAACCATTGTGGAAAGCAGTATGGAGGTTCCTCAAAAAACTCAAAATAGAAATACCATTTGACCCAGAAATTCCACTCCTAGGAATTTACCCTAAGAATGCAGCAGCCCAGTTTGAAAAAGACAGATGCACCCCTATGTTTATAGCAGCACTATTTACAATAGCCAAGAAATGGAAGCAACCTAAGTGTCCATCAGTAGATAAATGGATAAAGAAGATGTGGTACATATACACAATGGAATATTATTCAGCCATAAGAAGAAAACAAATCCTACCATTTGCAACAACATGGATAGAGCTAGAGGGTATTATGCTCAGTGAAATAAGCCAAGCCGAAAAAGACAAGTGCCAAGTGATTTCACTCATATGTGAAGTATAAGAACTAAGAAAAAAAAAACTGAAGGAACAAAACAGCAGCAGACTCACAGAACCGAAGAACGGACTAATAGTTACCAAAGGGAAAGGGACTGGGGAGGATGGGTGGGAAGGGCGGGACAAGGGGAAAAAAGGGGCATTACTATTAGCAGATGTAATGTTAGGGGGGCACGGGGAGGGCTGTACAACCCAGAGAAGACAAGTAGTGACTCTATAG
>JAVSCE010019492.1:0-216614 GCA_032199065.1 Smutsia gigantea
TTAATTTATTGTCTCCTCCACCATATCCAGTCTGCTTTTAATACCCTCCATTGTGCTCTTCAACGATTGGATCTCCGACCAGAATTCATTCCTGAGTTCTTGAATATCTTTCCATACCTCCATGAGCATGTTAATCATTTTTATTTTGAACTCCCTTTCAGGGAGAGTCATGAGGTCGATATCATTTAAATCTTTCTCAGGAGTTGTATTAACAATTTTACTCTGGACCAGGTTTCTTTGGTGTTTCATATTTGTGTATGGTGCCCTCTAGTGCCCAGAAGCTCTACTCTCTGGAGCTGCTCAGCCCCTGAAGCAATGTCCGGGATTGTAGGGGAGTGGTATGGGTGCCTGGGGGGAGGAAAGAGCTGTTTCCTGCTTCCCGTCTCCTATGCCTGTCTCCACTGCCTTTCCTGGTTTGCAGGCCTTTTGGGGCTGGCCAGATGAAAGTCACAGTAGGCTGCCTATCATGGAAGGTGTTTTTAGAGCTGTGTAGGGAGCCAGGGAGCTGGGCTCCCTGAAGATCGTGAGAGCTCCCAACCTGCTAGGCAGAGTGCACCTAGGCAATTTTGTCTACCTGTCCTTTCTTCTGAGGAGTAAGCTCTGTGCAATCCTTGCCCCTTTAGCAGCTCTCTTTCTAAGGTCTTCTTTGTTAGGAAGTATCTCAGCCTGCCCACCTTTCTTTTATCCCAGAGCAGCTGGATATGGATCCCTGCTTTCTGCAGGCAGCTGGAATGTTAGTTTGTCCACGAATTTTGCTTGTCTTAGCTTTCCAACCCCCTAATTATGAGAGTATCATGCAAGCATCATGAAATGTAGGTTTATGCTCCCAGAGCAGATCTCCAGAGTTAGGTATTCAGCAGTCCCAGTTCTCCACTCCCTCCATGCTCCATTCATCTTCCTCCCACTGGTGAGCTGGCGTGGGGGAAGGGCTTGGATCCTGCCGAGCCAAAGCTTAAGTACGTTGCCCTCTTCCATGAGGTCTGCTCTTGTCGCCAGGTGTATTCAGTTTGGGCAGTCCTCTTTCATGTTGCTCTTTCAAGAGTAGTTGTATTAGTTATATTTTCGTGTTATATGCAGTTTTATGAGGAAGCCTCTGTCTCTCCTCTCACGCTGCCATCTTTAATCCCTATCTCCTGACATTTTTTATTTATGCTGCAATTCTTGAAGGAGTGAGTCTGTGTGTGTGTGTGTGTGTGTGCATGTGTGAATGATCCATCTTTCTTCTTGCACTAATAGAGACTAGTTCAAACTTACCAAAAGTTTGATTATTGTGTTGTCACTTCCTTCAGTGTTTGTTTAGTTAACTTGTGCCTCCAAGATGTGTCACTGCCCATTTAAATTATACAGGATTGGACAAGACTAAATAGCATTTTTCATTTCTGTAATCCTAGAAATATTTTTCTTTTTACTTAAGATAAATTTTTAAGGAAGCATTATTCACTTGAGGAAAATATCAAATCTAGAAGCAACCCTATTATTTTCAAAAAATTTTCAATAAAGCAGCATTTCAGGAATAGTCCCAGAGAGAAAAAGATGAATTCTGGGACTGTGATGTGAAACATGGAAACAGATGGGTTTTATGTGACAGTATGTGAATCTAATTTGTTTTTTGTGCCAGAAGAAGGAAGGGAGAGTAATAACTATTAACTTTATAATGCGGGTCAAGTTCTGACATAGTAAATTCTTATGTCTCATTTACAGACAAGGAAACGAAGGTTAAGGGAAATTAATTCAATATTTTGCAATTACATCAATTGTATGTGGCTAAGCCAAAATTTGAGGGTCTGGGTCCAGAGTCCATATATGCTCCTCCAACCACCCACCCTACAGTTTTGTAAGAAAAGATTCAGGTAAATTCCTTGGGGGGTATGAAAGTTAAACAGTGAAGCTGAAAGAGAGATTGTCTTGGGAGGACTGAGGTCAAATTAAGATCAAGCATGAATTATAACACAGGGTTATCTTTGATTTTTAAACATGATAGAGATCTGTCAATTGCTTACAAAACTGAATTAAAATCATTAACACATGGATTTGATGTGTCCTTTATACATAGTCACTTGGCCTGAGAATATAATGACTTTTATGAAATAACCCTAGGCCCGAAAAGACTAACAAACTTCTTGTGGGAAAAACAACTTACACACGGAAGCAAAATATCCAAATAAGTGAACAGAGAGAACTGGCATTTTCAATTTGGCTGCTTTGAAAGTTGTCTATTTGGAAGAAATGTTTTACTAAATAATTCAAATTTCAATCTTTAGTGAAACACCATTTGTAAAGAAAGGACAACATTATGGTTTGGTGTTTCAACACTGAAAAGGGGCCAATCTGAATTCAAATAATCACTCTACCACTTACTAGTTGTGTGGAAGCAGGCAATGTACTGTCCTTCCCCCGTTGGTTTTCTGTGGACATCTCTAAAACAGTGATACAAATAGTACAGCTTCCTAGGTTTTTCTTTTCTTTTATTTCTTTTTAAAAAATATTAAATGAGGTAATCCATATCAAATACTTACCCTGGTAAGCAAACTCTCAGTGTGTGCTATTCTAAAGATTTTTTTTTTAAATAATCTTTTAAGCATTATCCCTGTATCAATTGCGATGAACCACATGATGGCAGCAAAAATATTATTAGGGCTATAAGGAAACATTTACTCCTCCGAGTATTGAGAATGGAATGTGGCAATAAATGAAACCACCCAGCTGGTTGGATGCAGTATTTCCCTTTGGCTAGGTGACTTTCTAAGATACCCACTCCCATGCTGATCTGTTTTTACTATGATTTAAAGTTAAGAGAGGAAGATTAGTACATATTCAGGATGTTCTGCATGCCAGCCACAAAACTAAATGCTTCACATTTGTTATTTAATCCTTTTAGCAATTTGTGATATGGACACTATAACTTCACTTGACATGTTAGAAAGAAAAATTGAGTTCAGTTGGGTTAGATAGATTACTTAACATCTACTGCTAGTACATATTAGATGCAAGAGGCTAGAACACAGCTTTGTCTAACTACACAGTTCTCTCAGATGAAGATGCTAATAAGAGATATCTTTCTATCACCATGTTTCTCATATGCCTCTAACAAGGGTTATTACATTTTTTTTTACCAGGGCTTACTAAGTTCTTACATGCCACACCATAATATCCTTGTTTTAAAAGAACTTATGACTGTTGAATTCTTAGAAAGTGCCTATTTGTATTGTATTAGTTAATCATCACGTATATTTTCCATAGCTTTATTTATTTTATAAATATTTTATAAACAGTGTGAAGGACCCCAAGAGGTGAACTGCAGGGTGGTTTGGAAGCATGTAAGCGAGTCCCTGCCCAGGACTCCAGAATCAGGAAAGGTTCATCCGAGGATCTGAGAACGATTTAAGACATTTAGGAATTAATTTATAAAGGAGGAAGAATGGGAAAAGGATAGTGATGAAGGGGTGAGATTCTCCTGGGGGCTACAAGGGAATATCCAGAAACCTTTCTATTGCTGTGTTGTTAAGGCAACATTGAGTACAAATGAGAAAATTCTGGGTGTTTACTTTTTTTCCCTCTTGTTTTAGTTCTTATGATGAACCTTGTGCTTACATATATCATCATGCTTATCACATTGCACTATAAATCTCTCTTGATGTATAATATCTTGTCTCCAAGACTTGTGAGCTTCTTTAGGCTGGAGACTGCCTTTTATTTCTTTACTCTTATTACTGAGCAGAGTTCCAAGCTCATAAAAGGCAGTTAACAAGTGCCTTGGTATATTAGTTAGTTTATGCCCATATTATGGGTCTTGCTATTTATACTGGTAAATAATGAGTACTAGAGGTTTAGTCTATGGGCAGAAAACAGACTCTTTAAAAAGGGGATATCAGGACTTTGGTTTTATTTGTATATTGGCTATAATCAATTAAAATATATAACCAAAGATAATCCACTTACAAACAACTTTTTATTAATTTCTAAAGTCAATTCATGATGTCAATCTTTTTGGTAAATGTTAACACATAAATCTTTTTGGTAAATGTTAACATAAAAATGTATCTTCACCCATTTGCCATGAATAGTACTTATAATTTAAGTTTGCTTGATTCAGAACATTTCACATTTTTGCTATATCCTGTGGAGCATGTATGTCTTTGTTTCTTTGCCATTATTTCCAAAGTGGATGGCATTTGTAAGAGCACTGTGTTACTCTTTCATATGCAGACTTTTAGGGCTGATTGAATTACTTAGTCACTGGCTATTTGACCTCAGACACCAAATACAGGAAAAAGCAAAGAATCCTTGGTGTAAAGAAAAAAATGTTATCAGCATTCTCTCTCATATACATATATAAGAAGATTATAATGGTTTAATCATTACATTTATCATCACCTCCAGCCACTGCACTTGCCATATTCCAGGGAACCCTCTTGAATATGTTGGCAATTCCTAGGATTGAGGAATTCATCCCTCTTCCAACATACATTAAAAAACAAAATTCAATGGAATAAATTTGAAGATATAATTGGCTTTATTAAGTAATTCAGGCAGCATCCAGTCCAGCAAGTAGAGTGATGCTCCTAGGAGTTGTGTAAAATGGAAGATTTTTAAGGGAAGGCGGTGGGGCAAGATATTATTAGCAAAAGAGAAGAAGGGATTGGTTCAGGCAAGGTCTCTTCCCCTTGGTGGGGAAAAGCAGGTGGGGTTTATTATGCAGATGACCTCCTTTTTTGGAAAATGGAGAGGGCCCATGTGACAGATTACCTCATTGGTTCTGGACAGAAAATAACTGATTGACCGCTAAAAGGTCACATTCCTGGAACAGGTCAAAACTGCAATTAAATTTTGGTTTGCTGTCATGGGGGGCGCGAATGACTCCATTTCAGGCTTGTTGTTTCTTTCTTAAACACATATTATTGCTGTAAAAGACCTTTGACTAGCAACAGCTTCTTTTGTGGTGTCCTGGAAGAGTCACAGCTGCAACCTAACTCAATTTTAAAAAAAAGAGGAAACCCTGATGGAACTGAACAAAGTGAAAACAAGGTCCAATGCCCAGTGACTTATAGGAAGTAGGTGGTCTTCTCTCCCTCTTTAAAAGATATATTGATAATTCAATTTATAAAATAAGAGAATACTAGCTTACTAAACATATTGCTGTTATTTGGCAGATTTACAGAAGCTCTTCTGCTTAGCAGAGCATTTCTGGGAAGAGGTAAGAAAAAAACTTGCTTACCTCAGGTGGGCATCTCCGAAGTCTTTGGATCTCTAAGATGGGTCACCCTTGGGAAATGGGGGCAGCATGGCTCAAACTTCTACACTCAAGGGACTAGACAACTCTGTAAGCAAGAATGACTAACAGATACCCAAAATGTAATTTCTGAAAAGGAACCAGTTTGAGGGCTCCATAAGTGTGTGTATGGTCATATAAATTACTTTTTGTAGCTATCATGCTGTAAGCAATTTTAGTAGTGAGAGATCTAGATAACTGAGTATAAATGTAGCTGCTTGGGGTGTAGACTTGGGCATAAAAATGTAGCCTGTTTCAATGGGAGTGGCTCATCCCCAGATTTATTAGGTCGAGGTTGGTATACCTTTACCAGTGGAGGAGTCTATGGTTGCATCATTATACAAAAAAGGTTTTTTTTGTATCTGCATGTGAGTGTGCCTGCCGATATTTCAAAAAGTTATCATTGTCTTAAGTGTGTAAACTTGCCATTTTTTCTTACCCCTTGAATTGGGGCTGGTGCAGAGGAGATAAATCTTGCTTCTTGCTCCTGGGCCCAGTGCTGCAGTGAGTGCTATGGGTTAATTAGAGTAATCAATCTGTAACTACTCAAGACAGGTAAAAGTATGATTTAGGAGACAGCTTTCTTTTGGTCACTTTATACATGTGGCACATAAGTGGAGTTCTTGTGCATGTGCTTCTTTTATTTCTCTTTTAAGGAAAATAACTTACTACTCTGTGAATAAGAGACCTGAGCAGTAAAATGAAAGCATGGTAGTAGAGAATAGGTTTTATAGGAATGGGAATCAAGTTGGTAAAAACCCAGGTAAAGGCCATACTTCCCATTTGAAAAGTAGGTAAGGGAATTTTTAAACCTTTTAGTTGTTTTTTAAAATTCCTCTATAACCTAGTTACTTATAAGCAAGACTTAATGAAGTAGGGATAGGTGAGAAAAAAGACAGCAACCAGTGATTTCCTAAATATTTTCTTTGTTTGTTTAGGTGATTTGGGACACTGGTCATCCCAGATACAACCTTAGACAACATGGGAGATTGGGGAGAGATTCTGGAAAGAGGTAGTCAAAAAAGTTTAAAACTTTTAGAGGACTTTTTGTTTGTTTCTGGGAGGTATTAATTCATAATAACCAATGGTAGTCTGAGAGTAGTAGGCAAGCAGTTTTGCTTCATGGGTAAAATAAAGATATGAGAGGCTGGAGAGGGAAAGGTAAGTTGGGAAGGGAAAAGAGAGATAACACTAAAGCATAGGTGCTGCATGATAAATAGGAGTTTCTTTACTCAAAGGAAGCAATATCTGTTTCTTTGGGCTGAATTGTGTTCACCGCACATAATGTTGAAGCCCTAATCCTCATTTCCCCGAATATGAGTATATTTGGAGACAGAACCCCTAGGTAATTAAGTTAGAGCCAGGCTATTCTGGTAGTCCCTAATCCAATCTGACAGGTGTCCTTACAAGAAGAGGAAATTTGAATACACAAAGAGTCACTAGGGATGCACATACATAGAAAATAGCTGATTCAAGGACACAGTGAGAAGTGGCCATCTGCATGCCAAGGAGAGAGTTGTTCAAAAGAAACCCTGAGCACCCCTTGATTTTGGACTTCTAGCTTCCAGGACCATGAGAAAGTGAATTCCTGTTGTTTAAGCCACCCAGTTTGTTGTATTTTGTCATGGAAGTCCTAGAAATCTAATATATATCTCTTGTCCACAAAGCAGTTGCGTTTGAAAGGGATCAAATACTAATGAGAGGTGTGCAGAGTGGAGTGATGATATAAAAGAGGAGGAGGATGGTGATGGTTGCACAAGTCTATAGAAATGTACTAGAAATTGTTGAACTGTACATAAAAAAATGGGTGAATTTCATAGTATGTAAATATACCCCAACAAAAGTGTTTGAAAAACGTGTAACTAAGAGATCTCTTTCAGAGGATAGAACCAGAGAGAATACTTCCTGACTCGTTCTATGAGGCCAGCAGCATCCTAATACCAAAACCAGACAAACATTACTAGAAAAGAAAAACTACAGACCAATATTACTCATGGACTTAGATGTAAAATCCTCAACAAATTATTTGCATTTTAAATCCATAAAAGTATGAAAACAATTATACACTATGACCAAGTAGGATTTATCTTAGGCATGCAAGACCGGTTCAGCATTTGAAAATCAATTAATGTAATTCATTATATCAATAGAATAAAAATTAAAAATTACATGATTATTACCAATAGAAGTAGAAAGAGCATTTGACAAAATCCTGTAATATTCATGATGAATATTCTCAGTAAACTAGCATAGAGGGGGACTTTCTCAAGTTGATAAAGACTATCTACAAAAAACTTAACAGTTGACATTATACTTAATGTTGAGAAACTTGAAGATTTTGCCTGAAGATTAGGTGTAAGGCAAGGATGTCCCCTCTCACCACTCCTTTTTAACAGTGTACTGAACTCTTTGCTAATGCAATAAGGCAGGAATAGGAAACAGAAGGTATACACATTGGAAAGGAAAACTTAAAACTGTCTTTATTCACAGATGACATGCTTATCTATATACAAAATGCAAAAGAATCGACAAACAACTGCCAGAACTAATAAGCAGTTATAGGAAGATTGCAGGATTCAAGGGTAATATAAAAAAATCAATTGCTTTCCTATCTGCCAACAACAAACAAGTAGAATTTGAAATTAAAACCAAAATACCATTTACATTGCCACCCCCCAATGAAATACTTAACGATCTCTGTGATGAAAACTATAAAACTCTGATGAACAAAATCTAAGATTAACTAAGTAAATTGAGAGATATTTCATGTTCATGGAAGGAATACTCAGTATTGTAAAATGTCAGTTCTTAATCTATAGGTTCCATGCAATCTCAGTGAAAACCCATGCAAGTTATTTTATGGATATTGACAAACTTTTTCTGCAGTGTATATGGAGAGGCAGAAAACTCAGAATAGCCAACACAATATTGAAGAAGATCAAAGTTGGAGGACCAATAATGCCTTGCTTCAAGACTTACAAAAAACTATAGTAATCAAGGCAGTGTGGTATTGACAAAAGAATATACAAATAGTGGAAGAGAATAGAGAACCCAGAAGTAGACCCCATAAATATAGTCAACTGATTTTTGACAAGAGCAAAGGCAATACAATGGAGCAAAGGTATTTTATTCAACAGATAATGCTAGTACAATTGGACATCCTCATTTAAAAAAAAATCTAGATTCAGACCTTACACCCTTTACATAAAATTTAACTCAAAATGGATTATACATCTAAATATAAAACTCAACTATAAAACTCTTAGGAGACAACAAGAGAAAGTATAAATGACCTTGGATATGTTTAAAAAGACACCAAAGGAATGAACCTTAAAAAAAATAATTGTTAGCTGGAGGTTATTAAAATAAAAAACTTTTGCTCTGTGAAAGACAATATCAAGAGAATTAGAAGACAAGCCACAGACTGGGAGAAAATTTAATAGACACATTTGATGTAGAACTCTTTTCCAAAATATAAAAGGAACACCTAAAACTCAACAATAAGAAAACAAGCAAGCCAATTAAAACATGGACTTAGACCTTAATAGACACCTCACCAGGGAAGATATACAGATGGCAAATAAACATATGAAAAGATGCTCCCTATTATATGTCATCATGGAAAGGCAAATTAAAACTACAGTGATATACCACTACACGCCTATTAGAATGGCCAAAATCAGGATCACTGACAACACCAATTCTGGAAAGGATGTGGAGCGACAGAGCTCTTATATCTTGCTGATGGGAATGCAAAAATGGTCCAGCCACTTTGGAAGATAGTTTGGCAGTTTCTTACAAAATTTAAATATATCTTCCCATGTAATCTAGCAAATGTGTTCCTTGCTGTTTATCCAAAGAAGTTGAAAACTTATGCCCACATGAAATCTGCACACAGATGTTTAGAGCAGCTTTATTCATAATTACCAAAACTTGGAAGTAACCAAGATGTTCTTTATCAGGTAAGTGGGTAAACTGTACTACATCTAGACAATGGCATATTATTCACCGCTAAAAGGAAAATGAGCTATCAAGATACGAAAAGACATGGAGGAAGCTTAAATGCACATTAGTAAGTGAAAGAAGCCCATCTGGAAAGGCTTCATACTGTGTGACTCCAACTTTCGGACATTCTGGAAAAGGTAAGACTGTGGAGACAGTAAAAAAGATCAAGGGTTGGATAGGGAGGGATGAATGCGCAGAGCACAGAGGACTTTTAGGGCAGTGATAATAGTCTGCATGATACTGTGATGATGGATACAAGTCATCATACATTTGTCCAAACCCATAGAATGTACACCAAATGTGAACTATGCAGTTTGGGTGATTATGATGAATCAGTGTAGGTTCATCCTTGGAAATAAGTGTACCATTCTGGTGAGTGATGGTGTTGGTGGGGGAGGCTATGCATGTGTGGGGCAGTGGGGATAGGGGAAATCTCTGAACATTGCTCTCAATTTTGCTGTCAACCTAAAACCACTCTAAAAAAATTAAGTCTTTATTGAAAAAAAAGAAACAGAGGCTAATTTGTATCTGGCAATATTTTAAATATCTATGCTCTCTTGTAGGAGATTATCTTAGAAATGTGTTCATATATATGAAAAGTGACATTACTGACCCTGTTTGTAGTAACAAAATATTGAAAACATTCTAAATGTGCATCAGTAGGTGTGTGGCAGAAACACTCATGTGTGCTCAACAATATTATTTTTGTTTTTCTCTTGGTCACACTACATTTATTATTCTCCCTATTATTAGGTGGGATCATGTGGCTGACTACTGTGGCAGTGAAAATACTCTGTATGATGTTGTAATGAATTGATATATATCATTATACATTTGTCCAGATCCGTAGAACATACACCACCAATGGTGACCCGTAAGGTGACTATGGATTTTTGGTGATCCTGGTGTATCAGTGTAGGTGTATCCTTGGTGAAAAATGTATCATTCTGGTGTGATGTTGATAATGGGGAGGGTGTGTGTGTGTGAAGGGAGGGAGTTTATGGGAATTCTCTGTGCCTTCCTCTCAATTTTATTGTAAACCTAATACTACTCTAAAAATAGTTTAAAAAAAAAGCCTGTGGTGCTCATGGCATACATTGATGTCAAACTAGAAATTGGAGAAATAGGCATAGTATGTGGGGAAATTTATGATGTGAAAGTATGGCATGTCAAGTCATTTTTAAGAAATATTTTATTCAATAAATGATACAGTTACAGTAAAATTAGTTCTTTTGTCCCATACCTTATCCCAATATAACTTAGTATATTGAAAATTTAAATATAAAAAATTGTATAAAATAGGCCTGGATTGAAAGTTCTAGTAGAGTGAGGCCTTTCAAAGCATTTTCTGAAGCTGAGTCTCAAAATGAAAAAAAGAATCAAAATTTCTGCACTAAAGTAATAATGAACAACAAAATGGAAATAAAAATATTTTTAATATATATCAGGAACTATTACAAATCTCTAATAAAAAAAATGAAATCTGAGGTTGAAAACAAAGAAGTATAAATGGATGTAAACTAGATTATGCTGCAGGTATAAACAGCTACCTAACAGTCTAATTAAAAGGTTCTTTGTATTACTACTGCATATCTCATATTGGGAGGCCAAGGTGATCAGGAACCCACCCTGACGGAGGCTCCATGTGACCCACCGTCACCTGGCAGCAGGAAGGCGATGTGGTGAATCCCATGCTGACCCTAAAAGCTTCGACCCAGGAGGGACATATCACTTCTGGGATAGTTCATTGACCAAAGTACAGCACCAGTGCAAGCCTCACTCCCAAGGACTCAGTGAGCCCAGTCTAACCCAGTGCTGGAAGGAGGACTAGACTATTTGTTTCTAAACAGCTATCAGGACTACTACAGGAGCAATACAGGCAGTTGAAAAACATGAAAGTAACTGAAAGTAGATCAAACAAGTGTTCAACCTCATTAGTACTGAAAGCAATGTAAATATTAGTATTATAATAAATATATCACTCATTGTAATAATCATTCAGCATAACTGAATACCCCTATTTGATGTCCCTGGAATTCCAACTTTTCTGTCTATGCTCTCTCCAACATGTCATGTCACTTGATTATCATGGCCAAATATACCATTTATATAGACTATGGGCACAAGAAAAATTGATTCCATTGTTTGTTTCTCATCTTTTCTTGTATATCACTCAGTCGTCTCAAACAACATATGTATAACACTATACTACACAAATATTCTTCCTCCATAATTTATTCTTATTTCAAATTACAGCGCCTCTGTCCTTCCAGGTGTTTGGTCCATATATTTGGATTTTATCTTTGACACTCTCTTCTTTTAGTCCTCACAGTGATTCTACTTCCTCAACATAGTTGGATTTGCCCATCCCCCCACCTATTCTGAGGTCTTATTTGCACTAGTCTAGTTTGTAGTAATGCAGTAGGTGGTCTCTCAGCTTCCAGTGTTGTCCCCTATTCTCATCCAATTTTCAAGCAGCAGTCAGGTGATCTTTCAGAGGTATAAATCCAATCACGAATGCTGCTTAAAGCAATTTGGTGGCTTCCTAATGCACTAAGGAAATATCCTTAATGTTTGACTAGGTCTGGTACATGATCTCCCTCCCAAACTTTATGAACATGTTACTGGTTCCCTTAAACATTGTTATTCTTGATGCATTACACGTTTGTCCTGGACAGTCTCATCTCAACCTGCACCTTCTTACTGCAATAGTCTTTTCACTCTTCTTCTCCTACCTAATAATTGCTTATCCTTGAGATACTAGGTTAAATATTATTTTTGCAAGGGAGCTTTTATTAAATCTTCCAAAACAGATTAGGCAGTGCCTGTCATTCACAAAAAATTAGAGTAAATTTTGATTGTTAAAATGACACTGAGATCCACATAGTTGAGTAAATTAGTAAAGAAAACATAGCTATTTCACATGAACTAGAGTCCCCTGGAACGTAGAAATTACATATCCAGGTATAAAGGGAGCTTGCAAATAAGATTATTGAGCCATTATCAATATTTGCTGAAGAAAAGAAACATGGGGATTAGGAGGAGTTCTGAGGCACTCATTGTGGGCAAATTGCCTACTAATTTATATAAAACATTAAAGGATTGAGTTTACAAACTACTCACTAGTTGACTTGCTGTCAATCCTGAATGCTATCTTAAAAGAGTTTATTTTTTAAAAATACATATTTTGCTAACATCTAAAAGGGAAATATATGTGTGATTACAGGTATCTAGCTTAGGTCTCCAAATGTCAATCATGTCAAACTAGCATTTTGGGCAAGAAAATATGGTAGACGTAACATTTTTGTCTTTATTAAGGCATTTTGCTAATTCCTTCATGATATGATAGAGGATTGCAGGATATAGGTAAAGTAACTAAGAAGATTGATATCTGATTAAAATAATGTGCTAGTTTTAATTGTCAAGTTTGAAAGGCATGTCATACCATGTGGCAGAATTTGTTCACTACTTTTATCATGAGCTTGGATGAGACACTAAGAGTAGGCTCATCACACTTTGTTGTTTCAAACTGCAAAGGGTGGCTATTGTGTTGAATAACTGATTAAGATATATATTTTGCATCCTAAAAAAGGATAGATTTCAAAAGGGACAAATATAAGAACATGTATCGTTCCTAACACATATGTCATAAGTACTGTCTATATAAATACATAATGTAGGACAGCTTTTAGAGCAGCATGCTATTCAGAATAAGTGAGTCAGTAATCCTATTCTGCATTACTCAGACTCTTAGAATATTGCATTCTGTTCTAATGCGGTCACTCTAAAATAGAGAAAAAAATATCCTGAGATTTATCAAAAGAGAATTACTGTTATATGATCAAGAGTTGCTCAAAACCACCTCCTATAAAGAAGAGTGTGCAAAACTGGAAATTTACATTGGAAAATAGAAGACTCGGGGTTGGGAGCAATTTTCTATCTTCAAACATTTGAGGTTGATATCTGCCATGGAATAAATAGGTTCTGTAACGTCCATGTAGTATATCTAAGACAAATGGGTGTTAAATACAGAGAAACATTTTAGCCCAATGCAAATAATATCAATGATGTTGACTCTTTTTAAACTATTAAATATATGCATTAAAGCAATTTTCATCGATGTTAAAATAGCTTGTTTTAGAAAGAGCAGGCCATATGTATTTATGAATACAATGTAATAAAAAAAGTCTGAGTAGTCTCTCAGAAAAGGAAAGGTTTTGTGGAAGGTGTGGAGGTGAACTAGGAATTACACCCATTAGCTTCATCATAATAACTTAGTACTACAGTGGTGTCACATAAATTTCATCAGAAGAATGCAACATCAGGTGTATGCAGAAACTTTGCTAAAATTTTTGATGCATTTTCCCATAGCGTTTAAACCAGAATAAGTTAATGATGTGATAATTAGCTTTATTTAATGCAACCCTGTTTTTTGAGCTTAAGATTTTTATAGGTGTTAAAACAAGTGAGTATAAAAACTAGTTTATACCATAATACTTGTGTATGGTACCCTTGTAGCTTAGATTTTGATGAAGTAAAATCAATTCTTTGTTCTCCATTTCTCCCTGTGTGTATATAACATATGTGTGTGTATATATATATACCTCAGATATATATATATATGTATATATAATATACAAATATATATAATAAACCTTATGATGTTTTCCTAGACACATTTCACCACCTGCTTATTTGTGCTATGTAGAAAATTACAGGACTTTAATGTATAGGTCTTTCAAATTGTATCAACATATACCTGATAGAAGCTTTAGCCTTCATCTAATCCTTCTTAAATTTGTAGACATATTTATCCTGACTTAGAGTAGCCTCATTTCTTCAAATGTTCATGTTGCTTATTCCATTGTGGCATTGTAGATGTTTACTCAAGGTTACAGTGCTACCGACATTTACTTAAGAATAATTACATTGATTACATTTTTAGATGAAAAAAACCCATATTTACATATTAAACACAATAGTTAGGTACTTAGAAAAGCTAATCCTATCTATGGATGCTAGTATTAAAGAGTTAATTTTACCATGCATTTCTTTGGAATGACAGTACATCATGAGACTTGTGTCCTTTAAAATAATCAGAGTTTTTGTAGGGCATATGTAGTTTCTGGGTATGGGTTTAGTTTATTGGAACCTAACTCAAATTATAATTTCAGGTCAGTAGTCACAGATATGTTCAGATACATATTTTTGGATGTTTTACAATACAAATGGAAGTGACTTTGGAATTTGTTACTAAATGCTGAGGTCTACAATGTAAAATCTATATTTCAAGCAGGTGAATAAAGTAATAGCTTGTCAAAAGCACCTATAGTTGACACTGATTGTACTCTATCCAGTATGTGCCAATAGTGTCCTACTTGAAGGACCTTCAAATTGCTATTTGAGAGCTTTTTCTCAGTCCAAACATAGAGATCCTGTCAGATGTGCCAAGGAATTAATGACTTTGGTAGCAGCCCTTGACCAATGACAGATGGCAATTGGGAATAATTACCTAGTTTCTTCATTAATTGGCTAGATAACCATGAGCGATAGTCTACACTGTCTCAGAGGTACCCAGTGGGATTGAGAGCCACAGCTGCTCACAGAAATAACCTAGTGATCCATAGCTTTTTCTTGGCTGTGTTATTCTTTTTCTTACTTCGTCACTTTCCAAGCACTTCCTGGAATCCCTTCCCAAAAAACACACTCACACTAAAGCCTTTATCTTAGAGTCTGCATTAGGGTGATCCAACCTAAGGCAACTGCTTACTGATCTTCCCAGATGTTCTCATTGAAATCCATGGTAATCTGCCCAGAGAAGTAAGCTGCAGAATTGTACACTCAGGGACTATTAATCAGCAATCTTTCAGTCCAAAAGACACATTTCTACCCATCAGAACACAAATAGAAATCTAAAACAAAACCTTTGGGTAGGAAGAAGGCAGTAGGTTTCATCCTATCCCAATTTCGTATCCGCTTTGCATAAACCTTGACCTTTGACAACCAGAAACTTAGCTACAGTTAACCCACTGCTATTTTACAATATCTTAATGGATCCTCCCACTTGCCTGTCCTCATCAGTATCTTCCTCCTATAATCCCCACAGTTAAGTATAATCAGGAAAAAAGCATAGAAGTTCCACAGAAATAGTATAGATGCAAAGAGCCCTAGGACTGGTGATTGTCCTTTTTCTTTTTCCATTTTTAGTGAGTTAAGATGTTGGCTATTTAAAACACTCAAGGATATTTCCCACTCCATATATTGTTTAGGAATAAAGCATTAAGAAAGGCAAAACATTTAGCTCAGGGAAATCACACTAGAAAACATGCCTTAGATATAAAAAAATTTAACTAAAAGCCCTGCAGATCAGCTTTCCTACTAACCTAAGTTCTAAGAATAGAATAATTTTAGTATCCACGTAAATGATAGGCACCAAAGGAAATCCGCCTACCGTGTATGTAAGCATGTCCCAGAGTAATGCATGGGATAAAGTAAGTGCTCAGCAAACAATCATATAAGTAAGTAAATAAAAACTTATAGATTGCATAGGTATATCTAGATAGCTATGATTATTATGAAACCCATGATACAAGCCTTTAAAAAACTAAAAATGGAGCATTATATTCATCATGTGTAGAAAAATGATTTTTTGAAAAAGAGATTTGCTACAGTAAACAGAAGAAAAATGAGAAGCATCTGCTACACCAAGCTTGAACTTCAATTCTTTTAGTTGAGAAAATTGAGGCCATCAAAAATTTTTAAACTTTTTTTTTCCCAATTCTCATCTCATCCCCCCATCTCCTTTAAGTCCTGGTCTTATTAATATTGTTTGCTAATATCACCTTTTCTTTGTACTTTTCCTCTTAGTCAGTGTAGATATCTAAACCTTTCCCATTCTGAAAACGATGTATGTATCTAGCTGGTGTCTAATATCTTTCCCTTCTTTCTCATTTTAGCTTTACAAAATAATCCTATTCCGTGTTTATTTCTACACTGCCATTAATCTCCAAGTTCACCCCATTCTGGCTTTCATGCTCATTTCTTCATTATTCAAGACTGGTCCACACTCTTGAGAATGTTTATTATCCCTTGATCCTGTGAGTTAATTTCAGTAGCACTAACAATTGGAAAATACTCCATGTATTTCTAAATGCCCCCTGATGTAATGGTGTTTTCCTGATTGTAAATCATTGTTCTTTCAAAAATGTTTTTTTTATTTAAGGGCTTTAGTGGCATTCTAATGTAGACACCAACAGAAGTTCTTTCTATGCTGGACTTTTATTATACATTGTACATAATTAAGCTCATTGTCTTTTTTAAAATGTTTTATTTCCTTTAATTCTAAAGTAGTGCATTTCCCAGTTTCTCCTGCTCTTCTCTGGTTTCCCTTTTTACCATTTTTCCCCTCTGTGTGCCCCGTACTTATCAGTGTTTCTCAGAATTTCATTCTTAATCCACTGCATGTAACACTCTACCTTAGTGGTCCTTAATGCTTTTGGTTTTAATTTGTGCATCTCACTGACAGTCTACTGATGGCTAAGGACTTTTTGTACCAAGAAGGAGGATGAATGAGTGGTAATGTGCATCACACAAGTACAAGGAATTATATGTATATTTCAAAGGGTTTATGAATTCTCTGAAGCCACTAATGGATAAGTAGGAACTCCTGATCATCTACACTCTAATTATCCACTGATAACCCAGAAATTTATATCATTTCTCTCCATCTATGTAACAGAAGTCTCCCAATTGTCCCAGCCCCTAGTCTTGCCTCCAGAAATGCATCTTCCATTCAGCTGCCAGAATTATTTTATCTAAAATGAAAATCCATCTGTAAAATGTAAAGTCCTTAGTGTCACACTGGATGTTTCCCATTATTTGTACGCTACCCATCTCTCCTTCCACATCTCTTGTCATCTCCTTCATATAAATACTTTCCATGGTGTGTTTGCTGTGAGCCAGAAAGTGTATTAATTTTTTCACCTTGTTTATCTCAAATAATTGTATCATTTTTAAAGTGTTGCTAAGATATTTGGAATTCTTTATGGAAGCAACAGAAAGCTTAGGAGCTTAAGAAAAATATGGAAGAAAAGTAATATTGAAGGAAAACATTTCCTGGAAAATTTGTATCTTTGTAACTGTAGAGTAAAATTAATAGACCATGGAGCTTAGGGGTTTTTTTTGTTTATATCCAGACATTTTAAATACTCTAAATGAATATTTGCAAGTAAGATGGGCAGGGTGAAAAGATAACAGTCGAAAAGGTGAAATCTCATATAGCAAAGTCAAAAGGCGGAACTGGCATTAGGGGGCAGTAGCAGGGCATAAATTATCTGCAGAGGAGCTGGATTAATTACTGCTAAAGCAGGCCTAGTTGATTGTCATTTTAGTTGATTTGTTTGACTTATGCCATGTTATCTAGTGATTTAAAAGTCACTGACCTTCTCATTGTTCTCATCAGTATCAAACAGCTTGAATTAAGTGTATATTGTGCTTATGAAAATGCTGTATAATGAGAAATATGTGGATTGAATCAACATGTAGGAGATGGGGCAATAAATCTTAGTCTCAATATATTTAAATGTTTCCAGATTTGTCATTATGTATAAATAATAAAAAACTTTTTAACTCAAATTTACAAATTCATTTTTAGAAAGTAATATATATTCCCTCTCTTGCCCTCCTACTGGCATCTAGTGAAACATTTATTTTTCTGAAAATTTTTGTCAATGGCTCTTTGAAAAGTAATAAAATCTTAAACTAAATGTTTAAAAATACTATGTTTTGGATTGTTTTCCATTAAAAAAAAAGTCAAGCAATTTGTTTTCATTTTAGGCTAAAAAGAACATTGTATTTGCTAAGGGAAAAGTGCTCAGCAAAGAATTACTTATGACTTACCAGGGGACATTTTATGTACTGTCTTGAAGTAATTTAAAATCTCTATTTTACACTCTTCCTATAAAAACCTGCTGGCAGTTTGATAAGATAAAACATCAAATATGTAGATTTGTTTGTATTTAACCTTATATTTTGTTGTTATGGCAATACATACATATTTTGGTGATACATCTCTGTTTTCCTTAAATTTTCCTAGAGGGAGTCATCTATAAAAGTCGTATCTGCAAAGTATAATGTGTTCTTAAAATTCTAGTTCACAGTCAATTTCACATTGAACCATTTCCAGATTTAATCAACCTCCTAGATGGTCTTGATAAGCTTCAGTTATTTGTTATTCCTTTTGTTTGGCAACAGACTGCCATTTTAGGATTAGATGAAAACAATATGAGCAACTCATTGTAGAATCACTTTTTTTTATTTGCTTTTGAATTGGTCACAGTAATAAGAGATAACATCTTTGGTTAAGTTTTGCATAAGTAGAAATGTAGAGGCCCACTTGCTTTACAAATTACAAGAATTTCACATAAATCACAGTGGATAGTATAATTTTCTCATGAAATATGGATCCTTTAAAATACCAGATGACTTATCAATACTGGTTTTGTTGCAGAAGTGGCACTGCATCTTCAAGTTATCTGATTAGTCAAAAGAGCAAATGCATTCTAAGGGCATTACTATAGAAAAATGGATGCAATTACAGAATAATTGAAGCTTGTCAAGATCACCTAGATGGCTGAAGAGGAGTATATGATAACCTTTATGCATACAGTATTTGGAATCAAGAAGAAAGAAGGTTATTGAGTGGCTTTGCATGCTGTTGCTTTGATTCTTAGTCTTATTCAGAACATAGTAATCAACTCATGGTTGTGCTTCTAGACGAGGAGTCCGCCCACAAGTCTTCCATTAACACCTGTCAACTACGGGCCTAGGAAACGAGGGAATAGGAAATGTGCGGGTGAGCCCTGCCGCAGAACAAGCATGGAGAGCACCAAAAATGGAAAGACAACACGTTGTGATCTTGTTGATATGGTCTGAAGATCTGATCTAAGTAAATCTCACTGACTAATAATTAAACCACTTAGAGGAAACTTTGTTTATATAACTTTGGGAACATCAGCATATGAACTCAAACATCTTAAATAATTTATTAAATCTTAGAATTTCTAACATGGTAGCCTATGAAGTATGTTCAGTCCTCATAGCGTTTAATAATTAGTGGACAGCATTTAAAACCGATGTATTTCACATAGAAAAATCTGTTTAAAAAATTATTTTATGACAAAATTGGAAGAGAGGGTGGTACTGGGCTTTAATAGCCTAAGTTGATTACTCAGTTGGTGAGAATAGTGGTTCTTTCCTTTAGGTGGGATAGGACGTGCTTCTCCAGTTTACCCAAGTCTTCACCACTCCCTATTGTTCACAGTGAGGCCAAATATCAAATCTTACAGTGCTTTTTTTTTTAATGCCTGGAATTTAATTTTATTATTGTGACCTGAATTGCCTCTGAATTTACAATTCTGCTCTAAATAAAACTGATCATTGAAATTATATACCTAACATGACATCCCTGATAGATTGTCAACTTTAGATGCCAGAACTCTTATGAGATGAAACCGTCACAGAATCTGAGAATTACACTGATTTAAGAAAGAGCCAGAAGTCAGTTATTCAGGGACTCAGACCAACAGGAGGGAGCAGGGGGAGCACATTTCAAACAGGGAGACCAGGCCAGCTTTGCAACTGCTGTTAGTGAGTTTGTACATGTCACCAAAGAGCTCGGTGCTCTGCCTCGGGGAACAGACTATAAGACTATATGTCTTAATTGCAGTGTTTTGAAGTGCTTGGCAAGCATTTGCCAGGTAGAAGCCAGAAATCTCCCATGACTGGCTGTTTACTGTGGTAGAGAGGCCAAGCTCACCACTTAGTGAGATTTTAACATTAAGGATAGTCTTTGTAATTGGTTTTCTAATGTTTTTTTTTCATAAGGGGAAAAAAAATCAAAGCCATAACGTCATAAAACATAACTTCAAGAAACCAAATCTGTCATCTGAGCAAAAGCACACACAATTCCTTATGCAATGACCATACAAAATTAAGGTAATCTTGAATAAACTATAATGGATAGAAATGTATTTATGTAGTAATGGAAGGGTGCTGAATCTTTATAGTAATAATGAGTTCATCATATATAAAGAAGCTCCTGACTGGGAATCATTTAGTGAAACTGCCTTTTATTAACTATATGATTTGAACAAAAGCCTTCACTTACCCTAGTTCTATTTTTCATGTGTCAAGTGTTGTCATTAGATTCTTTAGTCCAAGAGTTGATAAATTATAGCCTATGGGCCAAAACATGACCAGTTTGAAAAAGTTTTATTAGAATATACTACATTCATTTGGTTATGTATTGTCTACAACTGATTTGTGTTATGACATAGTTGAGTAGTTTCTAGGGACTGTATAGTCTGAAAAGCCCAAGGTATTTGCCATCTGGCCCTTTACAGAAACAAAACATTGGCCCAGGCCTTAGATACTTAACTAATTGTCATGAACAAATCAGACCAAAGCAGGCCATGTTACTCTGGTTCAAAACTATCTGCGTCTCATGTTAAAGTGCATAATTTCTGGTCTTGTTGATGAAATTTATGGGAATTCTCTAAAAATCCATTAGAAGGGAAGATAATAAGAGACTTGGTTCTTTTTAAACACATTACAGTTGATGGCATAATGAAAATACTACTACTGTGTTGTATGCTTCTACTAGGTATCTCTTCTGGCAACAGAAACGTAATGGTCAATTGGTTAACGTGGTGACAGATTAGTCATTTTAATTAATCTTTTATTGGGGTGCATACAATAAAATAAAATGCACAAATCTTAGCGTACAGCTTGATGAATTTTGACACGCATATGTGCTCATGTAACCTTCACCCAGATCATTATATCAAACATTCTAATTTTTTTCCCCTTCACCTGTTTCACCCATGCTCCCACCATCTCCCCTATGGCAATCACCAGTCTGTGTTCTGTGTTCATGAGTCTATTTCTGTTTTGTTTGTTTGTTTCTTCATTTGTTTTGTTTTTTAGATTCCACATATAAATGAAATCACAGGGCATTTGTCTTTTTTGTCTGACATATTTAACTTAGCATTAATACCCTCTCGGTTGATCCATGTTGTTGTAAATGACAAGGAGAAATCTGCATTTTAACAAGAAGTGCCGTTTTTTTCTGGAAATAATAATGTTAATACAGTAATAATAATCTCATTACTTTAAAAGTGGCCACTATAATTAACATGTTTTCTATTAGCTAATATCTTCATAATAATCATAATGAAGGATATACCATTCTTATTCTCTTTTTACAGATGAAGAAACTGATGAATGGAGAATTTAAGTAACTTGACTAAGATTATATATTTCAATTCATTAACTCAAGTATCTGATTATTATCAGCCCATGTCTTTGAAAACCGCAGTACTCAGCTGACCTTTGGGCCATTTTTAGTGAACTGCAGCAAGCAACCTATAGGTCTCCAGTTTCACTACCTCTCAATTTCCTCACTTTGTCACATGTCTCTAGGTGCTTTTTAAAGGGGATGATTCTCCAGGATTATGGCTCCAGTGGTTCTAATGCTCTGCTGCATCTCCTCATGCCAAGGGCTGTGAAAGGAGCAATACCACATGATCTTGTTTCTTTGTTAATTCACAGACTGAGTTCTCTCTCTTCTAGGCATTTTGGAATTTAAAGAAATGACCAGAAGCAATGAAGCTAGTTTCTTTATATCTGGATTTAATAGTTATGTGCAGATATGTGTCCAGTTTTAAAATACACACACGTTCTTTCTGCTGATCACATACAAAGAACTCCTGCTAATTTTTCTTTTTGGAAATATCATATTAAAAATCTACAATATTTATTTCAGGTGATAATAACAATTTAGGTCTATAGTCCTGATTTTCTCGAGTAGTGTTTTCTCAAAACTCTAGAATACTGTTCTCCAGTAGAACTTTTTGTGATGATGGTAATATTCTGTCTGCTTGAATATGTCGGTCACTTGCCACATGTGGCTATTGAGCCATTGAAATATGGTTAGTGTGACTGAGGACTGAATATTTAATTAGTTTCCATTAATTTAAGTTTAAATAGTCACCTGTTACTAGTGACTATCATAATGGATAGCACAGTTCTAGAAATTATATTGAACAGCATTCTTTGGCCATTGTCTCTGGTTGACATATTTAAAGAATATTTTAAATCTTATCCTTTTTCAATTTGGAACTGGTTAAGATATTTAAATCATTGAGAAGATTTAGATCTTCTTCATTAATGGCTCTCTTTCTACTATTTAAATTGAGCCCAGGATATCAAAAATCTGATCATTTTATGTATTCTGTATTTAATGACTTACTCTTTTTCTGTTCTTGTGTTATATTTTTTATGACTGTCTTTTTTCCACTTTGGAACTTTCTGTGGCTGTGATGTACGTTGCCAGAGTGCTCCAATATTTGAACATTTCTCCTTGAGATCATGAGAGTTACCTCTAAGAATGCAGTCCAATGTGTCTTCCATAAATTCTTAATCAAGTATATAACTTCTGGGGTTTTAATAAAGTTGTAAACATAGGAAATTTAAAGCCATCATTTCACACTATTTTAATCCACAAAATGTAGAAACACGGTTGTTATTTTATCCATCTACAGCAAAATAGAGTAATTTAACAAGATTTGGAATAAACACATTGAATATGTTATCCATTTTTCAGTTGAATCTGACATCCAACTTCATGAGGAAAAAAGGTCCTGTCTGTCATGCAGTGATAGGCACACACGTCATACTGGTCAGGTCTATAAGGAAGTAAGTTATTTCCTGAAACTCTCTTATGTTACTGCATCGTAATTATAGCATAGAAAGTGATTATAGTCATATTAGGTGTATAAACAGAATAACTACTTTGAATTTATGTTTAATTTTATATTAATCTGTTGGCTGAGATGCAGCTTTAAACTGTTGATGTTCTTAATGTGTCCTTACAGTTATTTTCATCTGAAGGACGTTATTAATTCTGTCATGCTTTTGAACCTCTACATTAACTAATATATTTGCAAAGATATAAATCTTAAATGTACCAAACTGAATAAAAAAAGTAATGTAGCTCATTCACTGAACAGGTTTGAAAAGCAGTTATTGTTTTAAGAGACTGCGATACTTCCACGTTCTCCATGAAAGACAATATTTGAGAGAAATTTGGAGTCTTGGTTCCTAAAAACTTCTCTCCTATTTTTCCACTAAAATGCTTGTTTAAAATACATTTCTTCAAAAGAAAATCTTACACAATGAATATTTGGACTCACAGTCTATTTATATCCAGAATCACAAACGTCCTTATGTGAATTACAAGGTCAAAGGAAGTACATTGAAAAACTCCATAATAGAAATCATTGCAGCAGCCCTGTGAGGTAGCTACTGATAATATTCCCACTTAACAGCTGGGGAAATGGCAGCACAGAGGGATTTGCCCAAAGCCCTCCAGGGAGTAGGTGATAGAGTCATGACTTGAACCTAGTCTGGCTCGTAAGTGCATGCTCTTAACCACAGCTTTATATAAATACTTGACTGCCCCTTCCCTGGTAGAAACTGTAGACTAATAGGAGGGCATAAATGTGTGAGCATTTAAATGCAGCAACCTTGCTAGTTACAGGTTAGACTCATCTAAGTTGATATAAAAGAGTGAAAAAAAATGTTGCTAATTTTATAAAAGGTGGGAAAGATGTAAGATAAACTGTTTTTAAATGTTAGTGATTAGCTATTTTCAGTGGCTTTTCAGCACAACCCAAAGGTATCTGGCAAATCCTAGGCATGTAATTATTGGATGACTGAATAAAGAGTTAATCAATCATTCGATCAATGGATCAATCAGTGAATGAGAGACTTTATAGGAATCATAACCAGAGTGTTCAAGGGATCTTGAAATGTTATAAGGCAACTAGAAATGGTAGGCTTGAAAGAAAAAGCTTCTTCCTTGTAAAAATCTTTCAGGTAATTGAAGACAAGGTAGATTCTTCTTGTATGACTATAGAGGGCAAACTAACACAAATTAGTAGAAGTTAAAATGGAGCAAATTCTGACACAAAATAAGAAGGAATTATCTAAGAGTTCTTTCCACTTCTGTCTTAGTTTATGAAATGTGAGAAACCTTAATATGAAAAAATACTTCAGTTCTTTCCAAATTGCATGTATTTTAGACTATCAATTTGTAACATTAATACATTAGTGAAGTTTTAGGGTAAGGATTTTTTATTTGACCAATTCAGAGATAAAATTGGCTAGTTTTAAGTACTTCATTTTTCTTTCAAATGCTTAAATATGTGTAACACAGGGAGTTTAATAATGCTGGAGAACACAGTTACTTTGTAAAACAGTTTGGTAATTTCCTACTACTAAACTAAGCTTTTGTCATACAGTCCAGAAGTCACATTCCTTAGTATTTACCTAAAGGGGTTGAAAATTTATGTCCACCCAAAAACCTGCACGTTTATAGCAGCTTTAGTCATAATTGCCAAAATTTAGAAACAATCAAGATACCCTTCAGTAGGGGAATTGATTGATAAACTGCGGTACATCTAGACATTATTGAACATAATTCAGTGTTAAAAAGAACTGAGCTACTCAACCATGAAAAAACATGGAATAAACTTAAATACATATTACTGAGTGAAAGAATGTAATCTGAAATCTTTATGATTCAACTATATGATTCTAGAAAGAGCCAAACTATGGAGACAGTGAAAAGATCAATGGTTGTCAGGGGTTGTGGAGGAGAGGGAAGGACAGAACACAGAGGATCTTTTAGGGCAGTGAAAATACTCTGTATGATGCTATAATGATGGATACATGTCATTATATATTTGTCCAAACCCCTAGAATTCACAAGATCCCAAAAAACCAAAATCATTTAAGAAGAACAAAACTGAAGACCACACTCCCTGATTTCAAACTGTATTACAAATAATATGGTATAGCATAAATAGTAATCACAATAATATGGTATTGGCATAAAAATAGGCACATTCTTTGAGGGAACAGAGAGTCCAGAAATAAACATGAATATATGATTAATTAATTTATGACAAGGAAGCAAAGAATTTTTAATGGGGAAAGGATAATCTCTTCAATAAAGGGTGTTGGGAAAACTGGATAGTCAAATGTAAAAGAATGAAACTGGACCTCTACCACACAACATACCCAAAAATCACCTCAAGAATAGAGACTTGCACATAATGTGGAATCTAAAAAAGTAAGTCAAACTCATAGAAACAGAGAATAGAAAAGTAGTTGCCAGGAACTGGTGGATGGGGAAAATAGGGTGAGTTTGGTAAAGGGTACACACTTTCAGTTATGAGATGAGTTAAGTCTGAGGATCTAATTTAAAACACAGTGACTATAGTTCATAACACTGTATTATATAATTGAAATTTGTTAAGAGAGTAGAACTGTAATGTCCTCACATTCAAAAAGAGATTCAATAAAATAAAACAAACCATGTTGAAGGTTTGTTTTTGTTTCTTTTCAAAGCCCATGCCCCCAAGGGAGGTTCAATATGTAAGTCAAAGTAACATCGGTAGCACATAGAATTATGAATATCTCTATTTTAAAACACTTCTATCATACACTTAGTCATCATGCCTATCTTTTGATTCTATTTCTGTGTCTTAGGTTTTGAATCTTTAATTATATCAAGATAAGGGGAGTCCCTCCTTACCATGCCCCTACTGTAATAAGTCCCCACAAATGAAATTTCTCCAGAGTTAAACAGACCCTAATTGCATGGTAGTCTTGAAAAATAAAGTCTTCACACCTGTAAAAATCTTTCAGATAATTGAAGACAAGGTAGATTTGTCTTGTATGACTCCAGAGGGCAAAAGTAGGACAAATTAGTAGAAATTACAACACAGCAAAAGAAGGTGAGGGAATCCGTTTAGCTCCATGAAGAATAATAGAAAACTTTGAGATGTGGGAGAAGAAAAGTCTTTCATAGCTGATGTATTCTTCTAAGCAAGGAGGCAGAATATGCCAGAGGTCTGTAAATAGTGATCGGTTCATTAAGGTACTTTACAAATTACCAGATCCTTTCCAGATACCGTAGTTTATGTGGACATAACTTTTATGAGACTCAAATATCAGTGCTAAAATTACCTACAGTGAACAATATTCTTTTGAGTTACTGAACATCTACATGTAATACTGAATTGCATGCTCTGATAATGAGAAAAAGAGAAAAGTTCAATCCCTGTTCTTAGAGTTGTTAGCTTTAAAACAAGGGAACCCTCATGCACTATGGTGGCTGCAGAGGCAAACAGGAGGCTGTGGTGAGGAGGAGGTTTCACGAATGATTTCATAATAGAACTGGTTCTTAAAGTGAGCAAGTTTCTCTTGAATTAACAAGAGGACATTCCAGGAAAAAAAGGAAAGATGTGAATACAGCATGAAACAGGTTTGCATAGTAAGAAATTCCAAGTGTTTGTGTGGTTCACAGCAGAGTTCAAAGTGGTGTTAGTTGAGAGGAACACTTGGAAGAGTGGTGTGTGGCCCCAAGTCACATAAGAGCCATAAGTTCATCTCAAGAAAGCTTGGACTTAATCTTACAGGTGATTCAGAGTCACGGACAACCCCTATCTTTTAGGAAGTTGCAGATTGCTCTAGATTCGTGTTCAGGATTGAGGTTCTAAGTAAACATTTACTGTATGACTCTTGAGGTAAACAGGGTCACTCAGGTAGGGGCAGTAGGCTGTGCCCTGATCCTTGGGGTTACCAATATTTAGACTATCCAACTCTACCAAAAGTCAAGTAAGATGAGAACAGAAACATGCCCATCAAACACAGCAATTTGGAAATCAATTGTAACCTTTGCCAAGGCAGCTTAGACACATACTGAAAAGGGCACATACAGGGAGAAAACAATTAATGAGTCATTGTGGTACTGTTTTATCTACCCCACATCTTAGCAAAGCTCAATAGGACACTTGTTTTGCAAAGAATGTATGTTGTTTGTTCGGATTTTAATTGATAAATGCAAATCTGTCAAGAAAACATAACAACAAAAGGAACAGTGTTCATAAATGTTCAAAGGATCAAGACTACCTGATGTTTTCAAGTAGCACTGTAGGATTTGCACACCTAACCCCAGGCATCTAAAATTCATCATAATCCAAGTTGCTACCCATGATAAAATTCAGATTTTTTCTTTTGTGACTCCTTAAAAAATTGAATACAACTTTGAGTAAATATAATTTACTGAGTGGTGTGCAATATTAAAAAAATTATGACCGATAATTCTAAGATATTAGGAGTCTGGCTGTACTACTTAAAAATAATGAGGCAGAACTTAAGGGTGTGGGATAAATTTGTAGCATGTTTTAGAAAACTTAAAAAATACATGATTAGAGCTTATCCTCAAGTAGTTTGATGATGCTGATGAAGCTGACCTTGTTTAAAGTGCACACCATTCGCCAGTGGTGGACACTGATGTTTTAAGAGCATAAAAAGTAAGAAGAGATTGGCTGTGTCAATTGGAGCATGGAAATAGCATCACAAAATAAGAAATTTGCTAATCAGAAAGAAAAAAATTTCTCTGGAGTTTTGAAAGTTGTTGTTCCTTTACCAATTGCTTGCAGAAATAAAGCCAATACTTACATAAATAGATATTTTCCCCCGATTGATTCTGCCATTATTCTATTTTTAGGGAAAGACCATTTCACAGTGAGATTAACTAAGTTCAGCGAGGTGTTTGACTTTCAACTTACCTGTGCCATTTGGCTTTAGACCTTGGAAAAGTTGCTTGTCCTCTCTAAGCTTGGGTAAAGCTTTATCTGTAAAATTGAGATAATGTTAGCACCAGCATCTAGCTACATTCTGATTCTGACATCAGGACTAGAAACCCTGGGGTAGCTGGACCATTAGTGTGTAAGGAGCTCAGCGGAATATAAACATGTCATCTTTTGACTCCTCTCTATGGCCTCCCTTGTGGATACCCTTAATAATAATTGTGTTTTATAGTCAAACTCATTATTTCATGGAGTAAAATGGATTTTTGAAATAAATCAGACAGCAATCAGAACATTTTTTAAAGTGGAGAACCTACATCTTTTTGTGGATATTTTAATAGAAGGGAGAAACTGGTAATTCAGAATCATTTTAGTTCGTTCACCTGATTCCTTGTCTGTAAAATGGGCATAAGAAGACTGTTAATGAGTTAATATAGATAAGATACTTAGAATGATGCTTATTATATGATAATGTTAAATGTAAGCTGCCATTGTCATTATTGATAATACCAAGATTTACGACTTCTGTCACTCAGATCATAATATATTAGGTTATGAATAGTATTTATAGAGTTATAGTCTTTTGAAATCCTTTATATAGTTTATTCTATTTTATACACCTTGTGATTATTATTATTGTCATCTAGTTTCTAGTTTCTCAAACAAGTAATTCATGAACTCAGAAAGGTTAAATGAACCGATCAACATCTCAGAACT
Organism: Smutsia gigantea; assembly: GCA_032199065.1. Classification (NCBI taxonomy): domain Eukaryota; kingdom Metazoa; phylum Chordata; class Mammalia; order Pholidota; family Manidae; genus Smutsia; species Smutsia gigantea. The sequence continues at coordinate 28,714 of JAVSCE010019492.1, forward strand.
ATTACAGCATAGAAGTAGGTGACTAAAATACGTTGTTTTTCCTTTTAGTTAACTCACAATTGAAGAAAAAAACCCTACTCTATCTTATTATTTATTTCCCCTATGGAAATTAAATGTTTTGTGCAAGTACCATTTGATTTGCTCACTGAAGCATTTTATGGGCCCTCAATAATTCCCCAGAAGGGGACTAATTTTTAAATTTTCTTTGCATTTGTTTTTTCCAGCTTTATTGAGATAAAATGGTAAATAACATTGTGTAAGTTTAAGATGTACAATATTTTCGTTTGATACACTTATATATTGAGAAATGGTTATCAAGTAGTGTTAGTTGACATTTCCATCACCTCACATAATTACCATTTCTTTTTTGTAGTGAGGACATTTAACATCTATACTTGGAGCAACTTTCATGTATACAATACGGTATTGTTAACTATATTCACCATGCTGTGTATTAAATCCCCAGACCTTATTTGTCTTGTAACTGGAAGATTGTGCCCTTTGACCAACGTCACCCTATTTCACCACTACCCACCCCGAGCAATGACCATCTACCCTTTGTTTTTATTATTTCAGGTTGTGATGTCATACAGTACTTGTCTTTCTCTGTTTAGCTAATCTCACATAATGCCCTTAGGGTCCGTTCATACTGTCACAAATAGCAGGATTTCCTTCTTGCTCATGGCTGAATAATATTCAATTTTATATACATATATATGTATATGTATATGTATCTCGCACCTTCTTTATCCACTCATTTGTAGATGTTCACTCAGGTTGTTTCTCTATCTTGGGTATTGCAAATAATGCTGCAGTGAAAATGGGAGTGCAGATATCTCTTCAATATCCTGGTTTCATTTCCTTTGAGTATGTACCCAGAGAGGAATTGCTGGATCATATGTTAGTTCTAATTTTAATTTTTTGAGGAAACTCCATACTGTTTTCCACAGTGGCTTCACCAATTTACTTTCCCACCAGCAAGGACATTAGTTACCTTTTCTCCATATTCTTGCCAACACTGTTATTTATTATTATTTTTTATGATAGCCTTTCTAACAGGTTTGATATGGTATCTTACTGCGGTTTTTATTTTCATTTTTATGATAATTAGTGTGATAAGCATCCTTTCATTTACCTGTTGGCCATTTGTATGTATTCTTTGGAAAAATGTCTTTTGGATCCTTTGCCCATTTTTAAAATTGGATTGTTTTTTGCTGTTGGGTTGTATGAGGTTTATAGATTTTGGATATTAGTGGATATTAATCCTTTAACAGATATATGATTTGCAAGTATTTTCTCCCATTCTCTTTTATTATTTTGTTTATTATTTCTTTTGCTGTGCAGAAGCCTTTTGGTCTGATATGGTCCCACTTGCTTATTTGTATTGCCCTGACTTTGGTGTCAGATTCAAAAAGCCATTGCCAAGGTAGATGAAGTTGTTTACTCCTTTACTTCTAGGGATTTAATGGTTTCAGGTTTTGTGTTAAAGCCTTTAATCCTGAGTTATTTTTTCTGAGTGGTGTTATACAGGGGTTCATTTTCACTCTTTTGTTTGTGGTTATTCAGTTTTCCCAGCACCGTTTATTGAAAAGACTATCCTTGCTCCATGAGTATTTCTGACTACCTTGTCAAATATTAGTTAAGCATATATGGGAAAGTTTATTTCTGCACTTTTGATTCTGTTCCACTGGTCTCTGTGTGTATTTTATTCCAGTGCCATACTATTTTCATTATTATAGCTTTGTAGTATAGTTTGAAATCAGAAATTGTGATGCCTCCAGCTTTGTTCTTCTTTTTCAGGATTGCTTTGGCTGTTTGGGGTCTTTCGTGATTTTGTACAAATTTTAAAATTGTTTTTCTGTTTCTTTGAAAAATGCCATGGGATTTTGGTAGGGATTGCATGGAATCTGTAGATTGTTGTAGGTGGTATGGGCATTTTAAGAAAAATAATTCAAATACATGGATATCTTCCCATTTATTTGCACCTTCATCAATTTCTTTCATCAAAGTCTTGTAGTTTTTGGTGTAAAGATCTTTGACCTCCTTGGCTAAGTTTATTCCTCGGTAGTATATTGTTTTTGAGCTACTAAAAAGTGATTGTTCACTTCTTTATTTCAGATATGTCATTGTTGATATATAAAAATGCAGTTGATCTGTATGTTAATTTTGTGTTCTGCAACTTTACTGAATTTGTGGATTAGTTCTAACAGTTTTTGGTGGAATATTTCAGATTTTTTATATACTAGATCATATCAATTTCAAGCAAAGACTATTGTAATTCTTCCTTGCTTATTTGGATGCTTTTTATCTCATTTTCTTGCCTAATTGCTCTGGCTACTATGTTGAATAGGAGTAGCAAGAGTGAGAGCTCCCTTGTTCCTGATCTTAGAGGAAAATCATTCAACTTTTCACTGTTGAGTTTCATTGAGTTGTTTTCACTGTAGACTTGTCCTATTTGGCCTTTATTATGATGAGGTATGTTCCCTCTATACCCTTTTTGGTGAGCATTTTTATCATGAATGGATGTTGAATTTTGTCATGCTTTTAGTGCATCTATTGAAATGATCATATGATTTTTTTATCTTTAGTTAATATACTGTATCACATTGACTGATTACCATATGTTGAACCACCCTTGAAAACCATGGATAAAACCTTCTTGATCATGGTGTAGGATCCTTTTGATATAGTGATGAAATTGGTTTGAAAATATTTTTGAGAGTTTGTGAGTCTGTATTCACCAGGGGAATTGGGCTATAACTTTCTTTTCCTATAATGTTCTTACTGGCTGGGTATAATGGTAATGTTGGCCTCACGAAATGAGTTTGTAAGAGTTCCTTACTCTTCAAATTTTTGGAAGAGTTTGAAAAGAGTTGGTATGAATTCTTTTTTAAATGTGTGGTAGAATTCGCCAGAGCAATCATCTTGTCCTGGATTTCCTTTGTTACGAACTTTTAATTACTCATTCAGTCTCCTTACTAGTAATTGGTCTTTCAGAGTTTCTATTCTTTTGTGATTCAGTCTTGGTAGTTTGTATGTTTCTAGGAATGTACCCATTTCTCCTAGGTTTACTCATTTTGGTGGTGTATCATTCATAGTAGTCTCATAAGCCTTTGTATTACTGGGGTATCATAGTGGTATCTCCTCTTTCACATCTATTCTTATTTATTTCAGTCCTTTCCCTTTTTTTCTCCTTATTCTAGCTAAATGTTTGTCAATTTTGTTTATCTCTTCAAAAAAGAAGCTCCTATCTCTTCAACAGTTTTGTTGATCTTTCTATTGTTTTTCTGGTCGCTATTTGTTTTTTTTTAAATAATTTATTTTGCTATCATTAATCTACAATTAAATGTGCAATATTATGGTTATTAAACTACCCCCTTCATCAGGTCCACCCACCAACCCCATTACAGTCGCTGTCCATCAGCGTATTGAGATGTTTTAGAATCACTACTTGTCTTCTCTGAGTTGTACAGCCCTCCCCGTGCCCTCCCAACATTACATCTGCTAATCATAATGCCCTTTTTTTCCCCTTATCCCTCCCTTCCCACCCATATTCCCCAGTCCCTTTCCCTTTGGTAACTGTTAGTCCTTTCCTGGGTTCTGTGAGTCTGCTGCTGTTTTGTTCCTTCAGTTTTTTTCTTTGTTCTTATACTCCACATTTGAGTGAAATGATTTGATACTTGTCTTTTTCGGCTTGGCTTATTTCACTGAGCATAATACCCTCTAGCTCCATCCATGTTGTTGCAAATGGTAGGATTTGTTTTCTTGTCATGGCTGAATAATATTCCATTGTGTATATGTACGATTTCTTCTTTACCCATTCACCTACTGAGGGACACTTAGGTTGCTTCATTTCCTGGCTATTGTAAATAATGCTGCAATAAACATAGGGGTGCATCTGTCTTTTTCAAACTGGGCTGCTGCAGTCTTAGGATAAATTTCTAGGAGTGGAATTCCTGGGTCAAATGGTATTTCTATTTTGAGTTTTTTGAGGAACCTCCATACCGCTTTCCACAATGGTTGAACTAATATGCATTCCCACCAGCAATGTAGGAGGGTTCTCTTTTCTCCACATCCTCGCCAACATTTGTTGTTGTTTGAGTTTTGGATGTTGGCCATCCTCACGGGTGTGAGGTGACATCACATTGGGGTTTTAATCTGCATTTCTCTGATGATTAGCGATGTGGAGCATCTTTTCATGTGCATGTTGGCCATCTGAATTTCTTCTTTGGGGAAGTGTCTATTCATGTCCTCTGCCCATTTCTTAATAGGAATATTTACTTTTTGTTTGTTAAGGTGCGTGAGTTCTTTATATATTTTGGATGTCAACCCCTTATCGGATATGTCATTTATGAATATATTCTCCCATACTGTAGGATGTCTTTTTGTTCTACTGATGATATCCTTTGCTGTACAGAAGCTTTTCAGCTTGATATAGTCCCACTTGTTCATTATTGCTTTTGTTTCCCTTGTCTGGGGAGATATGTTCATGAAGAAGTCGCTCATGTTTATGTCCAAGAGATTTTTGCCTATGTTTTTTTCTAAGAGTTTTATGGTTTCATGACTTACATTCAGGTCTTTGATCCACCTTGAGTTTGCCTTTGTGTATTATAGGGCTAGACAGTAGTCCAGTTTCATTCTCTTACATATAGCTGTCCAGTTTTTCCAACACCAGCTGCTGAAGAGGCTGTCATCTCCCCATTGTATATCCAAGGCTCCTTTATCAAATATGAATTGACTGTATATGTTTGGGTTAATGTTTGGATATTCTATTCTGTTCCTCTGGTCTGTGGGTCTGCCAATACCAAATTGCCTTGATTACTGTGGCTTTGTAGTAGAGCTTGAAGTCAGGGAGCATAATTCCCCGTTTTATTCCTCCTTCTCAGGATTGCATTGGCTATTCGGGGTCTTTTGTGGTTCCATATGAATTTTACAATTATTTGTTCCAGTTCATTGAAGGAAGTTGTTGGTATTTTCATAGGGATTGCGCTGAATCTGTAGATTGCTTTAGGTAGTATAGCCATTTTGACAATACTTATTCTTCCAAGCCAAGAGCATGGGATGCATTTCCATTTGTTAGTGTCCTCTTTAATTTCTCTTAGGAGTGTCTTGTAGTTTTCAGAGTACAGGTCTTTCACTTCCTTCGTTAGGTTTATTCCTAGGTATTTTATTCTTTTTGATGCAATTGTGAATAGAATTGTTTTTCTAATTTCTCTTTCTGTTAGTTCATCATTAGTGTATAGGAAAGCAACAGATTTCTGTGTGTTAATTTTGTTTCCTGCAACTTTGCCAAATTCAGATATTAGTTCTAATAGTTTTGGAGTGGAGTCTTTAGGATTTTTTATGTACAATATCATGTCATCTGCAAATAGTGACAATTTGACTTCTTCTTTATCAATCTGGATGCCTTGTAGGTCTTTGTTTTGTCTGATTGCTGTGCCTAGCACCTCCAGTACTATGTTGAATAACAGTGGAGAAACTGGGCGTCCCTGTCTTGTATCCGATTTTAGATGAAAAGCTTTCAGCTTCTCGCCGTTAAGTATGATGTTAGCTGTGGGTTTGTCATATATGGCCTTTATGATGTTGAGGTACTTGCCCTCTATACCCATTATGTTGAGAGTTTTAATCAGGAATGGATGCTGAATTTTGTCAAATGCTTTTTCAGCATCTATGGAGATGATCATGTGGTTTTTGTTCCTCTTTTTGTTGATGTGGTGGTGAATGATGTTGATGGATTTTTGAATGCTGTACCATCCTTGGATCCCTGCGATGAATCCCACTTGATCATTGTGTATGATCGTCTTGACGTATTTTTGAATTCGGTTTGCTAATATTTTGTTGAGTATTTTTGCATCTACATTCATCAGGGATATTGGTCTGTAATTTTCTTGTTTGCTGAGGTCTTTGCCACGTTTTGGTATTAGAGTGATGCTGGCTTCATGGAATGATTTTGGAAGTATTCCCTCCTCTTCTATTTTTTGCAAAACTTTAAGGAGAATGGGTGTTATTTCTTCGCTATATGTCTGGTAGAATTCAGAGGTGAATCCATCTGGTCCGGGGGTTTTGTTCTTGGGTAGTTTTTAGATTACCGATTCAATTTCGTTGCAGGTGACTGGTCTGTTTAGTATTTCCCTTTCTTGTTTGGTCAGTCTTGAAAGGTTGTATTTTTCTAAGAAGTTGTTCATTTCTTCTAGGTTTTCCAGCTTGTTGGCATATAGATTCTCATGATATTCTCTTATAATTCTTTGTATTTCTGTGGGGTCTGTCATTATTTTTCCTTTCTCATTTCTGAATCCGTTTATGTTTGTAGATTCTCTTTTTCTCTTAATGAGTCTGGCTAGGGGTTTATCTATTTTGTTTATTTTCTCAAAGAACCAGCTCTTGGTTTTATTGATTTTTTTCTATTGTTTTATTCTTCTCAATTTTATTTATTTCTTCTCTGATCTTTATTATGTCTCTCCTTCTGGTGACTTTGGGCCTCATTTGTTCTTCTTTTTCCAATTTCAGTAATTGTGTCTTTAGACTATTCATTTGGGAGTGATCTTCCTTCTTTAAATAGGCCTGGTGGCAATATACTTTCCTCTTAGAACTGCCTTTGCTGCGTCCCACAGAAGTTGTGGCTTTGTGTTCTTGTTGTCATTAGTTTCCATATATTCTTTGATTTCTGTTTTGATTTGGTCATTAACCCATTGATTAATTAGGAGAATGTTGTTAAGTCTCCATGTATTTGTGAGCCTTTTTGATTTCTTTCTAAAATTTAATTCTACTTTTATACCTTTATTATCTGAGAAGTTGGTTGGTAGAATTTCAATATTTTCGACATTACTGAGGTTCTTTTTGTGGTCTAGTATGTGGTCTATTCTGGAAAATGTTCCATGTGCACTTGAGAAGAATGTGTATACTGCTGCTTTTGGATGTAGAGTTCTGTAGATGTCTGTTAGGTCCATCTGTTTTAGTGTGTTATTCAGTGCCCTGTGTCTTTACTTATTTTCTGTTTGGTTGATCTATCCTTTGGAGTGAGTGGTGTGTTGAAGTCTCCTAAAATGAATGCATTGCTGTCTATTTCCTCCTTTAATTCTGTTAGTATTTGTGTCACATATGCTGGTGCTCCTGTGTTCGGTGCAATATATTTATAATGGTTATATCTTCTTGTTGGACTGACCGCTTTATCGTTATGTAATGTTCTTCTTTATCTCTTGCTACTTTCTTCATTTTGAAGTCTATTTTGTCTGATACAAGTACTACCACACCTGCTTTTTTCTCTTTGTTGTTTGTATGAAATATCATTTTCCATCCCGTCACTTTTAGTCTGTGTATATCTTTGGGTTTGGGGTGAGTCTCTTGTAAGCAGCATATAGATTGGTCTTGCTTTTTTATCCCTTCTGTTACTCTGTGTCTTTTGATTGGTGCATTCAGTCCATTTACATTTAAGATGATTATCGATAGATATGTACTTATTGCCATTGCTGGCTTTAGGTTCGTGGTTACCAAAGGTTCAAGGGTTGCTTCTTTACTATCTAACAATCTAACTTCACTGTCTTGTTAAGTTATTGTAAACACCGTCTGATGTTTCTTTATTTCTCTCTCTTCTTATTCTTCCTCCTCCATTCTTTATATACTAGGTGTTTTATTCTTTGCCTTTAGTTAATATTTGGGTGGTCTGCTTTCTTTGCTATGATTTTATTTTCTCTGGTGACATCTTTTTAGCCTTAGGAGTGCTTCCATCTAGAGCAGTCCGTTTAAGATATCCTATAGCGGTGGTTTATGAGAGTCAAACTCTCTCAACATTTGCTTGTCTGGAAATTGTTTAATCCCTCTGTCATATTTAAATGATAATCGTGCTGGATATAATATTCTTGGTTTGAGGCCCTTCTGTTTCATTACGTTAAATATATCATGCCATTCTCTTCTGGCCTGTAAGGTCTCTGTTGAGAAGTCTGATGATAGTCTGATGAATTTTCCGTTGTAGGTGATATTTCCTCTGTCTGTAGCTGCCTTTAATACTCTGTCCTTATCTTTCATCTTCGCCATTTTAATTATTACGTTTCTTGGTGTTGTCTTCCTTGGGTCCCTTGTGTTCAGAGATCTGTGGGCTTCTGTGGCCTGCAAGACTATTTCCTTCCCCAGTGAGGGAAAGTTTTCAGCAATTATTTCTTCAAAGACACTTTCTATCCCTTTTTCTCTCTCTTCTTTCCCTGGTACTCCTATAAAGCTAATATTGTTCCGTTTGGATTGGTCACACAGTTCTCTTAATATTCTTTCATTCCTAGAGATCCTTTTATCTCTCTCTGCCTCAGCATCTCTGTATTCCTGTTCTCTGATTTCTATTCCATTAACAGTCTCTTGCATCTCATCCATTCTGCTGTTAAGCCTGTTGATCGCTTGTCTGATTTCTGCATTGTCTTTCCTCACTTCCCTCACTTCCTCCCTCAGCTCTTGCACATTTCTCTGTAGGTCCATCAGCATGGTTATGACTTTTATTCTGAATTCTTTTCAGGAAGACTGTGCATTTCCATCCCTTCAGACTCCCTCTCTGGGGTTGTCTGGTTGATTTTGGTCTGAACCATATTCCTCTGTCTTTTCATGGCTGTATAATTGGTCACTGATAGTTGCCACGTATGTCAGCTGGGCTCTTTAAGACTTTAAAAAGAAAAGAAAAAAAAAAGAAAGAAAGAGAAGAGAAAACAAAAAAAAAACAAAACAAAGAAACAAAAAATAATGCCCACTCAGAGTAGATTCTGTGAGAATGCTGTAGGTGGTGCTGTTGGTCCACTATTATTTAGCCGTCGCCACGTCCCTCCGCAGGGCCCTTTATAGCTCTGGCCAGGGGAGTGCAATGAATGGGAGGCTGTTCATCTCTGTGGGAAGTCGAAGTACGGCCACCATTTCCCAGTCCCCAGGTAAAGGGTCTGAAACTCCCCAGGACTCCCAGCGTGCTGGGCTGAGTGTGCCGGGATGATACGGCTCCTCTGCTGGGCTCCTGTCTCTTTAAGACAACTGATCAAAGCACGCGCTTTTCTTTTTTTCTTCCTGGGATCCAGCTGCAAGGACCCGGGTGCGTTCTGTGCTCAGATCCTGCCCCTCTGTCTCTCCAATCTCCGCTACACTGCACGGTGTTTGTCAGTGCTCCCGGCCCAGATTGCCGGGGCTGGTTATTTCACGGGCCTGCACTTCCACTTCCTCCCAACTCTGAATCCTCTCCTCCTGCCGGTGCGCTGGGGTGGGGGAGTGCTCAGGTCCCATCGGGTCAGGGCTCTGTATCTTACCCGCCTTGCGGGGTGCCGAGTCATCTCAGGTGTAGCTGCAGGCTATGTGCTCTCCTGTATCTTCTGGTCTCTTTTTTAGGAATAGTTTAATATGCTGTATTTTCATAGATATATGTGGTTTTGGGAGGAGATTTCCGCCGCCCTGCTCACGCCGCCATCTTCCCGGATGTTCCCCTGGTCTCCATTTCTGCTCTGACCTTTGCTATTTCCTTTCTTCTGCTAAATTTTGGGGTGTTTTTTGGTTGGTGTTCTTCTTTATCTAGTATCTTGAGATATAAAATTAGTGTTTTCTTTGGGATCTTTCATTTTTCTTCACATAGGTATTTGTTGCTATAAATTTCTGTCATATAACTGTTTTTGCTACATCCCAGAGCTTTTGATATGTTTTAAGGTTTTTTTTATTTCCTTTTTTATTTTTTGTGTTAGCCATTGGTTGTTGATGAGTGTGTTGTTAATATCCACATATTTTGAATTTTCTAATACTCTGTTATTGATTTCTAGTTCATAGCATTGTGGTCAGAAAAGATACCTGTTATGATTTCAGCTTTCTTAATTAGGCTAAGACTTATTTTGTGACTTATTAAATGATCCATCCTTTAGAATGTTCCATGTGGCTTGGCTGGACTTAAGAAGAATGTGTCTTCTGCTGGTGTGGATGGAATGTTCTGTTTAAGTCTGTTAGGTCTACTTGGTCTGAAGTATAGTTCAGGTTTGCTGTATCTTTATCTGGGTGATCTATTCATTGCTCAAAGTGGGATATTGAAGTCCCCTGCTGTTATTTTATTCTTGTCTGTTTATCCCTTGAGATCCATTAGTATTTGGTTAGCATATTTAGGTACATCAATGTTGGGTACATATATATTTATGATTGTTATAGCTTCTTGGTGACGGACCCTATTTTCATTAAATAATGACCTTCTTTGTCTCTTTGTTACTGTTTTTGTATTAAAGTTTATTTTGTCTGATACAAGTTTCACTTCCTTTGCTCTGTTTTGGTTTCTACTTGCAGGGACTATCTTTTCCATTCTTTTGCTTTCATCCAATGATGTTCATTAAAATTGAAGTGAGTCTCTTGCAGATAGCACATAGTTGTGTCCTGTGTTTTTATCCATCTAGTTATTTACTGGAGAATTCAGTCTATTTACATAATTATTGATATGTGAGGACTTCCTAATGCCAGCTTGTGTTCTGGCTATTTTGTGGCTCCCTTGTTCCTTCCTTCCTCTCATACTGCCTTTCTTTGTGAATTGATGATTTTCCACATTGGTATGCTTGAATTGGATTCCATTTATTGTTTGTGTGCTTAGTGTGGATTTCTGCTTTGTGGTTGCCATGAGGCTTATACAAAACATGCATATGTAACAGTCTGTTTTTTGCTCACAACAACTTAACAGATTGCATACAAAAACTCTGCTCTTTTACTTTCCCCTTTATGTTTTTAATATCACAATTTATTTTTTTAATATTGTGTGGTCATTAATAAATTGTTATAGCTATAGGTATTTTTAATACTCTTTTCCTTGAACCATTATACTAGGTTTAAGTTTTTAGCACCACCATATTACAGTATAGAGTATTCTGATTTTAACTACTCATTTACGTTTTATTGGTGTGTTGTCTAATTTTCTGTTTTCTTGTTGCTAATTAGTTTTTTTTTCATTTCAGCTTGAAGAACTCCTTTCAGCATTTCTTGTAATGCACATCTAGTGGTGATGAACCTTCTCAGCTTTTCTTTGTCTGGGAAAGTCTGTATTTCCCCATTTCTGAAGGATAACTTTGCCAGATGGAATATTCTTGACAGTTTTTTCCTTCAGCACTTTGACATTCTCCTGGTCTGTAAGGTTTCTATTAAGAAATCCAGTGATAGCCTTATGTGGACTCCTTTGTAAGTTTTCTTTTCTCTTGCTGCTTTTAAGATTCTTTGTCTTTGATTTTTGACAGTTTTAATGTTGCTTAATAAGGATCTCTTTAAATTAATTTCATTTGGTGACCTAAGATCTTCATGAGCTTTAATACCTAAATCTCTCCTAGGTTTGGGAAGTTCTCAACCATTATTTCTTTAAATAATCTAACCTCCCACCTCCACCCCCTGATGCCTTTCTCTCTCTGGAACTCCAACAATTCACAAATTGTTGGTATACTGTAGTTCACATAGGCTTTCTTCACAATTTTACATTCTTATTATTTTATTCTCCTCTAATAGGGTAATTCCAAAGTTCCTATCATCTAAGTCAGACTCATTTTTCTGCTTGATCCATTGTGACGCTGATATTCTCTATTGCATATTTCAGTTCATTCATTGTATTCCTCAGCTCCAGAATTTGTTTCATTCTTTCTTTTTAGATTACTACTCTCTGTTAAACTTACTGTTTTGTTCACATGTTTTCCTGACTTCATTGAATTCAGACATCTCTTTGCTTTGTTGTAGCTTACTGAGTTTCCTTAAACATTATCTTGAATTCTATATCAGGTAAATTGCAGATTTCCATGTCTTTTAGATTGGTTGCTGGAGGAATTTGTGGTCCTAAGGTTTTGTCATGTTTTCTTGATTTTTTTTCATGTTCCTTGAAGTATTACATTTGGTGTAGCAGTCACCTCCTCTAATCTTTACTATTTCTGGGAAAGAAATATCTTCCATCAGTCCTGCTATCGATCTAAAGTTTCCTTAGCCTTCTGTGAATACACTGGTACCACTTTTATTGGTCCCTTTTGTGATAGAAGTCTTTAATTTGTATGCTTTTGATCCTGCAAAATACCAGGGCAGGCGCTGACAGCCTCTGTTTTATTTTCCCATATGTGGTGCTAAAGCTCAAGTTTGTGGTCTTTCCTTGGCCCTCAGATTCAGGCTGGCTTTCTGCATGTGTTTACTAGCTATCTGCCAAAGCTCCTTCTCCTCCACTATTGGGAGTGGGTACACAGAGCCAGCCATGGGAAGCGGATGTGTGTGGGTAAGGCATGAGAGGGCTAATGGGAGTTTCTGTGAATGAGGCATCCCTAGTAGCCTGTGGGCAGGTTCTTAATGGAATCTGTGATGCAGTTGGTAGGCTTCAGGTCCCTTTAGTGCCCTCTATCTGCCACTCTCCTAACCTTTTCCCACCCCCAATTATGCCGCTCATGATTCTTCCCCTTTGGATTTGGCAAAAGAGAAATGGGCTTTTTTGGCAGTGTCCTGTACAGCTGGAGAATCTGGGTGCTCACTCACATGCTGACATTTTCTCCTATGGGAGAAAGCATGATATAAGAAGTTCTCTCTTGGTCCTGAATTCTGCCACCTTGGAAGAATGATGCAGATAAAGTCACACTGTTCTTCCTACCCTCTCCAGTGCAGTAAAGTTATATATTTTTGCTTAAATGGTATACTGGAACTTTTTGCTTAAAGACCTGGGCTCCCACAAATGGCCTCACATTAGTAGATGATTGTCAAAGACAGTGGTTTCCAGAGGATCCATGGCTGAGATGGGCAGAGCCAGTTCATGGGCCACTGCAAAATCCACAGCTAGAACTGAGGTCTGTGTCCATACACAGGTGGCTAAGACTCCTCCTGTGTCCCTTGACATATGGCACTGGGTCACACAGCTCCCAGAAAGGCACTTTTGTCCATGGATGGATACCAATTTGTTGTTAAGGGGGAATACGATGAGAGATGTCTTATATAGCAAAGATGCTCTACAGAGTGGGAATCTTGCCATCTTGCCAGCTCCTGAGAGTCATTACCAATTGTGTAAATTATAATCATATTAGAGTTCGGGATTATTCCTTGTTTTGTGAATATGTTTTGCCAAATTTCTGATCCCTCTTACCAGATTGTCAGGTAGCTTTTCTCAACTGATAAATGTCAAATACTAAGGTATTCTATAGATATTTTAAAGTCTCTAAAGAGAGAGTCAAGTGTCCACTCAGTTGTTTTGCTCAGTTACGAGAACAGAAGCTGTGAAATTTTTAAAAAATAGAATTTGGAGAAATAGGAAAGGATTTTATCTTACATAAAAATGACTTGCCATGATTTTCTCTGAAAGAGTTTAGAGCAAATCAAAGCAACAATTTAATTTTTTTCTACATTTAGTCTTAAGCCTAGTTCCTAAAATCATTTTTCTAAATTAACATTTTGTGGTTCAGTGTCTCTCAGGGATTCATTTTATTTGTATATATACCTCATTAAATATTATATTTCATCTGTCAGCAGCAATTCAAATCTGACTGTAACACTGTTTGCCCTTTTTCTTAATTTTAGATCTTGGTTGCCCTGTGTTTTATAGAAGTCAATATATTCCATGAAACATTTCTTCAAACAGAGCCTGAATACTGTGACATAATGTGTACTTAAAGAATGGCAATTTCTAATTAGAGGAGTCTTCCAGGCCTTAGTATGTAATAGACTAGTCTTTGTGCCAGTGGGCACAATTCCCTTGGATTAAATCCCAAATAGATATTTGAAGTAATCCATCCACCAGACAGCTTCATTTGCTTTAACCAAATAACCTCAGAACATTTTGAGTGACATGCTTAGAAATAAATAGTACTTAAAAATAAACTATAGCTAACTGTATAGAAATGTAGGTGGGTGGGTAGATGGGTGGATGGACATAGAGATAGCCATCATAACTTTGGCTTGTTTTAGTTTTTCTGTGAAGTATTTCTACACATACAAGAATTCTAGGGATGATCTCTGGCTAAAGATAATTCTGATGCACTGGCTGCTCTGTTATTCTAAAAAAAATGTTTGTACTGCACCATTTTGCTAAAGGCATGACATCTGCTGAACTTTTTCATGGACAGTCATTTTTGTTTGTCACCACAATGTAGTCTATATTTGTTACATAAAAATACATAGGAAACTTATAAAGCAGTCTAGCAGCTTTATTAGGTGTTATTACCACCATTTCATTATATAACTCTTTTCAGTTTTGGAGAGGATCATTGTATAAGATATGGGCTTGATTTAATTACCTTTTTCTATTTAAGTTTTGGTCTTCTATTTTGCTCTCCTCCTCATGGGAATTCAGTGAGCAGATTTGCTGGTGTATAAATCCCAGGGGAGATGCCCTATTAATTCAGCATTCGCTGAATCTTTTGTGCCTAAAGGATTTCTTCTGGTTCTGTTGCTCCACTGTGATATTTTAATATTCTTAGGGTAGAGATACAGATGACACAAGCCACAAGGATACTCAAACATTAATAATTTGCCCCATCAAAGTTACTCTACTATGTCTCTCCCATTAACTAGGGAAATCAGATTTGGGTATTGTGGAATTTTTTTTCCAACTTTATGAAGAAATACGGCAAGTGTTAAAGCTAAATTTAGTTTTGGCTCAGTTTACAGACTTTCACATGTGTAATAATGATATAATATGTGAGGTGAGATTTAACATGAATAATAGGTGTTTCCTAAGTAATATTTCTTTTTTTCTATTGAGCCACGTTGCCTTTATTACTTCCCAGGTTTAAACTATATTCTTAATTATTCACATGGCAATTGCAAAATGATTTCTAATAAGTCATTGCTTCTAAAAGTATGGTTCCTGGTCCAACAGCATCAGCTTCACCTGGAAACTTATTAAAAATGCAGATACCCTGCGCCCCCCTCAGGCCTCCTGAATCAGAAACTCTGGGATGGACATTCAGAAGCCTGTATTTTAGCAAACTCTCCAGTCATAGAAAAACAGAAAATATCATTGCTGGTCTATCTCTATGTACAACTTCATTAAATTTTACTGGAAAAAGTTTAAAATATATTGATTGGATAAATTTAGTACAAATGGTCAAGTGTTATTTTGCACTTGTGTTCTCTCTGCCTTTGTGTTTGGTTGTTATTCTGTTGATTGATATCCTTAGATTATTATCTGTTTCAATTATTATGTCCAGTGGTTACGGATTATTTTGGAAAAATTTGAATCAAAACTATGTATATGCATTAAAAATTTTATATTGCTTGATTATATAATTTCTAAAAAGAAAAATTAAATAGAAACATATATAATATGTTTACCACTCAATATAAATATTTAAATATTACATTGGGTTTTTGGGAATCATTCTAATTATATTCAAAGTTCATGGATTTATTAATTGATAAGGCTAAAGTATCCTGTGTTTAATTTCTTATTAAGCAATTGCTGTTAGAATACTGTGTTTTACTATTATTTTATAAAAGTAGTTGGAAAAATAAGCATAGGCAAAAAATTTGATTTAGTCATTCTAATTAAAGAATGTTGCTGAGTATCTGAAACAACATAACCAGTGCATTTGCTTCATTTCAAGTCTTACTGACTCAGAGAAAAGCTCATATTAATATGAGTAAACTTCATGGTAGAGTTGTAATGCCAGTGTGCACTTTTTGAGGAATGTAAGATCATGTTATGTTAATACGATTGTTTCTTTGGCTTTTTGAAGCTATGTGGAGTGAAGAATGATGCCAAAACAAAGAAGAGTCAGGTGGTGCTTGCATTGAATTTTAGGTCCTTAATGATGAACTTTCATATATCAAGATGAATATCCCCTCAGTTTGTATGTTCAAAATGGAATTCTTTATCTTCCACCCACCCCCAAATTTCCTTTACTTTTTGTTTTCCTATTTGCTCAGACCAAAACCACTTTGGTTACTCTTTCTCTCACACGCCATATTTATCATCCTGCTAAGTCTACCTTTACTACCTATCAAGAATCTGACCATTTTGCCATGGCCACTCTCCTTGCCAGAGCCTCCACCATCTCTTGCCAGGAAGATCACAGTGGCCTCCTAACTTATCTGCTTTCTTCTTTCTGTGTACACCTATGCCTATTCACAGCAAAGCAGTCAGCGTAATCTTTTGAAGTGGAGTGTGTCTTTCCTGTGCTCAGAAACTGTGAAGGTTGCCACTTTATTCCATAAAAGCCCAAGACTTTGCAATTGCGTAGAAAGCACTATGTAATGAGTTAGATGCTCATTTTCCCCCTTTGAGTCCATTGCCTCAAAAATGGGCTGCTTGGCATTTTGCAGTATGAGATTAGTCATTGCAACGAGGTAGGATGAGACCTTTGGACAGGATTATCTTAGGCATTAATTTGATGATTTGGATTGTGGAAGTCTAGGTTTTCATACCTCATATGTTTTATTTTCCCTATATTATAAATAAGTATCAATTACCTTATCAACTACCGGAACATTTTAAGCCCAAGGCCACATTATGAATGAGTTCTATTTCTCTTCTTGCTGTAAAAATGATTTTAAAATTCCTGCTTTTGCAGGCCCTAGAGATAGATTTTCTGCCCGTGAACTTATTAGAGGACTGCTCTGAGTGGTAAGTTTCCATCCTCATCAATTTGTTAGTCATCATAAGTATCTATAGCTGTGACAATAGCTTTCACCTGTTTCTTTAGTCTACAATTTTTATTTTGTTCCTGTTACATGACAGGCACTGGACTAAAGGCTGGGTGAGCAAAATAAACAAATATCATGCCTCCAAATATTTTACATTCTCATAGGCATTAATGACAGTAGTCAAACAGTCATAGAGATATTTAATTATAGTGGTTTTGATGGATTTAATCACAGGGACCTCGTGTCAGCTAGAAAGTCAGGCGTAACTTCTATCAGGGAGTGAGATGTGAACTGAGGTCTGAAATGTGAGAAGAGTGTAAGTTTGCAAAGCCTAGGAAGGGGAGGTAGACTGACAGAGGCAACAGTGGAGGTTCTCAAACAAGATGGGTAGGAACTGGATAAAGGTTAGTGTGGCTGGAGAGCAAAGAGCAGTGAAGGGTGTGGTGAGAGGTTAGAGATAGATGATGGAGATTACAGGCTGCACAGATTAAGGATTGAAGCCTTCATTTTAATCACACTGTTGAAGATTTTTAGCAGGGGAGTGACATGTTATTTATTATTTTAAAAGTAGTTACATTGAAAGCCATGTGTGTTACAGATTTAGAAAGGGAGAGAATGAGTGTGATAAAACTGGGTAGTAGGCCAATTCAGTGTGCCAGGCTAGAGGTGGCAGTTCTTGGGTTCGGATGGTGACAGTGGAGATGGATAACAATGAAAGGAGCTTAGAAGTGTTTAAGAGATAAAATCAAGAGGACTGAATATTACTGCCAAATGGAGAGGTGTGTCAACAAGGACTTGTAGGTTTGAGTTTTCACAACTGCATTGCGTGTACAGTGTAGGACCTTTTACTACAGTAGGGAATGTTGGAAAAGAATCATTTCCAGCTGATTGAATTCTGATTTAGATACATTGATTTTAGACACTTGAAGATGAAAGTTGGAGATGGTTGTTGGCAAATGGAAATTCATACATGTAGTTCAGAATAAGTGCCTCTACTAATGGAGTTCAGATTAAGTGCCTCTACTAAATATGAAAATGTGGACTCATCAGCATACACATAGTAATTAAAGTCATTGGCACAAATGAAATGACTACTATTGAGTGAAAAAACATAATGTCTGTACTGTAATATATTGTTTTAAATATGGAAACTCCCTAAATAGCCCTTTACCAAAATTAGAGGCTTATTGTATTGATTTCCATTCCATTTTGAGTGTGAACTTCTTTCTGATGTTTGTAAATCTGGCCTTTCAAGATAATATCGTATGTGAGAAATAAGCATGCACTGAGCATGTCTATTCTGTTATTATTGATTAGTATAATATGATAACCCTAAGGAGAAATCTTTGAAGAAAAATGTATACATGTTTGTGATATTCAGTGACTTTTCCTAGACTTTTAAGGTATGAACAGTAATTAGTATCTGACTAGATGTGTAAACTTGATATAGGCACCTGCTTTTCTAAAATCTTAAATAATTCTCTTTAACTGTCATGGTCTGTGTGAACATTTTTTGTTGTAGCTGTTGAGGGGGTGTAGGGGAAAGAGTAAAAGCAGTACAGATAAAGCTGTGATTTTCAGAGGGACAAAACCAAGGTGCGTTTTAGCGTATTTTCTTTTGAATTTGAACCTTAATGACTTGAGTTGACTCTACTTTGATAAGCTGAACAAGTACCCTCTCTACTTTGATAAGCTGAACAGTACCCTCTCCACCCTATTACCCAATTTCACATAGATGCCACACATAATGCCTTTTCTTGTATTCATGTTACATCTTTGTTATTTTGTTGGTATAAATTTGGTAGAGGCCTTAATAGACAGTTGTATAAGTGGCCCAACTCTCTACTGGTTAACAAGTCATATATATACAGTTGTTCCATTTATGTCTCCTTTTCATCCATAATGATAGCTGGGATGGGTGTCTTGGAGGATTCCAGAGTTCTGTGGCCTAAATTAAAGACCCTCAGTTATTCTGTGTAGGTAGGGATTTAGAATCTTTGTAATATGCATGGGTAATTCCTTTCTCTATCCACTTCTATTCAGAGTTAGCTGGTCATCTCTTCAGACTTATCAGGGGATTCATTTTTATTTTTTAAATAAGAGAAATGTCAGTCCTATTCTCAGCTATTAGCCCAATTTAAAAAATGTGGATCTGGCCTTAATCAGCAAAATAACTATTGAATTCCAGGTAACTGTCAGATAATTAAACCTTAAACTTATTGATATTTAATACTATCAAAGCTTAGTTGGGGAAAACAACATTTAGAGAGAATTTCCTAAAGCTGTTCATTCATACAGAAACTCTGAATTTTTGACCTTGGATTCAGTGAAGCCATTTGAAACTTCTATTTTGTATATTATTCTTTCTCTTGACTTTGTCTAAAGGCCAAAATCTTTATTAAATTCAGGGCAGTTTCTCTACCTCCTTATTTTTATCCTATTTTATTATACATATTCTTGAAAGTTACTTCCTGCTATTTTTAATAGTTTTGTGTCTAAAAATAAAAGATGGAGCATCTTAATTTGTTAGTTGTCTGCAGTTGAATGGGATATACAAATATTTTAATATCAATTACACAAAGATAAATGTTGTAAATGGCTTATTGATTCCTAAATATTAAATAAAGCAGTATTATAAAACTCTTCAAATCTTACCATCATCTCTTTAAAAATTAACCTGTCTGATTATTCATAGGATTTTATCTAAACTAACTCTGAAGAAGAGCTAGAGGGAAGACAGTGAACATTATTTTTCTTTATCTAGCATTCATATGCCTCACATATGCCTCACATATGCCTTACAAAACTGCTAATTGATCCTTAGAGTTCCTTTTTCAGCAATGGAAATTAAATGATTACCTTACCCTTTCATTGTTCAATGCATTTTTCACTTTTGTCTATAAATTAGAGCCCGAGAAGAGTGATTAACATAGAGGTCATTTATAGATTCATATCTATTCCAGAGAAAAAAGGTTTTAGGAAAACATGTAATGTTTCACTGAACATTATGCAATATTATATTCCCTCGAATATAAATATGAAATATTATATTCCCTTGAACCTGGTAGGTAAAATTTTTTAATTAATTAATTTTATTTTTTAGAGCAGTTTTAAGTTCGCAGCAAGGTGGAGTAGAAAGTACAGAGTCCCTGTATACCCCCAATCAGGTAGGCAGTTTTGATTCACACGAATTGTCTATTTTTCCCATAGAGAGGCCAGAGGGGCAATAAAATAAAAGAACATGCATTAGTTCTTACCATTCCAGTTTCATAAGAAACTTTTTTAGAATCCAGCAACGCTGCTCTGTGTGATGTTCAGCTCAGCTGGGCCAGTACTTTCTGGAGTCAACGGGAGCTGAGAGAAAACATTTGACGCTGATCACCTGTTTGGAGATGTTCATATCCTTAAAGTTATTATCTATTTCCAGGCTGAGTTCATCAAATCATTCTTAAGAATGTGATTATGTCGGCCTCTTTGTGGTTCTCGCCGTGTGGTAAATGCCGTTTGAGGGAGGTGTGCAGTGTGGTCAAGCCAGGGGCCAAATCCCAAATCCACTCAGTCTGATTCCTGGGGAATGAAACTGCTGGGAACTGTGAAGGGCTATTTATAGGGTGCAGAAACAAACAAAAAGCCTGGAGAACACATGAAGCAAGACTTTAGGAAATGTGTGATTGGACGTCACTAGAGAATAGCAACAGTGGCCCTAGCAGGCAGGTAGGGTAGCTTTATATGTCTTTGCATTGTGCCCTCTAAAACCCAACTCTGTGCATCCACGTAGAGGCTCCTTATCTAGTGAGGTTTCATTAATCTAGATAATAATGATAATTTGCAGTTAATCTGTAATAAGCATTGCTAAACATTGTTCTTCATGTTTTATGTGTCTCATAACAAACCATGGTGTTATCATCAATCTCGCTTGACAGCTGAAGCAATGGCAGCATAGGGAAGTTAAATCATTTCTTCAAGGACTCAAGAAGCAGAGCAAGACTGGGCCTAAGTCATCTGGCTCCAGCATTTGTGATTTCCTGCTCTGTGTTCTACTTCCTGATGATCAAGGGATGATGTGTAAATCTTGGTACTATTTCTGGTGAAAAATTAGTTATCTATTATTAATTAGTAATTATGACAGCTCACCTGAAACCATGAATTGCAATTATACGGACTGCCAAGAAATTGCAGAAAGACATAGTTCACTGAAAAAAAAAAATGAAAAGTGTCAACAACTTCCATGACTGGAATGAGTGGCTTATTTAAGTAAATTAGTTAGATAACTTTCTATCAAATACCAAAGGAATTGTAGTTTCAAATTGCTATTACATTTTTTCTTAATGAGTAGCAGCAAGGTCATTAGATAAAAATTGGTATTTCATGCTATAGTTATTAGAAGAGTATAATTCTTTATATTTGTGATGCAATGTTAAGTAAAAAATGTAGAGTACTGTGATACGGTTATATCATCAGCTGGTATGTGTATGACCCCATGACTCCAGAGGCCAATTCTAGCTCTGAGATTTTATGAATATACTCATTAGGTCTCCACCTGAGGGTATAACTTCAGTGTGTCGCTCAGTGAGATCAGGGCTATCACAGTGTTTGTCCCTTTGGAAGGGTGGTGTGTTCTCCAGTCACCCGAACAGGCACCCAGACGGTGGTGCAGTGATGTTCCCCATGGCAGAGCAGCGGCTGGGCGCTGCAATGAAGGATGTGACATGCTCTGCCATCCCCAGTTACTGTGTCACCCTTAGGTTGTGGGAGTGATATTATGCCTGTGGTAACTATTTCCCATTGGAGGACCTGCCATTTGAATCCTAATGAGTGGTATTTAAAGAGCTCGCTGGTCAGTATTCTTTGTGATGCTTTCCAACATCACGTGCCTAAATATGCCTTCATAATACAGTGATGTTTCCTGCTTTCTTTGTGTGAGTTTCAAATAAAATTGAAGTCAGTAACATAGAACGCTGAGTCTCTGGAGAAAACTTCCTTTTAAATGCAGGCTAACATTTGTAGTGCATTTTATTTTAGTTACTTCTATTTCTTTTAAAATCAGACTCAGATAATAAAAATGGTACTTCTGTTCTCTCTGGCACATAAACATATGCAGATGTCTTTTTGGGAGCATCATGCATGACGAGTGCTCAGAAAATGTTAAACAATTGCTTTCCTATTGTCTCTGGGGGTTACTGGCAGATACAGCATTGCATTGTCACCAGCAGACACAGCCCTGCTTTGTTGTACAATGTATGCACCAAAAGGGGATTGGCTTTGCCATTAAATTATCTGACAATATATTGCACTTACAGTGTCAAGCAAAGAGCTGTTGACTCATACATATTAATTTATCATGTTTATTAGTCTTTCACTTTCTTGAGAAAAACAAATAATACTTATCTTTAGAACCAACCACTCTTTGGCCTTAAAACCAGCAACTGTGAAAAGTGTAGGATCTCATTGACAATTCCTAACCTTCACAAGGGATTAATTTCTTGAGTAGAGTCAAGGAGCTCTTTCCTTAAATAGCTCTTGTTGATACCCACTCCAGTCCCAAATTATTTTTAAAAGAACCTCTGTTTCACGTTTGTTTTTGTTGTTGTTTTTTTGTTCTACTGTCATTTCTTCACCTCTTACACCATTGTGTACCAGCCCTAGGCATCTCATACATTTAATGAAGCTGTTTCTACCTAGACAAGTTTTGTGCCACCGTCCAAACCCCACCATCCTTGTGGGAGACATTCTCACCCATGTGGATGCCCCTGTCAACATGAAGGCAGTTCCTTGGCCATCACTATTTACTCTACCTCAGAACTTATATCTATGGCTACAGGATTCATGTTGCCTAAACCTAGAATTTTTCTAACTTTTACATACCACCTTACCTAAACACAATCGCATAAAAAGTGAAATAAAACATGGATTTCAAAAAATTACATAAAAATATGTATTTTGATTAATTATTGTAAGACTGAAACCTTGTACTTAAAACCACTCAGCTGAAAATAGAATTTTGCTAGACTCTCTCCATGTAACCCATTCCTGTCAAAACCACTTGCCTCCCACCAAAATTAACCACTATTCTGACTTTTATAGTAATTTTTATTTTACACGGATCATTTTCTTGCAGTTCTTTATAATTTTCTCACTCAAATGTTAGTTCTTCAACGTTAACACCTTGCCCATTTTTTGTTTCCTTCCCAGCCCTTTTTCTTACAGTTTAGTTATTGCAGAGGACTGTTTGATCTGTACAGTTTCTTACAGGCTTATTTTGTTGCTTGCTTGCATCTGGCATAATCTAACATGTTCCTCTGACCCCTTTATTTTTGCAGTTGGCAGCTAGACCCATAAACTTTGCAGACTCAGAATTGAGCCTTTAAGCAAGGCTGTACCTACTGCGTGGTGGTGGGGCTCCCTGTTTTATGATAGCAGCATTGTTGATTCCCAATGCCTGAATCTATTAATTTATTGGGGGGTGCAAGTTGGTAGTTTATGAAATCTTTCATTGCTCTGTATTTATTCACTGGAATATTATTTACTTGACTACTATTTGGCAGAATATGTGCTTCCTTCTTTCACTTTATGTAACAGTAATGAATAGACTCCCTATCATTCATCAAAGTAGGCAAATTCATTTATTTTAAAGAATCTTTGTGAGTTTGTGGATTAAAATATATATGAATAGTTTTAATACATTACAGTTTTAACCTTTGTTAAAGCTCAAATTATTCTATTTTATGCCATTTGGAATTATGTTCAGTTTTTAAGTTGATTCCTGAGTTCTTTTCAATTGTCTTTGATAACTTCCTCATTATCTGCTATGGCAAGAATTCCATACTCTTACTGATTTTTCCACCCCAAATATGCTAGTCCAATAAGCTCTGAAGATGGTGTACAAGGCCACCACCTTGGTGTACCATATGTTGGTCATTTTTTCAGGGACTTTTCAGATGCACTGAACATGGAGCAGAACACAGAGTACTAAGGGATAACAATCTCACACGTTCCCACTGATATATTCAATTAAAACCAGGACTATGGGATTTTTTTCTTAACTTTTTCTACATTACATCTGTATAACATCCACACTACAAACCGTGATTCTCCAGGAGTATCCCTCATGGTAGACAGATTTTAACATGACCCACAATAACGGCACCTTCTGTTATTCAAATTCTTACAGTCT
The DNA here is from genome assembly GCA_032199065.1 of Smutsia gigantea. Taxonomy (NCBI): domain Eukaryota; kingdom Metazoa; phylum Chordata; class Mammalia; order Pholidota; family Manidae; genus Smutsia; species Smutsia gigantea. Next base: position 52,451 of record JAVSCE010019492.1, read on the forward strand.
CTGTTTCTTGACTGCAAGACTTGCTTCTAACCAATGGAATATGGCAAAGGTGATGGGGTGTCACGTGTGCTGGTTAGGCTATGTAACATAAGGTGCCATCTTGTTGGCAGATTTACTTTGAAGACTCTCTTACTGGCTTGATTAAATAAGTGGCCATATTGAGGAAACCCTGTGGCAGGGAACTTCTGATGACCTCTGTCAGCAAGAAAACATGGAGCTGCCAGTTTTATAGCTGCAAAGAACTGAATGCTGCTGACAACATGGGACTGTATGAAAGAATCCTTCCTAGTCAAGCCTCCCAAAGCAGAACCCAGCTATGGCCAATCTCCTAATAGCAATTATCTGAGACCCTAAGCAGAGGATCCAGGTAAGCCATGCCTGGACTTCTGATCCATAGACCCTGGGACAGCATGCACTGCTTTAAGCCACTATACTTTTGTGGTACTGTGTTACACAGCAATAGAAAATGAATACATCCCTGTACTTACTTGCTTTATCCCAAATTACACATGCAGTAGTCTTAGAATAACAATTTTAATACTCCTCACCAGTATGACTGTTGCAAAAAGTGAAAATAAATAAAAAGAAATCATATTCTCTCCCTTATCCATCTTTTAATAGTTGTACTGTACCTGCATTGTCGGACTGCAGCCATTATACAGTATATTTCCTAGCTTTTAACTCTTAGGGAAACATAACTCTTATGTTTTACATGTGACTATGTTTTTAAATACTCACTACCAATTCTTATTTCAATGACCCATTGCTTATTTTGATTACCCCACACTGCTTCTTCATGGGATTCTTCAGGACTTGCTTACATGTTGAGTTCCTAAATGGTGGTGAAGTTCAATTATGGACTTTTTATGCTTGAAGATTTCACTGGATATGAAATTCTTGTCTCATATTTTCTTTTTCTGAGCATCTTCAATATGTTAACTATATTTTCTGCTGGTATAAAGTTTTGCTGTTGAACGCCTGGTGATAATCTTATTTTCTTTCCTTTATAAGTCATTCTTGAGTAGATGTCTAAAGGATATTTTTTCCTTTCAATTTAAAGTTCTGTAATTTTATTAGATGTATTTTTAATATTGATTGTTTGGGGTCAGTCTCCCCAGGTGCACGGTAAGCACTTTCAGTGTATAATAGCTTCTGTTGTTTTCTTTTTAATTTCAGGAAAGTTTTTTTGTAATTAACATTTTTAATATTTATTCCTTTATATTGCTTTCCTTTTCTTCTTCAGGAAACACTATCATTCCAGTTGGTTCTTCTTTACATATTTTCAATATTTATCAATTTCTATTAAATTTTATTTAATCTTCATCTTTCAATTCTGACCTATTTTAAAGATTTCATTTTCACTTTGATTTTTCTTTAGGCATTATCTGTTGTACTTGTTTTTCTTTTTGTTCATTCTAGATTAGAGTCAATGTACAAGGTGATTTTTTTCTTTTGTTCCTAATTCTTTCTTTAGTTTTAAAAATCTTACCTTTGAATTTTTCTAATTCTGATTTATCTTCACCTCTAATATAATTTTATTAATGTCTTTTAGGTTATTTGAAATAGTAAAGTACAGTTTTGATATGTTTTGTGGGCATATATTTCTGACCAGCATTTAATATTTGTAGGAGCCTTATGTAGATCTGTATTCTCCTTTTGAGTTATAATAACTTAAGGAGATTTGACTTTGATCCTTTTTTGTTACACATTTGTATATGAATTTATATTTTTCTGAACTTTTAGAAAGAGATATGGTTCATGCATGTTTTCTAAGTTCGTAAATTTTCCTACTCTGTTTTTCTATTGAGTGAAACAATTTATATGTTGTTTTTGTGATTTCCTGGCTTTATCCCTTCTCTCACTTTTTTTTTTTTTTTTTTTTACTTTTCTTTCACTTATATTGTCACTTTGCTGTTCTAATTTTGATTCCACTTTTGGCAATTTTTCCTTGGTGTGATACTCTGCCTTGGGAGGAATCCTGACTGGTCAGTTTTGAGAGGCTGTAAGAGCTGCAGTGCTTCTCAGAACTTAACAGTGGATGCTTTCTACCCACCAGCTACTGGATTGGGAAAATCCAGTATTTTTTTCTTCACCTGCCAATCTCAAGTTGGCCTGCCGTGTATCCCAGTGAATGCCATTGGACTCTTTGGGGTTCTCCTATTCTCAGGTTTGTCAGACACCCACTTCTCCTCTCCTCTTCATCCCAAACAGATGCTGGCACCAGGCAAGTCCCCACCATTTGTTTTGTGCTTCTTCGAGAAATCTGGCCACCTAGTTTCATTATATATGTTTCCTAGAGTAGTTTTGTGTTTGCTGCCTCATTTCCCAGTTTGCGTTTATCAGTGCCCCAAGGAGACTTGAACACTGTGCCACTACTATGCCTCCACCTTCCAGAACTCTCTTCTCGCTTATCCCTAAAACCCAAATTTCTCAGTTTTCTCCTACTCATTATCTATAACTTTAGATCTCCCACTGATTTTCTCCACTAAACATTTTTTTCAGCTACACCAAATTTTCAATCCTCTCCTTGCCTTTCGATTTTTAGTGTCTCTAAATCTTTTCCTATGAAGTCAGATTCCTGGGATTAATCGATCACTTTGAAATACTCAATAGTGTTCTCATTTCCCGAGTCTCTCGTCCTTTTTCTGAACAGTTGCTGTGAACTCCCCTTTTTGTATTTTAACTTTCACACTTACTTATCTCAATCATCACTAATGCTAAACGGAATTGATCGGCACACCTAGAGCCATAATTTCCAAAATTTTTAAAACATCAAGGGTTGAGTTTTTAATGTGCACTGCCAATTCTTTTATTTATCTCCACTTCGCACCCTTTCAAATTATCCATAGCAAATTCAAATCAACTCCAGTCTTCAAAAGCTCTTTAGCCACTCCTCTCAACTATTAGCAGGTCCTATCACGTCTTTTACTAGTTCACAAGCAAAGTAGACTCCATCAGATACTCTTCCTTATTTCTAACCCTAACTTTATTCCAGTTAATTATCTTTTCCTTCCCATTCCACCCTTTCAGTCCCCCCCTTGCATGCATTTTCAATATGTAATAACATTCCATGATCATGCAACCTTCCAGGTAACCCTAACGCTACTTCTCAGCCTGGTCCTATTTTCCTGTTTGTTTTTCAGCACATTACCAGGAGGCCATTACCTCTCATTTTCCTGAAGATGCATTCCTCAGTAATCTCCCCTGATTAGTTCTGTGAACTTGGCTCCTTCACAGTGCTTTGTATTTAATACATGATTTTATTTCACGTGTCACTTTAAATTCCCTATTTCTATAGGTTCAGTAATTTTAATTGTGCATTAAGTGTAAAGGAACTGGGATTTTCTGTAGCATGGTTTTGAATGACCTTTTCCCTTTTTTGGAAACTCTCTTTGCTTCCTTAGCACTATTCTTCCCTGCTCCTTTTCAGTTCCCTTTGATGCTGCTTCTCTTCCTATTTTACCCTCCACCTCCCATACTTAGGGGATTCTCAGCCTTCTTTCCTATGCTTATGGTCTCACTCTATAAAGTCTTCCTGGTTCATCCATTGAATTTTTGCTTTTTTCCACATCTCCATTCTTCATTGTCTTAATTCAGAATTTCATCTCATCTAGCTAATACAGTTTTACCTAGCAAGCCTCAGGACTTTTTGTGTCTCAAATAAATGATTCTCTCTAAAGCACCTTAACATCCTTAATGTGTCAGACATAATAGATCCTTCATAGCGGAATGAGTAGGTTGAGGGGTATTTCTTTAGAATCCTGAATAATAGAGTAACATCTGCATTTTTAATTTCTAGAAACTTAATAAATATGCATACAATTTTATGATCCCGTTATATTGATAGATGGTTGACTTTCACCTGTATGTATTTAACTGTTTTGTTGTAGTGATTTTTATAGGCACCAGTGTTAGTTAAATATGATATAAGAATTCACTGGGTCACATATCTTTTTTTGAAGGAAAAGGTAAATAGTTGTAATTTAATTTGCCATGAAAATCATGTTTCTGTAGTAGATGAAATAAATTTAATGAACTATTTAATGGGAGTGCTTGTCTCAGCTGAAGCGTACTTTGAGGAATGTGAGAAATCATGATTATAAATCCACATAATACTTCATTAAGACTATTTACAGAAAACATATTTTTTATCCTTAATGATGCAATACAAATAATTTCATGTGTTTCTCTCTTTAATCTTTGTTATTAATTCAGAATGATGGTGTTGATTCCAGAAAAATCTTTAAGGGAGTCCTACATCTTTTACTTTTGTCATTTTAATCACAGCTTGGGGGTAACACATAAACAGCATTCGTATTTCTAGAGCTGGAATCTGAGTTCAGAACTGCGGATTCTCCTGGCTCTCTGTTGTTCCTCTGGGGAAATGCTAATTTCCACAGGATCCTCTCTCTGGGTTACACACAGCAAAGTGTCATGGCTTTTTCTCTTCACTGTCTCCATTCTGGGAGCTCTACTTTATTCCACCCAGAAACAGAGAGAATGTCTCTCACCAGTGGTAGAGCTTTAACAACATAGCTCTCCACAATCATTGGGTAGTGTTGTATCTCCAAAAATCTCTTTAGCTTTTTTCTTGAGCTCCAGGCCAGATAGAGAGCTACTAGATGTCTGTTTTATTTATTTGTTTGTTTATTTATTTATTTTTGCTTAGTGTTTTTTTTTAATTTTGGTATCATTAATATACAATCACATGAGCAACATTGTGGTTACTAATTTGCCCCCATTATCAAATCCCCACCACATACCCCATTACAGTCACTGTCCCTCAGCGTAGTAAGATGTTATAGAATCACTACTTGTCTTCTCTGTGCTATACTGCCTTCCCTGTGACCCCTCTCCCCCACGTTATGTGTGCTAATAGTAATGCCCTTTTACCCCCCTTATCCCTCCCTTCCCACCCTCCCCAGTCCCTTTCCTTTTGGCAACTGTTAGTCCATTCTTGGGTTCTGTGAGTCTGCTGCTGTTTTGTTCCTTCTGTTTTTTCTTTGTTCTTATACTCCACAGATGAGTGAAATCATTTGGTATTTGTCTTTCTCCACCTGGCTTATTTCACTGAGCATAATACTGTCAGGGTTTTTAGCCTTCCCCGAGCCCTCTCTGAACCTGCGGAAAGGGGGAGACACGCCCCGGCAAGGCAGGACCGGGAAGGGTGAGTGCCGACTGTCTGCCTGATCTCCAGCCTCCGGCCCCTAGGCCTGAACTGGAGACAAACAGACATGACAGGGAGCTCAGTCAAAGCGGGAACTCGTTTATTGCTGAAACAGCAGAGTATATATAACATTCATGGGCCAATCAGCATAAAGGTCAAGCAGTCATACACTCTTAACGCAGGAAGGCACATAATGCAAGCAAATGGTGTCCATGAGCTGATCACGTTCATGGAAGACTCAAGCCACCAATAGGGAGATACTCGGAACAGGTAGACTAACGTCATAGCCCGCCAAAATGCCTGGGCACCACCCCATGCTCATCTGGCAAGCGCCATCTTGGCAATGCATTTAAAGGCTACTTCTTAGATTAGAAGGCCCTACATAATACCCTCTAGCTCCATCCATGTTGTTGCAAATGGTTGTATTTGTTTTCTTCTTATGGCGGAATAATATTCCATTGTGTATATGTACCACATCTTCTTTATCCATTCATCTACTGATGGACACTTAGGTTGCTTCCATTTCTTGGCTATTGTAAACAGTGCTGTGATAAACACAGGGGTGCATATGTCCATTTGAAACTGGGATCCTGCATTCCTAGGGTAAATTCCTAGGAGTGATCTTTAGGTTTTGTTTGTGGTCACCTTTTTCTCAGAAAGTAAAAGCCAAGCCATGAAGGTGAGCAGGGGCAAACATTAAATCATCTCCTTCATTTTCTTCCTCTTTTTCACAAATCACTCGCCACACCTTCTTCAGCCAAACATTATGCAAATAGGTAGCAAAGGTAGAGAGGAAGCCTTTGCAATCCCCATTGTCCAATATCTCTTTAGATTTGCACCTGATAGGACTGTATGGCCATGCAGATATCTAACTGAAGGAGTGCAAGAAAAGAATAAAAAAATTTTCTTTTATATCTCTTGCTAACATATGAAAATTAGGAATGTGTTCCATTTACCATGAAAAGTGGTCCGTGATTACATTTAGTATTTCTTCATCTTTTGTGATGGTATCTATTTTGGTCTTCCTGATTGTTTCCAATGAAACTATGTTAAATGTGGCCAAGAAGTGATATGATGAAGTACTTTGGTGATAGACAGCCTATCATAAGGCTATAAAATAGAAGCCTTTATATAATAATTAGTTTATCAATGAATCTACATTTTTCAGGATTCTTTTGATTGCAAGTGACAGAAGTTCCACCTGGGTTTGCTTAATAATAGGGAGATTTAATAGGAGGATTCTGGGGGTATCTCCCACATTTGAGGGATGGATTGAATATTCAAATTTTTGGACAGGTAGTATTCAAGCTTGGCCTCAGAAATAACATGTAGGCAGGACTGAAACATCTAAGAGCTCATTATTCATTTCCTACCTCTATTTTTCTCTTTGAACTTCATTCTCTCTCATTTACATCTACTTCCTACATGCGGTAGGAAACATGACTAGTCTTAGATCTGAGTTTCATATTTAGAGATCATACCAGAGAATAGGCTTTCTTGTCCAAGTCCAGTTTAAAAACTCTCAGGAAGAGCCATGACTGGTGTGGACTGGGTCATGTGTCTACCACTGTATATTTCAAATGTGCAAAGATCGATATGGTAATGAAAAAAAATGAAATAGTTCCCCCAAAAGGTGGTTCAACATACAATAAAGAGGTAGAAGTGTATTCCCTAGACATTCTTAATAGTTATCCATTTCCTTCCATTTTTTTCCAACCCAAACCAGGACAAAACACACTTGCTATAAATAAATATGCAAAGCCTCAGCAGTGTTTGTTTAATGCACAGTAAGTTGGGTTGTTAACACACACAGATACACAAACATAGGTTGTGTATTAACTTCCTCAATAAACTATGGGTTTTGGGGCGGAGGGGGGGTTCCTTATCTGAAGATTGATTTTAATAATCTTTAGTGATTTGTTTAATAATTTTTCTTAGAGTGGAAGTCAGTCTGGGTAAGAGTCCAGCTCCAGTTCTAGAATTCCATTAATTTCCTCTTAAGAGATGAGCCCAATTTTGACTCACTTGCCTTCCAATTTTAATGAAAATTTATCAATTCCCATTGGTTGTACAATGATTTTTTTCATTCTAAATTATCAGTTGAATACCCTTTAGTGTTTATGAGTAATTGCAATGTTGAAATTTAATTTCTTGAGTTATTTCCAATGATGTCAATAGCAGTTTCTATTATTCTTGACATTTTGCTTATATTAGATACTTAAATTTGCTTCTCCATGGAAAAATGAGTAAGTAAATTTAAAAAAATACATGTATACCAAAGTTTTTTATTTTCTCTTAAAATGTATATGAAAATTTATAAACATCTAGATCTTAGCAATAAGAACACTGATAGTAGCTACAAATAAGGAGAAATAAATGAAAAAAACCCAAAGGAACAATTTATAGTTTTACATTGCTAGTAATGAAGATATTTATATAAAGATGTTTTAACTTGAAAAATGTGTTGAACTGATTTCTCTTTTTGACAGCATATGTCTTTCAAACATTTGAAATTTACTGTTCAGATACAACTTCAACATACAAGAAAAATATTCTTATTGTACAATGTTAGGAAAACATTTTAATCCTCTCATTCTTCAAGGATGAAGCTTACTTTTTTCTAGAAACTTTCCCAAACGTCTCCAAGTAGATATGATCTAATTTAAGTTCTTTAGTCCCAGAGAACTCTTTTTTTAATATTCTTTTTTGACTTTTGTACTGTATTCCTTGGCACACCTCTGGATAAATGTGACATGGCCATCTATTAAGTGGAACCTTTCTTTAAGCCTAAGTGGAAAAAAATGCATCAACTTTACATTTGTTCTTCATGTCTGTACTGGTCAGATTCTCCAAAGGAAATAGTACTCTCAAAGACAGTGTTGACAAGAGTTTATTAAAGGGGATATTTACAAAGCACAGTCAGTGTTCAGGAAAGCTAACAAGGAATGGTGAGATGTCCAGGGATTGTAACTGTGAGGAACCTTTCTAATCCTAAACCTACGGGGCCAAGAGGACAGAGAGACTTTAAGCTACAGAAAAAGGCTGCCAGATAGGAGCCGTGTCCTATGATAGAGGAATACAGTCACTGCCAAGCTAATGAGCAGCAAGGAAGGGGCCAAGGAAATAAGCACTCCAATTTCTCTGCTGTTCTCACCAGTTCTTGAATTGTCTCTCTCTGGCCAAGCCCAACTAACAGCCAAAGTGAAGGAGCATGGAGATTCCAGGTTCCACAGACTTACCCAGAGAAGGCAGGGGCACAGAGTAGGATAGAGAATAGTCAGGGCATCAGAATGTGCAAATGGACAATATGCAGAAGAGTAGTTAATATACATCTCAGTTCAGCTGTCACAAAATATAACCACAAACATCAGGTCACTGCTCAAGTTTTATTACATACTTTATTGAGGAAAACAATATATTGGTGCTACATTATAGGAGTTCTGGCTCATTTATACATCTGTAAAATCTGTATGTTCTCTCTAAATTAATCCCCATTATTACAGGCCATATTTTCTTGAGTCCTTGTGTCTAAGACAATAATTGTCCTTGAAATGTTCTTTGATATTACTCTATCAAAGCTTAGGTATATTATTTAATATACCTAAGTCTGCACTCTTGTCTGTAAAAAAGTACTCCCTCATAGGTCTGGCTTAAGAATTAAAGAAGTTAATGAATATAGAACATTTAACATGGTCATGACATCTCACAAACATAAGTATTGTGTTTTTGGCTTACCTTGAGAAATGCTACAATAAGCTGCCTATGAATCATGTCTTTGGATGTATTACTGTATGTAGTTGAAAATCTATTCATAGTGCTATAAAATGATGTTTTTATATATTTAAAAAACACATTTTAAATTTATATTTATTTATAAATACATATTTTTCATATCAGGAATTTTATGAATTTTATAACAACATCATTCATTTAGCTTTGGCCCAAGAAAGCTCATAGTCAAATGTGTTTGTGTCTCAGAAACCTCTTTGTATCCCCATGCTTCTATGTCCATAGGCACTAATTTTTGGTATTTCGTACCCTATCTTATTGTATGACTTTTGTTTGTCAAAGTACCCTTTGTAAAATGAAAGGAGTTATGAAAATATAAATGAATACATCTTCCTGAGACTTGGGGGGTTACGTACAAACTTGGGAAGATGATGTCTTATTTTCATCCATTTTAATTTAGACATTAGGGGTACAATTAACACTTTTGCCATGAGCTAGGTATCATTCTGTGAATGACAATAATTCTGTATTTTCCAAGTTCCATTGGATGATGTAAATGGATATGTATATTTGAAGCAGGTTGGATTAAATTTTCACTCCTGCTTTGTCAGTGAAATTCCTTTTCTTTTGTTTGAAACTGAACTAATGAATCCAGTACCAGTGAGAAGATGCTCAAGTGCTGTAACTGCTTTTCTAAAACTAAGCATGCAGCATTGCATTTTTCTTAGAATTTTCTGCAGTGACAAATATAAAAGACAATTTAAATGGCCTGATACGTACTTCTAGGCTGTACAGTAGGGCTAGATACATAGCAGCTCCCTACAAGATTTCTAACTTATATTCTAGTGTTTATTAATTTCAGTAAAGCCATCCTTTTGTAATCATCATAGTTTACAAGAATGGTTAATGTGTTCATCTGTAAATGGCAGTATATCAAATTCATAGAAAAATCACATTTCATTTAAAGTAAGAGAGATAGAAACAGAGCACACTAAATAAAACATGGTGAAATATATAGCCCTACCCAGAGAAACCCAAGATATACTTTACGCACGGTGGACGGACAATTATGGATCACGGTGAATTATTGTTTTTACTTAGTCCATGATTTAAGGCAATTGTTTTCAGATATCCTGCCCGGAATTTTACTAGGAGACTCTGCCACATGGATTATCCTCACTCCTGCAAGGCACTTGGGAATGCAGTTTGCCTGTGGAGAAGTAAGATACTATAATAAAGATTTTGAGAAGAAATTGGTTAAAAATATAACTGGTTTCTTTTCCATGAGCAAGCCTGCCAACAATGACATACAAAAATGTTCCCTTTTAGTAGCAAATGTGAAAAATATTGATTGTCTCTAAAGTATATCATTTGCCATTTTGCATCAAAGCACTTTAAAGCCTTTTAACACCACGGAAGTAGAAACTGAAGTACATTAAATGTACTTTCTGTGGTATAATTTTCTTCATAATATTAGATCTTAGGTATAAAATAATTATTGCATTTCGTGCACACTTCCATGAATTTAGTGAATTTTTCTTTCAATTCCTATCATGACTTCTGTGGTTTAAATAATCACAAAGAAGCTGTCCTTTCCATGCTGCCTCTGAAAAAGAGTAAATTATAAAATCAGATGCTTTGCCTTTAAAAGTCAAAAATAGCAGTTTCTTCATTTTTGGGGGGAAAATTGTTAAAAATTCTCAGCTACCTAGAGATGAAATCATATTTGACTAATCAAAACTACTTACATGTTTAATAACATAAAAATGCTTGAAATCACTGATAAAGCTGTGCACCCCTGATAAATATGTTAAGAACACTGATAAAAGAAACTATACACACACACACACACACACACACACAAGAACATTATTTCATCTTATTGTTCATTACTTGTATATTACTTTATGATACTGATCATGGAATCTAAAGCACAGTCAAAATTTTCTAAATTTCTCAGTCACTTGGAATTCACATTGAGGTTGTTTTATTTATTCATAAAATATACCAGGGCATTATATGGTCAGAGTGAATCACAAAACTGCTGAAGACTGTTTTAGGTGATTTTCAAACAAGGTGTCATGCAAATATTCTGAGCAGCATTTATTAAGTCACTTGTTAAAAGCAACAAAAAAAAATGCCATTATAATTATATAACATTAGCCTTTCAAATGTGTGGTAAGGTGTGTTTTCCCTTATGTTGCAAATGCAATTAGAAAGATATATGTTGTATCTCTTCCTTTTTTAAATCCAGGAAACACTATGCCTGTTGCTCTTGTGCATTTCTGATGTATTCCAGGCGTGCCCGAATCTCATATTGCCTTGTGACATACTGTGTATCTTCCCAGATCATCCCTTATTCATCAGTGCATTCCTTCCTTTAAGTTAATTAGTAGAGGACCTACTCTGTGTGGAACTGCCAGATGTCAAGGTGATCAATTAGGACAGTGAATCAAGCTGGAGGTAACAATCAGGTCTTTATTGACTTGCTGTGACAATGCAGGCAACAGGCAAAAAGTGGCATCTGTCATTTTTCTCTGTGGAATAACCACCAGACAAAGGTTAAATGGATGCAGCACAGATGGGGAACTGTCTCCCTGCCAGGGAGCCCCAGTGAAAGACTCCTGCCTACTTGTGGATATAGGAACCTGGGAGGAAGGAAAAGAAGAGAGATTGAGAGTGGAAATGACTGAATCAGACCTGGAAAAATTGCCTCATTCAAGACCCCGGAGAAGGAGTTCTCCAGGGAGGTTCCTGGGATAGGAACGCAGATATGCAGATACGCATGAGCACGACTGGTCTGGTAGACCTGAGTCCTTGGCTGCGGCTCCTTCCAATAAACTGCGGTGCACTAGCTGTGCACCAGGTCTGGTGTGGGAAAAGTACTTTCTCTGCAGGATGCATGCCAGGCAAAACCTTGTCTTGCCTGTTCTCAGGTCTGAATGATCATACACAGGACTTTGGTCTGCAGCTGGACTTCCTGCTTTGTGATATACACGACTAAGAGTAAAAGAACATAATATAGTCATTGTTCTTTGGAAAATCACGTTTTGTCAAATACAACACTTGTTTTATTTTCCAAAGCCAAAAACAGATTCTTTAATGATACATTCTGTAACTGATGTTAGATGTTCTGCAAGATCTTGAAGTGAACCTTCATTTGTTTGTTTATTTCTTGGTTCCACAAATACTGTGGAGCATTACCTGCTATATTCTGGTCACTACGTTAGCCCTAGAGATGTGATACTCAACATTATACTAGACTTGCTTCCTACACATACACCTTAGAGCTCCTGTAATTTACAGTGATGAGTGATGTCAGAATCCTTTAACCTGCCATTTGTTTCAATCACTTAATTATACTATCCCAAACTAATTCTCTACCAAAAAGAGTTATCAGTGAGCACATGGAATAGAACCCTTTCCCCACGCACCACCACCACCACAACCAGCATTACTTACAGATCTTTAACACAAATTAATGATCCATTTCATGGACCCTGACTTCCTGGAGCCTTTTACGACCATTTACTTAACATCCAACCTCACCATTTGGTAATACCATACCATCTTCACATATTGTTTGCCAGTACTTATCATATGCTTTGTATTAATTATACTTTAAAGTTATCATTGTATAAAATCATAGCTTTGTTAAGTTGTGGCTGGTTCTTCTTTTTGCATCTTGAATACCGTGTTTGTCACTGCTGTGCATACAGTAAGAGCACAACGTATATGTATATATATCTGTGTTACTTAATTCAATACAGTTTTTCAGCAGATAACGAAAATTGGCTTAATCAGAAATGTCATTTGCACAACACGAAGGCTAACAAAAATATAGGAGGGGTAGATAAACAGAGGTATTCTAGATTAATTTCATTAACAGGACACATTGAGATGTGTGGACAAGACTCCCCACAGGGCATATACATAGAAATGAGAATTTAAGTACAGCGATAACAACAAAAATCTGTATACAGAAGCAATGAAAAAGGGGAAGAAATCTTTTGTTGCTATTAAAGAGATTAAGAGAGATTGATTGATTGATGGATTTCATTGATTATTGCCAAGTCGCTGCTCTGGTATTGTATGGAAATCAGACCATAAATAGTCTTTTGGGTCTGGAGACTGAAAACAGGGGTTCTCTTACAAAAAGGTGGTGGATTTCCTTAACTAAGGTTATCTTAATATGCCCATAGTGCCAATTTGGAATTGCACTTACTGCAGAAAGCCTGGGATCATGAAGAGTTACTCACTATAAAAATGGGATCAGAAAAATTGTGCCAGTTGGACAAGATTTAAATCCTTCCAGCAATTATGGTGGAGGAAAAAGTCACTGATGGGAAACTGCAACCCTAATCCTGTACCAGATGCAAGTCAGGATCTAGATGTATATTTCCTTGTCGTATATGAACATTGAGCCATTAAAATCAGCATAAAATTTAACCAGGACCATCGATATCACAAGAGTTCAAACATAAGCAAATATTAAACTACTCCATTAGATATCTGTAAAATCCATTCTGACACTCACTCCCTCTCAATCTATCTCCTTTTCTCTTCCTTTCTCCCTCTTACACACACACACGCTCATAAACAAGCCCATTTTAAATAATTAAAGAAAAACACTATGCGACCAAAATCATCATTTAAAATAAGTATGGAAAAGTGATACTAAAAATGAAATTCAAAAATTATTGGGGATGTTAAATAGCAAAATTGACATAGTTGAACATATACAATTACCTGGGTAATCTGAGAAAATCTACTGGGATGTAGCTCAGAGAACTAAACATGCTGAACTATGACAAAATGTGTAGAGTCCTGGAGAATATAATGATAATGCTTAGCCTATTTCAAATAGAAGCTCTAAAAGAAGGAAAAAAAGACATTTTTTTTTTCTTATTGTGAAAGGATTCCCCTCATCTAGTTAATAAACACATCCATCACCTCACATGTTTATCTTGTGTCTGTCTTTATTTATTTCTTTTGAGAACATTTAAATACTACTTAGCAAATTTTTAACTGTGTAATACAGTGTTATCGACTCTAGTCACCATGTTTTACATTAGATCCTCAGACTTATCTTACAGCTGAAAGTATGTACCCTCTTGCCAACTTTAAATAGTGTATTTGACTACATAATGGCTGGAAATGTGTGATACAGCTACATACAACTGGATATATTTAGCTATGAGTACATATATTAAAAATTTAAAAACCAGAAAATTCTTTAACTAGATATTCATCTCAAGATAGAAAAATAAAGTTAGTATAAATAAAGGAGGAGATAAAAAATATGACCATAAAGGAACCTAATAAAATGAAGGAACTATCAGTAATACTAAAAGGAAAGTTTTTCGAGAAAAATTGTAAAAAAAAAAAACCTATCAGGTAATACAGATCAATAAATATGAGGTATGAATAAACAATATTATGAATAAAGATGATACATAACTACAAATGGAATAGTGTCAAGAACTGTGAAGGGTCTACCTTTTACCCTATTTCTAAGCTAACACAATAGCCTGCTAGTTTCATGGAGGCCGGCAGAAAATACATGACTCGAGTCAGAGACAAAGGACTTTATAACTCATGGTGCGGCAAGCGGCATAACATTGGCCCACTTTTATCAGTTATTCTTGTTTCAAAGTCTCCATAGGTGATGTGAATGAGACCGTATTGGATACCTGCATATGCGGTGGGCTGCATTTCAGGAGGGTAACTCTAAGCTGAAGAATCCAAAATGTGAAGATAAAGAGAGCAGAGTATGATATTTTTAAACTTTACCATTACCATATGGGGGAGGTACTATTAAAATTGCTGTCCTAAGATAATTGTATGTATAATTTGGGATTAAGCAAATGAATATGTATAAGATGAATTAATTTTCTATTGCTGTGTAACAAATTGCCACAAACAGTAGCTTAAAACAACAACACATTTATTATCTACAGTTTCTGTAAGTCAGAAGTCCTGGCATGGCTTAAATGAATACTAGCTTTTTATTGTTAGCGTTTGGTCAGAGTTTGTGTTGCAGCCTTTTGTACCAGTGAGGATTCAGCCTCCTGTGAATGGGTCTGTGTGTGATTTGGGTAACGCTTTCTAATCTGCCTGGTGTTGTGCTCTGAGGTGCAGCCCGAGGCATGTTCCTGACCTTCCCAACCTGCAAAGTTGCTTCTAGTCCACCATCATAGAGTGGGGTGTTACTACAGGAAAAATGGGTCCCATATCTAGTCTGAGACGGTTTGGAAGTTCTGCTCAGAGGGAAAGAGGCCTTAAGTACAAAGTGATCTGCAGGCCCCCCTGTGAAGAGGAGTTATTATTTTGGAACAGAGTGGACAAACTCATGTTGATGAACATGGGGACCTTGGTGGAAAGCAATCAGGAGGCTGATAGCTGTGTGATTAAAAACAAAAAGCCATACCAACCAGAAATTTAATAGACAGAAAAAGGTAGAGAGAACCAAGAAGAACCCTTATGGGATCACAGTAAATGCCTGTATCTAAAAGGAAGAAAGATCTCAAATCAATGAATTAAGCTTCTACCTTAAGAAACTAGGGGGGCGGGGGGAAAGCTAAAATGAAAAGAAATCATAAAAATTTGAGCAGAAATAAAGGAAATATGGAGTAAAAGAAAAAACAACAGAGAAAAACACCAAGTTCAAAGTTGTTTCTTTTTATAGATTGGCAAAACTGGCAAACATTTACCTAGACTGACTATAAAGAGAGTCAAAACTACTGAAATCAGGAAAGAAAACAGAGACATCACTACCAACCCCAGAGTATTAAAGACAAAAAAGTCATGAAGAAATACTGTAAACAACTATATGCCAACAAAATAAATAACTTAGGTGAAATGAAAAAGATGCAAATTATCAATAAGGGCTCAGGAAGAAATAGAAAATCTGAGTAAAACTATGACAAGTACAGATTAAAATGAGTAATTAAAAAAACTCACAGAGAATATCCCAGATTCAGATTCTTTACTGTTGAATTTTACCACACATTCAAAAAAGAATTACTTCCAACTTTCCTAAGCTCTTCCAAAGATTAGAAGAGGAGGGGATACTTTGCAACTCATTTTACACTGCCAGTGTTATCCTGATGCGAAAGCAGACAAAGCAAAAGAAAACTACAGATCAATATCCAGTATGAATGTCTGTGCTGAAAATTTACAATGAAACACTACAAAACAAGTCCAGCAATGTTATATAAAGGATTGAACACCATGAAAAAGCAGGACTTATCCTAGGAATGCAAGTTGGTTAACATCTGTAGATCAGCTAAGGTAACAAGCCTTAGCAATGAAATAGGAGACAAAACCCACATGATCATCTCAATAGATGAAGAGGAAGCATTTGACAAAATCCAACACTTTTTCATGATAAAAACAAAAACAAAACAAGAATACTCAACAGACGAGGATTATAAAGGAACCTCCTCAGTCTGAGAGAAGGCATCTGTGCAAAACCAACAGTTAACATCATACTCAATGCAGTGGAATATTATTCAACAACAAAGAGAAAGTACTAAAACATAGATGAACCTCAAGTACATGCCAAGTGAAGGAAGTCAGTCACTGAAGACTGTGTATTCTGTGACTCCGTTTATATGAAACATGCAGACGAGGCAAGTCTATAGAGACATGATTGTATAGCTGGATGAAAAACAACCTGCTAGTCTTGTTTATAGCACCCAATCCTTTAACTAATGTTGATCGCGTTGATGGTGTTTTAATGACCTGATCAAAAAATTAACTTTTTCTTTACTCTATTCCTGAATTCATCTAAGGGAATTAAGGCATATCCCTTTAGAATGGATTTTTTTTGGATTTTTTTAGAATTTATATTGCACACAATAAAATAGTAAACAATACATAGTTTATTTTTAAACAACCTGAACCTTAAAAAAACTAGATGCCATCCAGGAAACAGAAATGCAATTGATTATTTAAATATGTTTAGGTTAGAAATAAATGTATATTTGGAATGTAAGCTCCATAAGGGCCAAGGAATTTTGTTTCATGTACTTCTATATCCTTAGTGTCTAGAACAGGGCCTAGCATAGTGGATTCTCACAAAGCTCTTTTGAATGATCATGTTCATCAAACATGAACTCGTATATTGATTTCATGACATTGCACAGAGAAGGAAAAGTCATATAAAGACCTGATATCTCATCTGGACAGGCAATTTACAAGAGACTTACGGACATTTAAATGAAATATATACCTTAGAAATCCAGTATTCTATATGATGGCACCATTGTGGGTTAAAGATTTAATTTTTAAAAAAGATATAAGTATATAGTGAACACTAAGGTGTTATATTCATGATTATTTGAAAGGCCAAAGAAATATCTGTTAAGTATTAAAGTGCAAAGATGCAGATAAAAAAAAGAATTACATACCTGTGTGTCACTGTACTACACACTTAATCATCTATTTCTACAAATGCCTCTGTTTCATTGTATGGTACTCCAGAAACATTTTTACTCAGACAGGGTACATGCTGGAGAAATCAGGTATTGGGTTTGAACTGTGGTTATCATTAAGACTAGAGCTGTTGGTTAACAGTGATAGTTTTCACTTAATAATGGTGTTTTAAATCAATCTTTTCAAATAAAAATAACTGGAGCTTGGAGAAGGTGCCCTTGGAGTTGTATAAATAAGGCAAAGATGTGGCTCAGAAGATATTTAAGGATACTCCACACAGGATGAAAAACATTTAAAACATGACCAAAAGCTCTTTAGTTGTCTATGAAAGAAAAATATGATTTACACACACCCACAAACACACACATGTGCTAAATCATGTAAAGAATTATAGCAGGACGAATGGGCCATAAATTGTGTATGCATTTACAGAATTAAACCTCCTGTCCAATCATTTTTATCAACATATTTGCAAGTCTCTTTGCTATTTCTATAAAGTACAGACCATTCTGTGAAATGCAGTGTGATTTTTAACATCAACCTTGTTACGGTATTTTGAAACGTTAGAGACGAATATTAAGCATGAGTTATAACTAATCAACACATTTTAAAGGACCCACATTTTTATACTTGGCATAAATGGATTCTTCTTCTCCAACTCTCTGTGCTTGTTTCAAATTCAAGTATTTCCCTCTGAAAATGGGAATCTCAAATGGGATTTTTGGATGTTAGAGCAAGCAAGAGTAATTGCTGTTCACATTTTCAGTAAACTTTTCTATTTAAACTCTCTTAGTTCACATATGGGTTGACTTCTCTGATTTATTTTGAAATGTTATGCAAATTCTGAGATTAAGTACATCGTAACGATAGGTATTTTAGCATAGAATCAAAATTCTTCCAAACTGCCAACTCCAGTGAATAATTTGTCTTTCTCAAACCCTAGGCTACCTCCCTCTGTAGCCTCTGCCCGAACCCTTGCTTCCTAATTCCTCTACCTCTTTGCTTACTCCTTCTATTCCTCACACTGCCCTTAGTTAGATGCCTTTAAAGGAGAAGCTAATCATGCCAGAGTCACACCCCTGCCACCCCTTGCCCATTGCCAGTTCAGAGCCTCCAGTTCTGTTACAGTGCTTTTTACACTGAGACCCAAAGTCCAAAAACTTCAGCAGAGTCAGTAAACACCTGAATATTCTCTCTATGTCTCCCCGCCTGTGGCATTTCCCACAACTCCAAAGAATTTCTTTCAGTTCATCCAACTTGTCACACCCCTGGGGCTTGCTTATACGTTATTCCTTCCACCTGGAGAGCCTCCCTCAGTGCTGCTTTCTGCACCTGCCCCGGCTGCCCGTACACCGCATCTCAGCTTCACGCTGCTCTTCCCGGAAAGGTGTTCTAAGAACGGCAGTCATACGCTCCTGTGGAATCCTCAACTTCTCCAGCATGATACGTGGCACAGACGTGTCACTTGATACATATTTGTGCCTTAAGTGATTTATTAAAAAAAAAAGAATCTCCCTTTTTTTGTTTTCCTCACTCCTGTTCCTCCAGAAACTGGGCTTTTTTTGTCTTGCTTCCTTCTTCTGTCTTCCAAATGTTGAGTTCTTCAAGTGTTTCCCGGCTTCCCTTTAAAGCTCAGCCTTCCCCCTCAGCAATTTCACGACGTCAAGCAGCACTCCCTCCTCTGTAGAGAATTGCTAGCTGGGCCTGCGTTTTCATCTTACTTCTCTCAGTGTCTGTCCACATGTAGCTCCTCGATTTCTCAATTTGGAGGGTACTTCACATTGAATGTGCCCCCAATTTCTCTCGGCAACTTTTGTCCCTGTCTTTCACACTCTTAGGAGCGAAACGACACATTTTCAATCTTAACATTTGGAAGACAGAAGAAGGAAGCAAGACAAAAAAAGCCCAGTTTCTGGAGGAAGGAAAACAAAAACAGGGAGATTCTTTTTTTTTAATAAATCACTTAATGCACAAATATGTATCAAGTGACACGTCTGGTACAGAGTATGTTGTGATGACTAATACACTCCACGCTCCTCATAGCCCCCAGTTCAGTGAATTGCCAAGTCTTGTTGAGGGGGCCACCCCAGCCTCTCTCACTGTCTCCTTTTCTATTTTCTGTGGCCACCCTTCTGCTTCCTGCTTCATTATCATTTATCAGGATTATGTTCAACACGTTTTGATGGGCTTCTCTCTTTTTAACGTCTCCCCATTCCACTGCGTCTTTTCCAACCTCTCTTTTTGGAGCTTTTTTATGTCCCTGGCTTTTCCAGGACTAGCTTCTACCTCCTTGTTCATGGTTCAGCAGAAAATGTCCAACTTCCTAACTTTCCCATGTGGAAACCATTTCTTCTCCCATTGAATTTTCATAGTGCTTAATGTGTATTTGTGTTATGGCATTTATCGGTTTCTTTTTTAAAATTTAACAGCCTATTCCTTTTTTTAACACTTAACACTCCCTTTTTCCATGCAGGAGTGTTAGTTTCCTGAAAGACATATTTATGTCTCGTTCACTTTGTATCCTCCACATATTTCACAAGTTCTAGATGCTAAACCAATGCATTTACCGAGTAACTGAATTGATTCAATCCTTGATTTTATACGGATATAGTTTTTGAATAAAATTTAGTTTATGATAGCATATTGATAGTATCTTTAATGGTTACTAAAGCATTCTTGTTTTTCTTACCTATTTTCTTGACTACTCATCATTGTCTGTTTTGTTAAATTGAAAGTGGTTTTCTTAGAGTCCTTTGTAAATTCCAAATGGTGTTATTTAATTCTATAAACATAGCTTGATATGTTTGCGATCAACTAAAATTCTATTCCCTTGCTCACTGCTGAGATGAGTACCTAAAGTGTTGCCTTTCTTGCCAATTTATACAGGAAGATTTTCGATCCACAATGTGGTCTCTCTGTGCAATCTGCCCCAAATTGCTTTACTTTGTTTTAATAGCAATAAGCACAAGGGTAGAATACTGAAGGTTGATTTGATGTTGAATTCCTAAAACAAAGAACAGCAGTTCCTATACTGATTATAAGAAGGGGATTCATCCCCGAATCTGGAATAAGATGGAGATGAAAAGAGTGTTCAAATGTTAGCAAACGTGAGGACAAGAAGAATTTGAAGGTCAGGAATTGAGGGAGTTCAAGTGTGTCCAGGGGTGTCACGTGAAAGAGGAGGAATGAGATGAGACAGCAGAGGGGCCAGCAGTTCAGAGATTCTTCACAAGTGGCCCTAGTGACCAACACTGTCTTTTCATCACAAAGCAGATTAATCTTTGTGCACACAAAAACAGAAATTAGACTAGGTAAATTGTGTCTCCTATTTGAGAAGGAACAGAGTTGCTGAGATAATGTATAAACGTGATCAGAAAAATGCCACATGTAAAAAAAAAAGGGTGATTTCACACAAGTATTGATGAAATATTATTAATCAGAGAAATATATTATGTGGAAGGGGTAAAATGGGATACAATAAGTAAGACATTTCAGGTTACCTGTGATTAGAGGATGAATTGATAAATTTTGAAATATATAAGCCCAATGTTATTGAAGTTTATTTTTACCTAATTTTAAACTTGTTCTTGAGTTTATTATGTCAAATATGTCTTAAAATGTTTTTCTTAAAATGTCCTTAGTTTTATGGTAAACACTTGCTTTGCCATGAATTATGTTTTGTTACTTTACAAATCCATTGAAATGCATTCCTTTTGGTTCATTTTGCTCAACACAATTTAAATATTTGCTTTTAGAAAAATAATAAAAAATATTATAATTGCTTAAAAGACATTCTGCATATAAATGTTATTATAAAACAATTGTTCAATGACTTAAGCATAAATGAATTTGACACATACAAATTTAATTTTCTTAAAACATGTAGATAAAATACTTTCAAATTATTTGAATATATTTAACATACTGAAAACACAGCTGTTCACTCCACCAAGCCTTAAGAATCTTAGAGCTTCCCAAGTTACTAAATTATGCCTAAATAGTGAAGACACTGCTATAAATTTGAGTTATTTTCTGTGTTTAAAGGGATTTCTTTAAAGAAAAGTTTAGAAACTGATAATTCTCTGAACTGATAATTCATCTGTCATGATTATATCAATCTGCTTTGTTTAGAGGGGGACTGAATATAGGATGAAACCAGAGGGAAACATGTTTTATTAGTCCAACTCTTGGTATTGACTATTTTCAGAGTTTATCTTAAAAAAAATTCCCAAAAACTAAGCACAGCATCAAATATATGTTACCAGATTCATAATTACGTCTGATGTTTTAAAATCTCAAACAGCAATGATATCCAGCTTTTTCTATATATATATATATTTTTGCTATTATTAATATACAGTTACATTATGGTTACTAGACTCCCCCTATTATCAAGTCCCCACCACATACCCCATTGCAGTCACTCTCCGTCAGCATAGTAGGATGTTATAGAATCACTACTTGTCTTCCCTCTGTTATACTGCCTTCCCGGTATCCCCCCACCCCACCCCCACCCCTGCTACATTACATGTGCTAATTGTAATAGCCCTTTTTCCCCCTTATCTCTCCCTTCCCACCCATCTTCCCCACTCCCTTTCCCTTTGGTAACTGTTAGTCCATTCTTGGGTTTTGTGAGTCTGCTGCTGTTGTGTTCCTTCAGTTTTTACTTGTTCTTATAGTCGACAGATGAGTGAAATCATTTGGTACTTGTCTTTCTCTGCCTGGCTTATTTCACTGAGCATAATATCCTCTAGCTCCATCCATGTTGTTGCAAATGGTAGGATTTGTTTTCTTCTTATAGCTGAATAATATTCCATTGTGTATATGTACCACATCTTCTTTATCCATTCATCTACTGATGGACACTTAGGTTGCTTCCATTTCTTGGCTATTGTAAATAGTGCTGCAATAAACATAGGGGTGCATCTGTCTTTTTCAAACTGGGCTGCTGCATTCTTAGCATAAATTCCTAGGAGTGGAATTCCTGGGTCAAATGGTATTTCTATTTTGAGTTTTTTGAGGAACCTCCATACTGCTTTCCACAATGGTTGTACTAATTTACATTCCCACCAACAGTGTAGGAGGGTTCCCCTTTCTCCACATCCTCACCAACATTTGTTGTTGTTTTTCTCTTGGATGTTGGCCATCCTCACTGATGTGAGGTGATAGTTCATTGTGCTTTTAATTTGCATTTCTCTGCTGACTAGTGATGTGGAGCATTTTTTCATGTGCCTGTTGGCCATCTGACTTTCTTCTCTGGAGAAGTGTCTGTTCAGCTCCTCTGCCCATTTTTTAATTGGCCTGTTTGCTTTTTGTTTGTTGAGGTGTATAAGCTCTTTATATAATTTGGATGTCAACCCATTATCAGAAAAGTCATTTATGAATATATTCTCCCACATTGTAGGATGTCTTTTTGTTCTACTGATGATATCCTTTGCTGTACAGAAGCTTTTTAGTTTGATATAGTCCCACTTGTTCATTTTTGCTTTTGTTTCCCTTGCCTGGGGAGATATGTTCATGAATAAGTTGCTCATGTTTCTGTCCAAGAGATTTTTGCCTATATTTTTTTCTAAGAGTTTTATGGTTTCATGACTTACATTCAGGTCTTTGATCCATTTTGAGTTTACTTTGTGTATGGGGTTAGACAATAATCCAGTTTCATTCTCTTACATGTAGCTGTCCAGTTTTTCCAACACCAGCTGCTGAAGAGGCTGTCATTTCCCGATTGTATATCCATGGCTCCTTTATCATATATTAATTGACCATATATGCTTGGGTTTATATGTGGGCTCTCTATCTGTTCCACTGGTCTATGGGTCTGTTCTTGTGCCAGTATCAAATTGTCTTGATTACTGTAGCTTTGTAGTAGAACTGAAGTCAGGGAGCATAATTCCCCCTGCTTTATTCTTCCTTCTCAGGATTGCTTTGGCTATTCGGGGTCTTTTGTAGTTCCATATGAATTTTAGAACTATTTGCTCTAGTTCATTGAAGAATGCTGTAGGTATTTAGATAGGAATTACATTGAATCTGTAGATTGCTTTAGGCAGGATGGCCATTTTGACAATATTAATTCTTCCTAGCCAAGAGCATGTGATGAATTTCCATTTATTAGTGTCCTCTTTAATTTCTCTTAAGAGTGTCTTGTAGTTTTCAGAGTATAGGTCTTTCACTTCCCTGGTTAGGTTTATTCCTAGGTATTTTATTCTTTTGGATGCGATTGTGAATGGAATTCTTTTCCTGATTTCTCTTTCTACTAGTTAATCATTAGTGTATAGGAATGCACAAATTTCTGTGTATTAATTTTGTATCCCGCAACTTTGCTGAATTCAGATATTAGATCTAGTAGTTTTAGAGTGGATTCTTTAGGGTTTTTTGTGTACAATAGCATGTCATCTGCAAACAGGGACAATTTGAGTTCTTCCTTGCCAATCTGGATGCCTTTTATTTTTTTTTTTGTGTTGTCTGATTGCCATGGCTAGGACCTCCGGAAGTATGTTGAATAAAAGTGGAGAGAGTGGGCATCCTTGTCTTTTTCCTGATCTTAAAGGAAAAGCTTTCAGCTTCTAGCTGTTAAGTATGATGTTGGCTGTCAGTTTGTCATATATGACCTTTATTATGTTGAGGTACTTGCCCTCTATACCCATTTTGTTGAGAGTTTTTATCGTGAATGCATGTTGAATTTTGTCAAATTCTTTTTCAGCATCTATGGAGATAATTATGTGGTTTTTGTCCTTCTTTTTGTTGATGTAGTGGATGATGTTGATGGATTTTCGAATGTTGTACCATCCTTGCATCCCTGGGATGAATCCCACTTGATCATGATGGATGATCTTTTTGATGTATGTTTGAATTTGGTTTGCTAATATTTTGTTGAGTATTTTTGCATCTATGTTCATCAGGGATATTGGTCTGTAATTTTCTTTTTTTGTGGTGTCTTTGCCTGGTTTTGGTATTAGAGTGATGATGGCCTCGTAGAATGAGTTTGGAAGTATTCCCTCCTCTTCTACTTTTTGGAAAACTTTAATGAGGGTGGGTATTAGGTCTTCACTAAATGTTTGATAAAATTCAGCAGTGAAACCATCTGGTTCAGGTGTTTTATTCTTAGGTTGGTTTTTGATTACCAGTTCAATTTCTTTGCTGGTAATTGATCTATTCATATTTTCTGTTTCTTCCTGGGTCAGCCTTGGAAGGTTGTATTTTTCCAGAAAGTTGTTCATTTCTTCTAGGTTATCCAGTTTGTTACCATATAATTTTTCATAGTATTCTCTCATAATTCTTTGTATTTCTGTGGTGTCCGTAGTGGTTTTTCCTTTCTCATTTCTCATTCAGTTTATGTGTGTAGACTCTCTTTTTTTCTTGATAAGTCCCGCTAGGGGTTTATCTACTTTTTTATTTTCTCAAAGAACCGGCTCCTGCTGTCATTGATTCTTTCTATTGTTTTATTCTTCTCAGTTTTATTTATTTCTGCTTTAATCTTTATTATGTCCCTCCTTCTGCTGACTTTGGGCCTCATTTGTTCTTCCTTTTCGAGTTTCATTAACTGTGAGTTTAGACTGTTCATTTGGGATTGTTCCTTTCCTGAGGTAAGCCTATATTGCTATATATTTCCCTCTTAGCACAGCCTTTGCCGTATCCCACGGATTTTGTGGTCTTGAATTATTGTTTCATTTGTCTCCATATATTACTTAGTCTCTGTTTTTATTTGGTCATTGATCCATTGATTATTTAGGAGCATGTTATTAAGCCTCCATGTGTTTGTGGGCTTTTTCATTTTCTTTGTGTAATTTATTTCTTGTTTCATACTTTTGTGATCTGAGAAGCTGGTTGGTACAATTTTCAATCTTTTTGAATTTACTGAGGTTCTTTTTGTGGCCTAATATATGATCAATTATTGAAAATGTTCTGATATCCAGTTTTTTTATGAAAAATAAAAATCCTCTTGAGGAGCAAGAAAGAAAGGCTGGAAGCATTCTTTGTGGGCATGTGAATGGAAGTGCCCTCCTTTACAGTGGAGACAGGCATATTAGTAGGGCTTGTAAACATTTCTTCTCCCCACCATGCACACACGTGCTGTGAGGTCATCCACTAGAGGACTTAGCACAGTTCCTCCCCTATGGTGAGCCTTTGGAAAACATGGATTTTAGCAAGTGATAGCATCTAATTATAAAAAATACTTCTGTATCATAAATATGAAAATATTAACAATATAAAAATAATAAAAGAGTAATGGTTACCGAAGTCAAACTTTACTATGTGTCAGGCAATATTACAATATACTGAAACAATAATAATCATGTAGCATAACATAACAGTCTACATTTATTGAACACTTAGTGTGCATATGTTATTGTCTTTATCATCCCCATTTTATAGATAAGAAGAGTGAAGCTTACAGTTAGGTAATATAGCCAGATTTATGCAGCTAGCAACTTTACAGATCCATGTAATCTGACTTCAACACCCTGCCTCTAAGAATTATGGACTAATTATTCACTGATGTTGGGGCATTTTAGTCCACCAAATAATTGGAATAAATTAAAAAAAATGTACTGTGAAGCATTCCTCAGGGTCGGCTCCAAAAACTCCAGATATTAGGGAAGAGAGAAAATCACTTAAGCCAACTTAAAATAAATAAGCACTTGTTAGCAAAAGCAGATGGTAGATGGTGCCTGTTTAAATTTCAAAAGCATTAAAAGGAAGACTGCTTGCCTAAAATAATGTTGTGTAGTTCATATTAATCATAAAAGATACTTTCCATCAGCTTGTGAAATTAAATCTCTGATTATATAATATCTTCATTCTGTTGAATGCTTGTGTTCCATTTCAGAGGGTAGAGTTAGTGAAAGAATTCAGAGGGATATTCCTCTTAGCACTTTAAGTCAGTTTGTTTTCAGATTGGTCATTGGTTATAAATAAAGTTACTGTTGAAATAGAAGTGTTGGGAAATGTGTCAAGTTAGTCAAGGCAGAGAACAGAAACTTCTGAGGGTAGGGACCATGTATATATTTTGTCAGTAAACTGTCCTCAGCCAGGAATGTGTGAAATGCTCTCTCTTTCCCTCAGTCATAAGCCTTCCTGTGGAGACATCACTTTGAGTGCCTTGTTATTTTTGTATTTGATATTTTACTACTACTTGGAAAAGGGGCAAGAACGTTCTGAGACAGAGTACTAAAGAGAAAGTCAGTCAAATTTTATTCCACTGTAATTGTTCTGTCTGATTTCTTTGAAAAGTTATGTGATCTTTAATGCAGTCAAATAATATGTGTAATTTTCATATGCTGTAGAAACAATATTAAAAAATGAACACTTATGAACCCCTAAGTTAAACTAAAGTCTAAAATATTGCCTATTACTTTGTCAACTCCTGTATTTTTCCCTTTGACAATATTTGCTGATATCCGTTAAGGTCACGAAGATTCCCTTGAAATTTTGTATTTATTATTATACCCGTTATTTGAGGATTAGATTGACTATTTATGTATGTATTCAAAGTAAAATATTTTTACATTTTGTTTGTTGAGTTTTATAAAACCAGTGTCATTTGTCTAGAGCTTGAATTTTTCACTCAAAATACTATTTCTAGCATTTGTTAACAAGATTTCATATGATTATGGATAATTTATGTTCACTCCTGCTGTTGGTTTGCAATTTTGGGGGTTACCCAGGTGAAATTTGAAAGTGGTCCCTGTATACGAAGGGCTAGGAGAGAGCAAAGAACTAGGCAGACTGCCCCAGATTAGTAGGTAAAAAGCAAGAAAACTGATGTATAAGACTTGTTTTGGGCAGCTGCAATGAATCTATCTTCATACCTGCCCTCCAGAATTTTAAGAGTTGACAAAGAGGACCTAATGGTGTTCAGTCACCTATGCTGCCCAAGTGGTCTCAACAACACATTACTTAAGGAGGTGTCCTTGAATTGGCTATTACTATGGAAACAGTGGGAAGAGTGTA
The DNA here is from genome assembly GCA_032199065.1 of Smutsia gigantea. Taxonomy (NCBI): domain Eukaryota; kingdom Metazoa; phylum Chordata; class Mammalia; order Pholidota; family Manidae; genus Smutsia; species Smutsia gigantea. Next base: position 79,737 of record JAVSCE010019492.1, read on the forward strand.
AATTCTAAAGATGGAGGAGGGAGTAAGAGTATCTGATTCCCCAGGCCCAGTTTGTAGATCAACCAGCATTTTGATGACCTCCAACATTTGCATGGATTAGAATGGCATATTTCTAAAAGTCTAGTGAGCTTCCTTTGTACAACTGCCTGGGACTAGACATTTCATTATGATATTATTTTTAAAAATATATTAGGAGTTTTCAACTTTCTGATTCTTTTCCCTACTCTTAATTGAAGTACTATTTACATACAGTAAAATGCACAAGCTTTTAGGGTGCAGCTTGCAGTTTTGAAAAAAATATACCTATACTTTCAACAAAATATAGAACAGTTCTGTCACCCCAGATGTTTCCTTCATGCCATTTTCCAGCCAGTCCAAACCCGGCTTTCTAGTCTCAACAGGTAACCAGACTTATGAATTATAATGTTGTGTATTATTTTTGCTCCTAGAATTTTGTATTAATGGAATTTGACATGATAACACTTTTTTGTATCTGACTTCTTCCAGCTTAATGTGGTCTGCATCCATGCCATTGTATCGATCAGTGACTAATTCCTATTTATGTGTAAACTTGTTTATCTTTTCTCCTTGGATGGGTGTTGGTTTATTTCTAGTTTAATTGTAGTTGTGAATAACATCTCACAGACATTCGTGTGGAAGTCATTTTGTGAATGTGTGCTTTTATTTCTCTTTGTAAAATACTTATGGATAGAATTACTGGATCATAGAAGAGCTCTATGTTTAACTTCATAAATAACTGCCAATTTTCTTTCCAAAGTAGTTGTATTATTTTAAATTGCCAACAGTGATTGCTCCAGTAGTTCACATTCTCAACATTTGAACTGTTATTTCCCTTTAGCAATTCTGATGTGTGTATGTTTAATTATTTACTTGATGGAGATTTTTATAGATTCTAAATTCTAGTCATTTTTCAGATGTATGTATGGGGACTATTTTCTCTCAGTCTGTGGCTTAATGAAAAAGTCTATTCAATTTCTTAATGGTTTTTTGATCAGCAAAAGTTTTAGTGAATGCTCTTTGCTTCCTGGTTAAGTAACATTTCCCAGCCTAAGACTGCAAAGACATTCTTCTGTGCTTTCTTCCTAGAATGTTTGTAATTTTAGCTTTTATGTTTAGATCTATTACATATCTCAAAATAAGGTTTACCTAACTGTGAAGTAGGATATAAAAGGTTTTCTGTGTTTATTTTGCTTTTGCTTTTTTTAGGGGGGTATATGAATATCCTGCCATTCCAGGGCCATTTGTTAGACTTTTTCAAATTTGATGCTTTGGCACTTTTGTTGAAAACCAGTTGACCTTCTAACTGTGTTCTTTCTGAACTTTATACTGTTCCATTTATCTGTTTGCCTATAGGCACAACAATCTATGCTCTAGTAGAATATTGAAAAGCTGTAAGAGTAGACATGCTTGACTTCATCCTGGACTTGGGAAAGCTTTTAGTCTTTCACTATTGAGTGTAGTCTGTTTCTTACTGTAGGACCATGGATTTAAAAAAAGAATAGGAAAACTCTGCTTCAGAAGGCAATTACTTAATTTTATTTATCTTTATCCTTCATGTGCACAATATGAAGTATAAATACAGTTTTTGGTGCATTTTCAAACTTCTACGATTTTTAAATTAATCAGTGTATGGTTATCTGAGTCATTGGTTTGGGAATGTTCCTCTCTGTAGCTGAAAGCATATTCTGATAACTTCTCTTAGTTTACCTGTTTTTAACCATGTTTCAGGATGAATAAACAAATTGGATAGGTCCACCCCTGATATTTTTCCAGATTTAGACAAACTGTTTTATATATATGCTCTATCTGTAGTGTTTAAATTCTTGTATATGTGATCACATGTTTTATTTGCTGAATCAAAGAACAACTTTAATATAGAAAACTCTGTAATATTGAAGAAGAATTGAATCTCTTTATTCCTAATCATGAAATTTGGAATAGAATGTTATAGATACAGACAATGCTTAATAAACATGAATATTAGATTTCATTTTAAAAATCAATTTAAAATATTACCTTTGCAATTTTGAAGATGCATAGTCATGTTAAATTTGTTTTTTATTTAATAATCTGATTGGAGATAAAGAGCCTCTAGAAAGTTTGTAAACCATTGTCCTTTTCCCTGTTTGTGTATTTGATTATACATTAAATGATATGTTCAACACATTATTGATTTTGGCCTTCCTTTGGAATGAGGCATCCTTTTTCAAATGGATCCTTGATAAGAAGTCTGAAATGGTTTCGTGTGTGTGTGTGTGTGAATGGCATAATTCTCTATTCCAGGTGAAGTTTGAAAAACCCACTCCCATCAGTTATTCTTGGTACACATTATTACTTTTCTCTCTTTTAAAACAAACATTCTATCGATTTTGTTTCTAGTTCAATTTTGTGGGGAAATTGCTCGGACCAAGAGGAAACTCCTTGAAGAGGCTACAGGAAGAAACAGGTGCTAAAATGTCCATCCTGGGCAAAGGATCAATGAGAGATAAAGCAAAGGTACTGGACTTTGAATTTGATACTTAAACATGCAGGAGGTTACCTGTAACAGCCATGCCAAATTTACAAGCACATCTGAATTTTCTCCATCATTTCCTATGATTTTCACCTTCTGGAACCATTCTGTTCCACTTTCTGATGTCTCCTCCATTTTCATAAAAACCCATTATTGGTCTTCTTTTCCCCCAGAACATTTATTTCTCTATTTTTATTCTCATTAGTCCTTTATGTAGGTTACTGTCAAATCTTACTGCTTTTTCTGTGTTCTCTGTAGGATGTTTCTATATGTCTATGTTCATTTTCTTTAATTCCCTGGCTGGATTCCCTTTCTTTCTTCAACTATATCACCTACTCACATCATTGTATCTCTCTCATCTTATCTGTATGCTGTTTCACTCTGATCCTCCTACCTGACGCAATTTAAAATACTTATTTGCAAATCTAAGAGAATTCCATTTATGTTTGGAAATGTTTCAGTGATATTAAACAACTCAGCTGACCCCAAAAGAAATATTTGAATTTTGATGTCTGGAATGATTCATTTCACAACCGAACTACATAATTTTCCCATATTGTAAAGTGATAGCAATTTTCTGTGTTTTAGAACCCAGCGTTTTGGAAAAATAACAACCATTCATTGAAATTTATTCATAAAGGATCTTTTAAAATTCATTGAGAAAGGGTGGATGGGTTTTGGTAGTATTATTTGGCCCGGCCGTACTTTTTTTGTTTGATAGGTTGCCATGGAAAATAAAATATTCAAACATTTATTTCTGACTATGGGAATTACTTAGAAAATTATTTAGAAGTTCTGTCTTTCAACTATTAACTTGAAATCTTAAGTGAAGAAATGTATAGTGAGAAATGTTACTGAACAGGTGAATATATCATACATAACATTTTATCTTGATTGAAATAAGGCTATTATGGTGTTTGAGCAAGACACTGTATGGGTACTTTTTTGGAATGGATCAATGGTCAATTCTATGAATTGCAAAAGGAGTGCTTCTTAGTAGTCTTCTATTTTGGGTAACTTCTGGTTACTATCTACTGTGTACACTTTCAGAAATCATTGCTCTCTTGTCAATCCTCCTGGTTCCTGTTTCTCTGAGTACATTAGAGGAAATAAAAGGTTTTAAGAGGTATAATATCACTATCTAGTCATGAGATTAGCTTTTGCCCTCTACCACAAACTCATTGGGATTTTCTATATGTATAAGGGGAAATTGACTCATGTAATCTATGGTCTGTACTTTGATATGTTTTTAAAATATTTGTTTTGTTATGGTCTCCAGATATCTCATAGTCTTACATTATAAACTTCATATTGTGTACTTTTATACTCTTACACATTTTTTAAACATTTAACTCAGGCATCATCTTCCAGCAGGGTTTTCCTGAACTTCTGTGATTAAAAACTCAGTCTTACCCCTTAACATATTACCATATTTCATTGGAATTTTCTGTTTCTCTCATTAACTTGTACACTTCCACAGGCCAGAGGAATGTCCTAGTCAGCTTTGCACACCCAGCACCTCCATGTAGTCTATCCATATCTTTCAAAGAAAATGGGTGTGTATTTTTCATTCCCATATATTTGGACTTTTTTTTCTTGTTCATAAAGTTTTAAATTGTATTTGCTTTTCCCTGTGAGCATTGTAGGTGCCAGCCTACATATTTGACAATCTAGTAGGAAACAAATTTGCTTCTATTAAGTTTCCATTAGTTTTAATTTACTGACAGAACCTGTTACTTAAAATCCTGTTCCTCACTGATTACTTTTGGGGTGATCTATCATTTTTTGTCTGTGCTTTGAGTTCTTTCATTGTTCCTTTACAAAATGAAAGAAATGGAAACATTTAATAACAATAATAATGTATTGTACTCTAAAACACATTTTATAGAATTTAGAAAAGATTTTAATGGCCAACAGTACTAGACACATAGCTGAAATAAAACCACAGACATGGATATGAAAAATTTTACCTCAGTAAACACTTGGTAAATTATTGATTATTATGCTGCTATTTTGCCTCTCCTCAATATGACCTGAACTGGAAGATTTGACATGATTTTAATCTTTTTTCTAGTAAGTAAAACTCATCTGATTCTTCAACAGACGTATATATGTGTATATGTATTTAGACAGCCACACAAGCATATATTCATGGATGAATGCAGAGGTATTTATTGGACATACTATGTGTCATTCACAGTTCTTGTTCCCAGGAATAAATATGACATAACTTTTTTCCCTCCTGGAGTTTACATTCTAGTGGGAGAGACAGACAATAAAGACATAAATAAATAAATAAATAAATAAATAAATAAATAAAAATGAATAAATATATTTAATACCATCGGGTATTGATAATTGTGGTGGATTAAAATTAAACCAAGGAAAGGCAAAGAGGTTGATGGTGGTGGAAGTAATAACTGGGTATGACGATCTAGTAGGACACTGGATCATGAGAAAGAAGCAACCAGAGAAAAATCAGAAATGGGGGCAAATACCAAGAATCCGTATCTTTATCTAAAACTGTAACTCATGACAACTGTGGAGCCATACCGCTGTTTCTGTCTGTATTTATTCCCATACAGCCACTATCTGATTTCTTTGCTCACCTTTATAGCAAAGCTTGCTGAAAATGGTATTTGCAGTCAGTCACTCTCTTCCCTCTGTTATCATTCTCTTCCTCAGTTCCTGTGACTGGGGCTCTTCCTCCAGACCTTGAAGCCCAGGACTGTCTTCGGACTTTTTTCTTTCCTTCATGACCTCATACCATCTACGTGCTTCAGAACCCAAAATGTGTATGTCCAGTCCCGGTCTCTCCCTAAGGATCTAGATTTATATTTAATTACCTCCTCAACATCTTCTTGTGGATATCTAATAGTCACTGAAATGTAATGTGTCTAAATACACATATACAAATATATATATGCCTTTGGTCTCTGTGTGTATATATATGTATATGTGCATATATGAATTAAATATATATGAATTAAATATATATGTATTATATATATATATATATATATATATATATATATATATATATAATATTTACGTGTGTATTTACCTACACATGTTATTTCTGTACTTACTTATATATAGGAAGTACATGTAAATACATATGCAGAGTGTCAGGGGGATAAACCAAAGGACTGAAAGAGTAAGAGAGAAAGGTTGACAGATTGAGAGACATACCTCTGCCAACCTTTAGGGCCTCCGTGAAGGCAATATGGTCATGAAACCTTAAGATTTAGGGCTACGTCCTGTTTTTGTCCTGTGTTTGTTAAAAAGCAAATCTGATTGAAACAGGAAATGAAAACAGCCCATACTCAACCGTATTGTGCTTGGGAACTCAAGCCTACAGAGGTTAGATGTGTGTATTTAAAGTGTCTATCAGCAGGCATTGAGGAGATCGACACACAATGGCAAGTCTGTTTTTCACATTCTGTGCAATAGAAAACTAAATAAAAATTCTGAAGCATTACAAGGTGCTCTTTGGACACCTGCAGGCAAAGTATGTTTCAGCAGCCTCTTCTGTGGTCCTAGAGTCAGGCTCCTGCCTTTCCAAACTCATTTGATAGCCTCGCTTGCAATTACTTGCTTGCCTCGCCATTCTAGGACATAATGCACATTGTCGTCCTGTGCTGCATACACCATTACGGTGCTACACAACGCCTGTCTTAGACTGGGTACTACTTGGATCATTGTGTAAGTCAGGACAAAATAACTGCAAAAATATCTCTTACACATTTGCTATGTGCTCAACTGGAGATGAAATAGTATACTGTGTAGAGAATAAGTATTAGACATGACTCAAGCCCTCACAAAATTTTTAAACATCCTCATGTGTTTAACACTTTATTTTAAAAAGTATCAATCATTGAATTAGTCGGTGGAGACAATGACATACTCAGTGTTATTTTTATAAGATTTCTTAATCTTTAGACAAATATGAAGTTTTAAGACTTGTTTTCAGATATTATAACATTAACTGTACGATACAAAAAACAGTTCTAGTCGTTAGGATAGTAAGAAGAGTCTAACAAGTTTAATGTTTTTATTTGTGTTTGTTTTTGATGAATTTGGGAGAAACATGCCTTTCTATTTAGTTATACTAAACCAATATCTCTGTAAGCAAAGAAAGAAAATCAAACCCAAACGACAGTAAATTACAGTAACATCCAAGACAATGACTGTAGCCAAGTCCTACCTTCTTTTCATTATTTCATTCCCATATTGGTCAGATCCCAGAATACATGGACTCACATTCTACCTAAAACGATGCAGGAATGCTTGAACAGAAGCTAAGTTTTAAGTTGTGATGATAAAAGGTATTCCTAGAGAGATCTAGGAAGTAAAATATGTTTGCAGTATTTCAAAATACCTCAGAAAATTAACTGGCAGTTCAGAGATGTCTTTACAGTCGAAGTCCTTCATATGCCATATGGCCAGCCGGTTCTAAATAACCATGCAGCTGCCAGCTTCACTAGCAGTTGCTTCTGAGCAATCTTCAGGGGTAACTTACTGTAGCTTGGATGGAGTGTTGCTATATTTAGTGAGGCTGATATCAGAGATTGTTGAGGGAGAACAGAGGAAGTGCTGGTTTTACTGACTTATCTTTGAAAAGAAGAACCAATGTATTAGCTCCAAGAAAAAAGGTTCAAGAAGCTAGAGAAAAATCACACCCAGATAAGAGTGAGGGAACAGCAGGAAAGCATGAAGGCATATCTCTTGCATAATTACCCATTGTTCTCCAGTGGAAATCACAGTTGGCCATGTAGCAAATAAATTGTATTGCAATGAAAAGTATCTTAGCATTTCCATTAATAAGGCTGGTTGAAATTATGGAATGTTGTAGTCTTAAAACAAGCTGGTGATTATAGGTTAAAGGTAAAGTGCTGCTTGGTAGAGTTTTATCTCACAGTGTGTGATCATTCCCAAGGCAAGCCTTTGCCTCTTTGATGTGCTAATACCATGTGTAGCTTCTCTGTTTTAATATATCTTCAGTATTCGGGGATGGCTGCTTTCGTAAAGCCTTTCTGATTTTATGGCATGATTGATTTTCATCAACAATAAAATCAACTAAAATCCTTCAAAGTGATACGGCTTCCTGGTAGGCAGTGTGGGTGTGAACCATCCTCTCATTCCTGGGCGATGCATCACATCAAACAGCAATGGTTAGGCTCTCAAATCCTGAAGGGCAAGGCCGTGCTCAATGCTTGTCTGTCAGGCTGGGGCTGGTTACATAGACTCCTGTTTCAAATTTTTAACATCTCCAACAACAAAGCAATTTGTAATCCCACAGAATCAAGAGCACAGATGCTCTGATTATAATGTTAGCTATGCCCCTTGTACACTGCAAAGTAAATAGATAGCAATAGTTTTTTCTCAACTTCTTTTCTGCAGAAAAGAATGCCTTTCCTGTCTTGACATCCAGAGACAGAGGAATGAGCATAATACTTGGCTGAATTGTCACTTGGGTTTGTGAAGGACAAGGAGTGTGTCCTAAATTACAGATAGTTGGGATTTTATTTTAGATTTATTCACAGCATTCTTATGTTTTTCTGACTTGAATTCTGAGAAAGTAGAAGAGCAGCCCGAAAGGTCCCCCCTGAAAAGAGCAGCTCGTGAGGCAAGGAGCATTGCATCACAAATACATATTTTGTGAGGACACAAGGAAACCTTGTTTCATGGTGAACCCCCATAAGGTGATTTCAACCTGTGATACATTTGGACTCCAAGCGGTCAAACAATTAAAATAGTCTTGAGTTGAAGAGTCCAGTGTATCATGATATTCATGAGAAATCAGTTTCACATGAGCATCTTCAACCCTTTTATGGATAAATAGTTTGTCAGTCACTATAGTGTGCTTTGACATTAGAATGACAAAAAAAAGCGCCATAAATCAATCCAGACCCTTCATAAGCTTCAGTGACAGAGCATGCGGTGGCCGTGTTTTATGTATTGTGAATCAAACTTATATATTATTTTAAATCATTCATTTCCTCTAGTCTGATTTTACTCAGAGCTAGACACGTTTAATTTTTGGAATTAAGACCTGCTGCTGGAAAGCGTGCAAGAACCTCATGTCTCAGCCATAAACCAAAGAATATGGACAGCAATTTTTTTTTTCATGTTACTAGTGTAGTCACTTTTCCCCCATGGTCACTCTGTCACTTGTTATTGGGACTATACCCTTGTTTCCCATGAGGAATGACATGAGGGAATCAGAATCAAGACCTCTCATACCACGTCGCAGGAGATTTTTATTTATTAAGCTATTAAAAAATAGAATGAATGAAGACATAGAAAGGGACCAGGTATGTCTTGGATACTTTAAATTCCACATCTGTGGCAGTTGACATTTCTTTCCGAGTGAGATGAGTGGGGTCTGCTTCTCCTTCCCCTGGAATCTGGATGGTTCTAGTGACTTGCAGTCGACGACAGAGCAGGCGGCCCTCTGTGGTTTCTGAGGGGAGCTTAGAAGATGAAAGGTGCCTTCTACCTCTTTGCAAGAACAGTCTCTTGGAGTTCTCTGCTGCTCTGAAAGGATTCTGACACTTCTAAGGCTGTCCCTAGTGAAGAAGCCAAAGTTATATAGAGAGGCCATGTATAGGTACAGGCTTTGAGTCATCCAGTCCAGGAACTACACATGCAAGTAAAGAACTCTCCAGACATTATCGGTCTCTGGCCATTTGAATGAGCCCAGGCTGCTTAAGTCCTCTTCTCTGTAGCCCCAGACTCTGGGAACAGGACAAGTTATCCCCACTGTACTCCATCTAAATCCCACCTCACAGACTCCATGCACATAGTAATAATAATAACATGGTTGTTTCTTTTGGCAGCTAAATTTGGCATGGTTAGTCTAAAACATATTCCTACTACTTCGTTTATAAAATTAAAAGATGCTCATCATTGTTAGCAATTTTCCACATCATAGATATGTTCTCTTGCATTTGTACTGCTGTCTCATGGCTATTACTACAGACTTTGATAATTTCTGGGGTTTTGTGTGGGTTTGAATGTTTGGTATTTTGATTTTGGTTCTTTTTTTTTTACTTGTGACTTGCTTTGAAGCACATGTTGAACTTTTATTTCAAAGTTACCAGTAAGGGAAAAATAAAAGTCTTAAAAGAAAGTCAATCCAAAGATTTCTTCTTGGGAGAGGCATTTTTATGAGAGACCAGACACCAAACATAGAACATTCTACTTAAAAAGTATTAGGTGACTCATAAAGCTGGTTAAGGTCTTTGTGCCTTTGAATGTCTAGCTTAATGTCACAAGACTCTAGGTTAATTGGGTAGGTAATTCTAATTTCTCTGTAAGGCTTCTTAATTTTATTACAACCTGACAAAGCAAGTGCTCTGGCATTTTATTAGAGATGCTAGATGGATCCCAGAAGGGGAAGGAAATTGGACCTTACAAAAACTACTGCCCCAGATCAAGATTGGGATGGTCTCCTTTCTTAGTTCCTCTTTGGCCAAACTGGATCACTGAAGGTTTGTCTTAGCCTAGAGGAGGATCATATGACATTTTGGTGCTGATAACATTAACTGAATGTGTTGCTTCCTTAGTCATTTCTTACATTTCTTATAAGTGGTGGAATTTAAACATGAGATCAAGTTATATAATACATGCCCCATTAAGATTCCCTGCAGTAGGTGAACCCATGGACATTATTTCTTTCTTTACCAGTTTCCTATATTAGGGTAGAATTTCTCAGCAGAACTTAAGGTGATTGATTTGAGTGATATACAATTATATCAGTATATTTTATGTTACTCAGTGCTACACATATATTGTATATTTAGTGGCCTATCTCACTATGTATTTTAAATATTAATATTTGCCTCATTTTTTAAATTTGGATTCTACCATTGCCTTGGCCACACATTTCAAATGCTATAGACACATATGAATAACCAAAGTAAAGTAATAGATCCGTAGGAATAAACCAAATAAATATATTGTGTCTATATAATGATATGCAGGTAATCAAATGATTACATCAAATGATATATAGGGGCCCAGTAGGCCTATTTAAATATATCACTGCTTTAACAGGAAAATTGGGTATTAGGAAAAATTCCTGAATAGCTTAATTTTTCTCACTGTAAGAAATAAGACATTTGTAATTTTGTGGGTAATTTTAATGTCAAGTCAAGTAGGAATAGTTATTTAAAAGTCAAATAATATCATATTTACGCTCTTAAAAAACCTTCGATGAAAGGGTGGTTGTTTGTATTTTTTGGAAAGATGCTGTCAAATGTTTGTTTTAAATCATTGAAACTTGACCCCAATATAAGCCAGGTCTTTGGAGAAAAAGTTGGACATCTTGTTCTAGCACAGTTTGGGGAATTTGGAGATACAGTTAAGAGGCCAACGGGCCCAGAGTGGTAATGACGGAGAGAAAAATCCTGCAGTTAACTCAAGTGTACTATCAGCACCGATTTAGATTCTGAATCTCATTAGCTGCAGTGATGTTTATTTGACTTAGTATTCCGTTTCCTCCTTATTAGTTTTTTAACTTCGCAAGTCATTCATTCCGAAGTTGCATAGCTATCTAGTTTTATCAGCCACAAATACCTGAATCATTCCTTAGCTGAGTAGAGTTGTTATAAACACTTGAAAATTGAGCTCTTGACAACCCTTGATACAAAGTAGAAAGCTCTGTTTCCTGGCTCTAGTTAATGATGCTCAACTGAGCCCAGAGAAAGACAGAGAAGTCAACTGCTCTTTGGTCTAGCAGGTAACACGACTGAGTTCACATTTGCTTTGGGTGTGTATTGGTTCACCAAGAGTAAAATAAAAAATTTTTTAAAAATGGTAGAAAATGAAATTTTACTTATTTTGCTATGAACACAATCAGTTGCACCACTTGACTTTTTGTAGCCAGTACAAAGTTTTATACACTTCTAGGGACACCATTCACAAGGCATTCTCTGTGAACTGTGCCCCCCGTCGTCCAATACTGCCCGTCACCAGCACTTGAGCAAGTTCCAGGAGTAAGCACCAAAAGTCAAAACAGGAAACACCTCCATGTCCTTCTCAATATCATAAATCACCTAGACTCCTTATAAATATATTTATTTCTAAAATGTTATCTGCATAGATATTTATTATATATTTTTGTGAAAACTGAGCATTTGTTTTAATTTTGATAGTACTAACATTTAACTTTTTTTTTTTTTGCTTTTTTTTGAGATGGGCTATGAACTGGTACCCAGTATTCTTTCATGTAGTTTACCCCAGATAAGGCATCCCTAGTCTGTATGTGTATGATTGCTAACGTCTGCAATCCTAGCATCACTGTGGTGTTAAAAAACAAGGAAACAAAATGTGGTCCTTGATTTATTGAATTTGAAATGTCTCTAAAAGCTTTTGTGTTCATATTTCTGCACTTATCATGCCCTGGATTGCTCCTGCCTCTTTGTCAATAGAAGGCTTTTTGTTTTATTCTTCCTTCTGCATGTTTTGAATTTTTTTTTTATTTCTGTCATTCGGTACTTTTACGGAATGTTTTTCCAGCCTTTCTTGATTTTCTTCCTTTTACCTATCTACCTTAAAAAAAATGTAAAGCTAAAATAGTTTAAAATCGGAGTAGTAGTTTCTGTGCTTGAATCCTGAATGACTCTTATTTCGATCTTCATGAATATTACTAGAATGTGAGAGATGTTTATTTCCTCAGTAGCATCACCAGTGTCATATTTACTTAAGTCAAACTTGTCTAAGTCAGCAGTCACCCCTACCAATCCAGAAGCATAGCAATAAAGAATAAGATAGTAAGCCATCAACTGAATAGAAATATCCTACCACATGCTGAGTTAGTATTTTCAGGTTTCCAATTCTATATATTTTAGACTGAAAAGTTTTATTCACACTTTATTTAGTTATGATAATAATCTAAAGCAAAGCATGTGGAAACTTTTGTTACGATTATCATTTGTCTAACTGGGTTTTGTTGGCAATGCTATAGCTTTAACATAATAATCTGGTATATAATATTTTGATTTGGGAACCCTTAATATTATGAGGGCAATTGTGGGATTGTGTTCACTTCCATTGAACTGATGGAAGGAATAAACTGTGGTTTCATACCATACACATACATATGCAGATAGCACATTGTCTTACACAATTTTAAAGTTGACAGAGAAAGGAAAAATATTAGTTTATTTCATTCATTTTTTATAGCTCAAATATATTATTGTCCAAGAGACAGTAATTTGCTGGAGATTACTGGGAAATTTCTAAGAAATATTTAATTATTAGATATAAAAAATAAAGCATAAACATAAGGACCAGTTTCATGAAAGGACTGGCTTAAACCAGCAGATCAATTTCAAGGACCCATAACATTGCAAGAAATAGACCTTACTAATTTTTTTCCTGATGCTTTTTAAACTGTAAATACCCAAGATTAATAAGTAGAAAATGGACCCAAATGACTTCAACTAACTTCAAACTGCCTATAGAATATAGAAGATTGAGTTACCCTAGCTCTTCATCATGATCTGGCTGCTATAAAATTTTCATCTGGTTTAGATATAGTTTATTTATGAAAAGGTTGTGATCCATCTTCTGTCCTGTGTATCACAGACAGTGTGTGCACGGAAGGAAAAAGGGGAGGAACAGCAGCCTGCCCTTTAGAGTATGACAGATGTCTGCTCTTAGTCAGTCAGCAGCTCCGGCCCCATCTCAGGGAAAGATGAGGAGCAGCAAGGGCCCTTCTGGGGACTCTTCCTGTCTTTAGAGCCCAGAGTTTCCTTTTCTGGAGGAAAGAGTTTATCTCACTTCTTCATACCTAAGTAGTTTTATAGGCTACAGAACTGATCACAGTAGACTTAACTGTGCAAGTAATAGAGATTTTCTTCCACATTGCTAAAAATCACTTTTAAAATTATAAGCCAAGTAACCATGGATTTTATTAGAACTACCAGGGAAAGATCATTATATATATTTTCCCTTACTTTTATTAAGGTATAATTTACATATACAAAAATATATGTAACACTTTTAGTCATGTTTGTACCGTCACAATCAAGATAAAGAATATTTCTGCCACGTCAAGAATTTCTTCTGCATCTTGCTCTACCTGGTCCCTGGTGAACTGATTTGCCTTCTGTTGCTATCTTTTAGCCTTCTTCTACAATTTCATAAATTGATTTATACAGGATGTAGACTTGCTCCTCTATTATTTCACTTAACTTGCTTTTGAGGATTATCCATCTTGAATGTGTCAGTAGTCTGTTCTCTGACATCACTGAGAAGTTATTCATTGTGCGGCTGGCTATACTACAATTAGTTTATCTGTTCTTCTTTTGATGATAATTTAGATTGTTTTTAGCTTAGACTATTATGAGTGAGGCTGCTATGAAGATGCATTTATCAGCCTTTGGATATATGACTTCACAAAAGAGGATTTGGGAATTATTCATCAAAAGTTAAAGCACAGGACATTTATATCATTTTCTCTAACATAACATTTATTACAGGACTGTATATTTTTTAGAAAGTTAGAAAGAAGTACTATGCATTGGTTATATATTTATTCTTTGATTTTTGGTATGGTTTACTTGACATTAGTAACATCATTAGCTTTATGAAAGTTCTTTTATTAGTCATTCATTTTTCATTCTGCAAATAATCATTTCTAAATTAAGGTTTGGAAGACTTCTTTTTTCCAGCATTGCCCTAAATTAGGATACCAGAGTTCAGGAGCAAATTGGAGATTCTGAATCCCTAGGCAGAGAGATTATATTTGTTAGATAAATGAAGCCATCTGCATCAATTTAAATAGTTCTACCAAATTGATTCATGAAGTGTCTAATATTTCCACGTAATTAGCAATGGCATTTTCAAAACTCTATAACTGAGAGGAAAATTTAACCTTCTCTGAAGAATTGCTCACTCTAGGGTTGTTACTTTAGACAATTATATTGTTCTAAGGGAATACTCACCAAAGAATTATGTCAGACTTTGAACAGATGCTGCAAGATCCCTGTTTTATTGCTGGTGCAGTGGAGTGCTGATATTAAAAGTCTTCATCTCCTCCCTCGCATCTGATGTTAAAGCAGATTTCCCATTTCTCAGCTCTGACAGTTCCGTGGTGAATCTCCTGTGGCTGTCCCCAAAATTTTTTTTGCTTTCCCCTCTCTTTTCTCCTTTAATGTAAAATTAAACTCTGGTCATTAAATTCAGTGTCTGTCTTTTTTGGGCAAGTCTAAGAAGTCTTTTTCTCTAAGGGAAGGTGAAGGGTTTTTTTTCAAAAGACAATATCTGCTTTTTTCTCAAAGAATTTTATTTCTTAGTAAAGTATATCTACATACTCACATTAACTTGCAAATACCTGAAAATGCAAAATCTCTATATGATACTAATAGACTTTTATCTATGTTATTGTAATCCATGACTTCCATATCTCCCAAAATTGCTTTACTAGGAGAAATCCTGGAGATTGATTTACTGTGAAAATTCACAAGCCTGTTAATATTCCATACTCTCTTCTATTTTATCTTTGCTACTTAGATTTCTGATCTTTTTCTCCTTTGTGCTGTAGTAGAGGTACAGAATGCAGGTGGACCACTCAGCTATTCTATGTAGTGGAGGATAGACATTCTTAGATAATTAATCTGGATAATGTTTTCAATGGCCTATTGGAGTTACAGATTAACTTCTAAACCTAGATTATGTTCCCTCATAATGTTACTAATTCACAATTATTTTTGGCATTGTAGTATACGATAGGCATAGTTTATTTAGTTAGAAAATATTTGATACATTCTGTGAAAGTTTCATAAGAAGGATGTTAATTAAATTGGGCATATCTTAAAAGTTATTTCAAGGTTTTCTTCAGTGCTTTATACATTACCCATGTTAAAAAAAATTTCCTCTCCCCAAACATCAAGTTGGTCATATTAATTTGACAAATAAGTTTTATTTCTACCCCTAACATTTTATTGCACCTGTTACTAAAATTTGGTTATGAGTTTTTTATATTTAAACATTATTAAAGTATGTGCCATAAAAGTTGTGTTTGAATCATTGGTATATAGAATCTCTAAAATACAAGGGCCTATTACCCACATTTGGTGGAATGATCCTATATGATACTGTAATTTGTGAACATAGCTGACTTTTTTGAGGATTGCCTCCATCATTGGTTTAAGGATATAATTTGCCAGATCCATCTGCACATGAAAATGCTACCATTTTTATTGTTTGTTCACATAATACAACAAGTCTACTAGCAGGTCAGAGAAAGTAACTTGAAGACATAAGAAAAATTAAAAATTATCACTTCCTAATCTTAGTTATTTTGAAGACATGCTGTTAATAACCTAAAGCAAAAGGTTTTGTGAATTATCTCACATGTTGACGAGCAAATTTTCACATTCTGCCAAACCGATTAGTTAAGAGTTGAACTTTAATCTATTTAGACAAGTTATTTGCCAATGTCTTTAAGAAAACAAGTTATCAATGAGCATTACTAGTTTGCTATTCCACATGCATACCAGGATACCGACACATTCTGGTATTTAAAAAAAGGGATGCTAAAAATATACTACTGGAAAATTTGACCAAAGATACATGGTAATTAGTGGCTTTATAGTAGATACAGATTTTACATTGCATAACATAATTAATGATATACTAACCAGAAGAATATTATAATTACTATATGTAAGCACAGGGTTCACATAAAATAAGTAGTTCATCTTCAGGTTAACCAAACAATCAACAAAGAGTCAAATCTGTCCAAATAGATACAGATGACATTTTAAGATATTGGGTTCTCAGATATTTTCATTGAAATAATCTGACCAAAAGGAGTTAATAGCAGCCTTAAATCTTTTCCAGGTGTTGCCATGCACAGCTCAGGATTGAGATCTGCAGTTTTTTACTGTTTATTTGAAAAAGTATATTACATTTATGTCCATATTTCTCTGATTACTTAATTTTTAGATAGGTACTTACTGAGTACAATTGGCATAAAAAAATGCCCTTTTTCATTTTTCCTATGGTTTTATGAACTTTATAATGTTCTTCCAACACCCTCTCCCTACACAGACCACCTACACAGGCCCAGCTTTGATCCCTCCCTCATATTGGAAGAGAAAAAATAAGTATTCCATGGGCAACTTATTTTCAAAGTGAATAGTTATTTATTAAACTCCAGTGTGCTAGACCTTTCTGTGGTATGTAGTAGTCTAGATTACTCACTATGTATTTTCATTTAAAAAGTATATTTAGTACTTCTAATATGGAAAGACTTTTCATACGTGCTGGTCAAACAGTAGTTCATTTTAAAGGAGACAAAAGTCCATACATACCTACACAGAGTTGATATTATCCTTGAGGTATGGGATATTAAAGGAGCTAAGTAATATATGTAAAGAGAAAATAAAAACACTACTAAAATATAGAAAAAAAAACAAAATATCCACAAACAAATCAACATCTATACCAAAAACTAAAGTGACACTTATCGTTCCCACCCCCCAAAATGAAAGTGGATTGAGATAAAAACCAATAAAAGCTGCAAGATCCTTGTGCTATCAGCATTTGTGGGGGAAAAACAGAAAAAGGCAGTGTGGTGTCTGGTGACACAGGAACAGAAAAATCCCCAAATAACATTTTGTCAGGTAAATCTCAGAACAGAAGCTGAAACTGAGTGTTTTTTTAATATAATTTATTTTATTATCATTAATCTTCAATTACATGTGCAATATTACGGTTATTAAACTACCCCTTCATCAGGTCCCCCCCACCAACCCCATTACAGTCACTGTCCATCAGCGTAGTGAGATGCAATAGAATCACTACTTGTCTTCTCTGAGTTGTACTGCCCTCCCCGTGCCCCCCCAACATTACATCTGCTAATCGTAATGCCCCTTTTTCCCTCTTATCCCTCCCTTCCCGCCCATTTTCCCCAGTCCCTTTCCCTTTGGTAACTATTGGTCCGTTCTTGGGTTCTGTGAGTCTGCTGCTGTTTTGTTCCTTCAGTTTTTTTCTTTGTTCTTATACTCCACATATGAGTGAAATCATTTGATACTTGTCTTTTTCGGCTTGGCTTATTTCACTGAGCATAATACTCTAGCTCCATCCATGTTGTTGCAAATGGTAGGATTTGTTTTCTTCTTATGGCTGAATAATATTCCATTGTGTATATGTACCACCTCTTCTATCCATTCATCTACTGATGGACACTTAGGTTGCTTCCATTTCTTGGCTATTGTAAATAGTGCTGCGATAAACATAGGGGTGCATCTGTCTTTTTAAAACTGGGCTGCTGTAGTCTTAGGGTAAATTCCTAGGAGTGGAATTCCTGGGTCAAATGGTATTTCTATTTTGAGTTTTTTGAGGAACCTCCATACTGCTTTCCACAATGGTTGAACTAATTTGCATTCCCACCAGCAGTGTAGGAGGGTTCCCTTTTCTCCACATCCTCGCCAACATTTGTTGTTGTTTGTGTTTTGGATGTTGGCCATCCTCACTGGTGTGAGGTGATATCTCATTGTGGTTTTAATCTGCATTTCTCTGATGATTAGCGATGTGGAGCATCTTTTCATGAGCCTGTTGGCCATCTGAATTTCTTCTTTGGAGAAGTGTCTATTCATGTCCTCTGCCCATTTCTTAATTGGATTATTTGCTTTCTGTTTGTTAAGGTGCATGAGTTCTTTATATATTTTGGATGTCAACCCCTTATCAGATATGTCATTTATGAATATATTCTCCCATACTGTAGGATGTCTTTTTGTTCTACTGATGGTGTCCTTTGCTGTACAGAAGCTTTTCAGCTTGATATAGTCCCACTTGTTCGTTATTGCTTTTGTTTCCCTTGCCCGGGGAGATATGTTCATGAAGAAGTTGCTCGTGTTTATGTCCAAGAGATTTTTGCCTATGTTTTCTTCTAAGAGTTTTATGGTTTCATGACTTACATTCAGGTCTTTGATCCACCCTGAGTTTACCTTTGTGTATGGGGCTAGACAGTAGTCCAGTTTCATTCTCTTACATGCAGCTGTCCAGTTTTTCCAACACCAGCTACTGAAGAGGCTGTCATCTCTCCATTATATATTCAAGGCACTTTTATCAAATATTAATTGACTATATATGTTTGGGTTAATGTTTGGATTTTCTATTCTGTTCCACTGGTCTGTGGGTCTGTTTTTGTGCCAATACCAAATTGTCTTGATTACTGTGGCTTTGTAGTAGAGCTTGAAGTCAGGGAGTGTAATTCCCTCTGTTTTATTCCTCCTTCTCAGGATTGATTTGGCTATTCGGGGTCTTTTGTGGTTCCATATGAATTTTAGAATTATTTGTTTCAGTTCATTGAAGAAAGCTGTTGATAGTTTGATAGGGATTGCATTGAATCTGTATATTACTTTAGGTAGTATAGCCATTTTGACAATATTTATTCTTCCTAGCCAAGAGCATGGGATGTATTTCCATTTGTTAGTGTCCTCTTTAATTTCTCTTAGGAGTGTCTTGTAGTTTTCAGAGTACAGGTCTTTTACTTCCTTCGTTAAGTTTATTCCTAGGTATTTTATTCTTTTTGATGCAATTGTGAATGGAATTGTTTTTCTGATTTCTCTTTCTGTTAGTTCATCATTAGTGTATAGGAAAGCAACAGATTTCTGTGTGTTAATTTTGTATCCTGCAACTTTGCTGAATTCAGATATTAGTTCTAGTAGATTTGGAATGGAATCTTTAGGGTTTTTTATGTACAGTATCATGTCATCTGCAAATAGTGATAATTTGACTTCTTCTTTACCAATCTGGATGCCTTGTATGTCTTTGTTTTGTCTGATTGCTGTGGCTAGGACCTCCAGTACTATGTTGAATAACAGTGGAGAGAGTGGGCATCCCTGTCTTGTTCCTGATCTTAGATGAAAAGCTTTCAGCGTCTCGCTGTTAAGTATGATGTTAGCTGTGGGTTTGTCATATATAGCCTTTATGATGTTGAGGTACTTGCCGTCTATACCCATTTTGTTGAGAGTTTTAATCAGGAATGGATGCTGAATTTTGTCAAATGCTTTTTCAGCATCTATGGAGATGATCATGTGGTTTTTGTTCTTCTTTTTGTTGATGTGGTGGATGATGTTGATGGATTTTCAAATGTTGCACCATCCTTTCATTCCTGGGATGAATCCCACTTGATCATGGTGTATGATCCTCCTGATGTATTTTTGAATTCAGTTTGCTAATATTTTGTTGAGTATTTTTGCATCTACGTTCATCAGGGATATTGGTCTGTAATTTTCTTTTTTGGTGAGGTCTTTGCCCGGTTTTGGTATTAGAGTGATGCTGGCTTCATAGAATGAGTTTGGAAGTATTCCCTCCTCTTCTATTTTTTGGAAAACTTTAAGGAGAATCGGTGTTATTTCTTCTCTATATGTCTGGTAGAATTCAGAGGTGAATCCATCAGGCCCAGGGGTTTTGTTCTTGGGTAGTTTTTTGATTACAAATTCGATTTCGTCACTGGTGATTGGTCTGTTTAGTTTTTCTGTTTCTTGCATGGTCAGTCTTGGAAGGTTGTATTTTTCTAAGAAGTTGTCCATTTCTTCTATGTTTTCCAGCTTGTTAGCATATAGATTCTCATAATATTCTCTTGTGATTCTTTGTATTTCTGTGGGGTCCGTCGTGATTTTTCCTTTCTCATTTCTGATTGTGTTTATGTGTGTAGATTCTCTTTTTCTCTTAGTGAGTCTGGCTAGGGGTTTATCTATTTTGTTTATTTTTTCAAAGAACCAGCTCTTGGTTTCATTGATTTTTTCTATTGTTTTATTCTTCTCAAATTTATTTATTTCTTCTCTAATCTTTATTATGTCCCTCGTTCTGGTGACTTTGGGCCTCATTTGTTCTTCTTTTTCCAATTTCAGTAATTGTGTCTTTAGACTATTCATTTGGGAATGTTCTTCCTTCTTTAAATAAGCCTGGATTGCAATATACTTTCCTCTTAGAACTGCCTTTGCTGCGTCCCACAGAAGTTGTGGCTTTGTGTTGTTGTTGTCATTAGTCTCCATGTATTCTTTGATTTCTGTTTTGATTTGGTCGTTAACCCATTGATTAATTAAGAGAGTGTTGTTAAGTCTCCATGTATTTGTGAGCCTTTTTGATTTCTTTCTAAAATTTATTTCTAGTTTTATACCTTGGTGATCTGAGAAGTTGGTTGGTAGGATTTCAATATTTTTGAAATTACTAAGGTTCTTTTTGTGGCCTAGTATGTGGTCTATTCTGGAAAATGTTCCATGTGCACTTGAGAAGAATGTGTATCCTGTTGCTTTTGGGTGTAGAGTTCTGTAGATGTCTGTTAGGTCCATCTGTTCTAGTGTGTTGTTCAGTGCTTCTGTGTCTTTACTTATTTTCTGTCTGGTTGATCTGTCCTCTGGAGTGAGTGGTGTGTTGAAGTCTCCTAAGATGAATGCATTGCTGTCTATTTCCTCCTTTAATTCTGTTAGTATTTGTCTCACATATGCTGGCGCTCCTGTGTTGGGTGCGTATATATTTATAATGGTTATATCTTCTTGTTGGACTGACCGCTTTATCATTATGTAATGTCCTTCTTTATCTTTTGCTACTTTCTTCGTTTTGAAGTCTATTTTGTCTGATACAAGTACTGCAACACCTGCTTTTTTCTCTTTGTTGTTTGCATGAAATATCTTTTTCCATCCCTTCACTTTTAGTCTGTGTATATCTTTGGATTTGAGGTGAGTTTCTTGTAGGCAGCATATAGATGGGTTTTGCTTTTTTATCCATTCTGTTACTCTGTGTCTTTTGATTGGTGCATTCAGTCCATTTACATTTAGAGTGATTATTGATAGGTATGTACTTATTGCCATTGCTGGCTTTAGATTCGTGGTTACCAAGGGTTCAAGGGTTGCTTCTTTACTATCTAACAATCTAACTTAACTTTCTTGTTATGTTATTGTAAACACAGTCTGATGTTTCTTTATTTCTCTCCCTTCTTATTCCTCCTGCTCCATTCTTTCTATAATAGGTGTTTTATTCTTTGCCTTTAGTTAGTATTTGGATGGTCTGCTTTCTTTGCTATGATTTTTTTTTCTCTGGTGACATCTTTTTAGCCTTAGGTGTGCTTCCATCTAGAGCAGTCCATTTAAGATATCCTGTAGTGGTGGTTTATGAGAGGCAAACTCTCTCAACTTTCGTTTGTCTGGAAATTGTTTAATCCCTCCATCATATTTAAATGATAATCGTGCTGGATACAATATTCTTGGTTCGAGGCCCTTCTGTTTCATAACGTTAAATATATCATGCCATTCTCTTCTGGCCTGTAAGGTTTCTGTTGAGAAGTCTGATGATAGTCTGATGGGTTTTCCTTGTAGGTGATCTTTTTTCTCTCTCTAGCTGCCTTTAATACCCTGTCTTTATCTTTGATCTTTGCCATCTTAATTATTATGTGTCTTGGTGTTGTCTTCCTTGGGTCCCTTGTGTTGGGAGATCTATGAGCTTCGGTGGACTGCGAGACTACTTCCTTCCCCAGCGAGGGAAAGTTTTCAGCAATTATTTCTTCAAAGACACTTTCTATCCCTTTTTCTCTCTCTTCTTCCTCTGGTACTCCTATAATGCGAATATTGTTCCGTTTGGATTGGTCACACAGTTCTCTTAATATTCTTTCATTCCTAGAAATCCTTTTATCTCATTCTGCCTCAGCTGCTCTGTACTCCTGTTCTCTGTTTTCTATTCCATTAACAGTCTCTTGCATCTCATCCATTCTGCTGTTAAGCCCTTCGATCGCTTGTCTGATTCCTGCATTGTCCTTCCTCAGTTCCCTCACTTCCTCCCTCAGCTCTTGCACATTTCTCTGTAAGTCTATCAGCATGGTTATGACTTTTATTCTGAATTCTTTTTCTGGAATACTGTGCCTTTCCATCCCTTCAGACTCCCTGTCTGGGGTTGTCTGGTTGATTTTGTTCTGAACCATATTCCTCTGTCTTTTCATGGCTATGGAATTGGTCACTGATAGTTGCCACGTATATCAGCTGGGCTCTTTAAGACTTTAAAAAGAGAAGAAAAAAAAAGAGAAAAAAAAGAAAGAAAGAAGAAAGAAAAAAAGAAAGAAAAGAAAAAACAAAACAAAACAAAAAAAACACAAAAAAATGCCCACCGGATGTAGATTCTGTGGGAGTGCTGTAGGTGGCACTGTTGCCCCACTATTCCACAGCTGTGACTGTGCCGCTCCGCAGAGCCCTTTATCGCTGTGGCAGGAGTGGGAACGACTAGGAGGCTGTTGATCTCAGTGAGAAGTGTAAGTATGGCTACGCTTCCTCAGTCGCCAGCTAAGGCGTGTGAAACTCCCCAGGACTCCCAGCCTGCTGTGCTGAGTGTGCTGGGGCGCTCCGGCTCCTCTGCTGGGCTCCTGTCTCTTTAAGACCACTGAAGAAAGCGTGCCCTTTTTTTTTTTCCTTTCCGGCAGCCTGCTGCAAGCACCCTGGCGCGTTCCCCGCTCAGATTCTGCCCCTCTGTCTCTCCAATCTCCGCTGCACTGTGCAATGTGGGTCAGCGCTCCCCGTGCAGATCACCGGGGCTGGCTACTTCGCGGGGTGTACTTCCACTCCCTCCCGGCTCTGAATCCTCTCCTCCCGCCAGTGCGCTGGGGTGGGGGAGGGCTTGGGTCCTGCCGGGTTGTGGCTCTGTATCTTACAGGCCTCTTGGGGTGCCGAGTCCTCTCAGGTGTAGCTGCACGCTGTGCGCTTTCCTGTGTATTCTTGTCTCTCTTTTAGGAATAGATGTATTTGCTGTGTTTTCGTAGATAAATATAGTGTTGGGAGGAGATTTCTGCCGCCCTGCTCACACCGCCATCTTCCCAGAAGTCCCCGTGTTTTTTTTTTTAACCTCAATTCATGGGTGAAGTCACTGGGTCCTCTTCAAGATCTGGTAATTCTGAAAAGTCTGGATCCTGTGAACACTTAAAATTCTATGACAGAGCCACACAATGAGAAAAGCTCCTGGAATAGTCCCCAAACTGAACAAGGGAGAAGAAACAGGGATAAAAATAAATGGAATATTTAAATTAAATGGGCTGTTGTGCATACAAGACAGATTTCAGAAAGCAAGAGACTGTATTTTTTATCCTTTGGCAAAAAAGCAAAAGAGGTGGTAGTTCTTACTCCACATACTAAAAAGTACAGAAAATCTCATTTCACTTAAAAATGAGCATAAAGGATCTGGACTAAATAAATTTTAAACGAAGTTATTTTAAGGACAAGATGATGAAATCTCAAAAGGTAAATGAAAACAGAAAGATGAGCACACAAAAAAAAACGTATAATCTCATTAAATGACAAGCTAAAACATGAAACGTATTAAAATAAACTTGAAAATGACTTAATTAGGGAAAAGTGATTTATAAAGAGAGGTGAAAGGACATTTTTAATTATTATTAAGGTATTGTTGATATATACTCTTATGAAGGTTTCATAGGAAAAAACAATATGGTTACTACACTTACCCATATTATCGAGTCCCCACCCATGCCCCAATGTAGTCACTGTCCATCAGTGTAGTAAGGTGACACAGATTCACTGTTTGCCTTCTCTGTGCTACACTGTCTTCCCCGTGACCCCCCACACCTGTGTACTAAACATAATACCCCTCAATCCCCTTCTCCCTCCCTTCCTACCCGAACTCCCATACCCCTCCCCTTTGGTAACTACTAGTCCCTTCTTAGAGTCTGTGAGTCCGCTGCTGCTTTGTTCCTTCAGATTTGCTTCGTTGTTATACTCCACAAATGAGGGAAATCATTTGGCACTTATTCTCTGCCTGGCTCATTTCACTGAGCATAATATCCTCCAAATTCATTAATATTGTTGCAAATGTTAGGATTTGTCTCTTTCTTATGGCTGAATAGTATTCCATTGGATATATGTACCACCTCTTCTTTATACATTCATCTACTGACGGACACTTAGGTTGCTTCCATATCTTGGCTATTGTAAAAAGTGTTGCAATAGACATAGGGGTGCATATGTCTTTTTGAATCTGAGAAGTTGTATTCTTTGGGTAAATTCCAAGGAGTGGGATTCCCGGGTCAACTGGTATTTCTATTTTTAGTTTTTTGAGGAACCTCCATATTGCTTTCCACAATGGTTGAACTAGCTTACATTCCCACCATCAGCATAGGAGGGTTCCCCTTTCTCCGCATCCTCACCAGCATTTGTTGTTCTTAGTCTTTTCGATGGTGGCCATCCTTACTGGTGTGAGGTGATATCTCATTGTGGTTTTTATTTGCATTTCCCAGATGATTAGTGATGTAGAGCATTTCATGTATGTGTTGGCCATGTGAATTTCTTCTTTGGAGAATTGTCTCTTCATATCCTTTGCCCATTTTTTAATCAGGTTATTTGCTTTTTGGATGTGGAGGTGTGTAAGTTCTTTATATATTTTGGATGTTAATCCCTTGTCAGATATGTTATTTACAAATATATTCTCCCATACTGTAGGATGCTTTTTTGTTCTGTTGATGGTGTCCCTTGCCATACAGAAGCTTTTTTTGTTTGATGTAGTCCCATGTGTTCATTTTTGCTTTTGTTTCCCTTGCTCGAGGAGATGCATTGAGGAAGACTTGCTCATGTTCATATTCAGGAGATTTTTGCTTATGTTGCCTTCTAAGAGTTTTATGGTTCCATGACTTAAATTCAGGTCTTTGATCCATTTTGAGTTTACTTTTGTGTATGGGGTTAAATAATAATCCCGTTTCATTCTCTTGCATGTAGCTGTCCAGTTTTGCCAACACCAGTTGTTGAAGAAGCTTTCATTTCCCCATTGTATGTCCATAGCTCCTTTATCATATATTAATTGACCATATATGATAGGGTTTATATCTGGGCTCTCTAAGTGTTCCATCAGTCTATTCTGTTCTTATGCCAGTACCAAATTGTCCCGATTACTGTGGCTTTGTGGTAGAGCTTGAAGTTGGGGAGTCTAATCCCCCCAGCTTTATTCCTTCTCAGGATTGCTTTGACTATTCGGGATCTTCTTTGGTTCCGTATGAATTTTAGAAGGATTTCTTCTGGTTCATTGAAGAATGCTGTTGGTATTTTGATAGGAATTGCATTGTATCTGTAGATTGCTTTAGGCAGGATGGCCATTTTGACAATATTAATTCTTTCTATCCCTGAGCACAGCATTTGTTTCCATTTATTGGTATCTTCTTTAATTTCTCTCATGAGTGTCTTGTAGTTTTCAGAGTATAAGTCTTTCACTTCCTTGTTTAGGTTTATGGCTAGATATTTTATTCTTTTTGATGCAATTGTGAATGGAATTGTTTTCCTGATTTCTCTTTCTGCTACTTAATAATTTGTGTATAGGAATACAGCAAATTTCTGTGTATTAATTTTGTATCCTGCAATTTTACTGAATTGAGATATTAGATCTAGTAGTTTTACAGTGGATTTTTTAGTTTTTTTATGTATAATATCATGTCATCTTCAAACAGTGACAGTTTAACTTTTTACTTACCAATCTGGATGCCCTTTATTTCTTTGTGTTGTCTGATTGCTGTGGTGAGGACCGCCAGAACTATGTTGAATAAAAGTAGCGAGAGTGGGCATCCTTGTCTTTTCCCGATCGCTTTCAGCTTCTCGCTGTTAAGTATGATGTTGGCTGTGGGTTTATCATATATGGCCTTTATTATATTGAGGTACTTGCCCTCTATACCCATTTTGTTGATTTTTTATCATGAATGGGTGTTGAATTTCGTCAAATGCTTTTTCAGCATCTATGGAAATGATCATGTGTTTTTTATCCTTCTTTTTGTTGATGTGGTGGATGATGTTGATGGATTTTCGAATGTTGTACCATCCTTGCATCCCTGAGACGAAACCTACTTGATTATAGTGTATGATCCTCTGGATATATTTTTTAATTCAGTTTGCTAATATTTTGTTGGGTATTTTTGTGTCTATGTTCATCAGGGATATTGGTCTTTAATTTTCTTTATTTGTGGTGTCTTCACCTGGTTTTGGTATTGGAGTGATGCTGGCTTCATAGAATGAGTTTGGAAGTATTCCTTCCTCTTCCATTTTTTGGAAACTTTAAATAGAATGGGTATTATATCTTCTCTAAATGTCCGATAAAGTTCAGCGGTGAATTCATCTGGCCTGGGGGATTTGTTCTTGGGTAGTTTTTTGATTACTGATTCAATTTCGTTGCTGGTAATTGGTCCATTTAGATTTTCTGTTTCTTCCTTGGTCAGTCTTGGAAGGTTGTATTTGTCTACAAAGTTGTCCATTTTTTCTAGGTT
Organism: Smutsia gigantea; assembly: GCA_032199065.1. NCBI lineage: Eukaryota > Metazoa > Chordata > Mammalia > Pholidota > Manidae > Smutsia > Smutsia gigantea. Next base: position 106,532 of record JAVSCE010019492.1, read on the forward strand.
ATCCAGTTTGTTAGCATATAATTTTTCATAGTATTCTCTCATAATTCTTTGTATTACTGTGGTGTCTGTAGTGATTTTTTTCTTTCTCATTTCTGATTCTGTTTATATGTGTAGACTTTCTTTTTTTCTTGGTAAGTCTGGCTAGTGGTTTATCTATTTTGTTTATTGTCTCAAAGAACTCACTCTTGCTTTCATTGATTCTATTGTTTTATTCTTCTCGATTTTATTTATTTCTTCTCTAATCTTTATTATGTACCTCTTCCTACTGACTTTGGGCCTCATTTGTTCTTCTTTTTCTAGTTTCATTAATTGTGATTTTAGACTGTTCATTTGGGATTGTTCTTCTTTCCTGAGGTAGGCCTCTATTGCAATATACTTCCCTCTTAGCACGGCCTTTGCTGTGTTCCACAGATTTTGCAATGTTGAATTATTGTTGTCATTTGTCTCCATATATTGCTTGTTCTCTGTTTTTATTTAGTCATTGATCCATTGGTTATTTAGGGGCATGTTGTGGAGCCTTCATGTGTTTGTGAGATTTTTTGTTTTCTTTGTGTAATTTATTTCTTGTTTCATACCTTTGTGGTCTGAGAAGCTGGTTGGTACAATTTCAGTCTTTTTGATTTACTGAGGCTCTTTTTGTGGCCTAGTATATAATCTATTCTTGAATATGTTCCATGTGCACTTGAGAACAATGTGTATTCTGCTGCTTTTGGGTGTAGAGTTCTGTAGATGTCTGTTATGTCCATCTGTTCTAATGTGTTGTTCAGTGCCTCTGTCTCCTTCCTTATTTTTTGTCAGGTTGATCTTTCCTTCAGAGTGAGTGGAGTGTTGAAGTCTGCTAGAATGAATGCATTGTATTCTATGTGCCCTTTTAATTCTGTTAGTATTTGTTTCACATATCCAAGTTCTCCTCTGTTGGGTGCATAGATATTTATAATGATTATATCTTCTTGTTGGATTCATCACTTTGTCATTATGTAATGTCCCTCTTTGTCTCTTGTGACTTTCTTTGTTTTGAAGTTTATTTTGTTTGATACAAGTACTGTAATTCCTGCTTTTTTCTCCCTATTAGTTGTATGAAATATCTTTTTCCATCCCTTCACTTTTAGTCTGTGTATGTCTTTGGGTTTGAAGTGAGTCTCTGGTAGGTAGCATGTAGTTGGGTCTTTTTTTTTTTATCCATTCAGTGACTCTATATCTTTTGATCGTTGCATTAAATATATCATGCCACTCCCTTTTGACCTGTAAGGTTTCTGCTGAGAAGTCTCATGATAGCCTGATGGGTTTTCCCTTTGTATGTGATCTTATTTCTCTCTCTACCTGCTTTTAATAGTCTGTCCTTATCCTTGATCTTTTCTATTTAATTATTATGTGTCCTGTTGTTGTCTTCCTTGGATCCCTTTTGTTGGGAGATCTGTGCACCTCCATGGCCCGAGAGTCTGTCTCGTCTCAGATTGGGGAAGTTTTCAGCAATTACCTCCTCCAAGATACATTCTATCCCTTTTTCTCTCTCTTCCTCTTCTGGTACCCCTATATTATGAATATTGTTACATTTGGATTGGTCTCACAGTTCTCTCAATATTCTTTCATTCTTAGAGATCCTTTTTTCTCTTTGTGCCTCAGCTTCTTTGTATTCCTCTTCTCCCATTTCTATTTCATTTATCACCACCTCCACCATATCTAATCTCCTTTTAAAACCTTCCATTGTATGTTTCATTTCCTATACTGTGTTCCATAATGACTGAATCTCCATCCGTAATTCATTCCTGAGTTCTGGAATATTTTTCTGTAGCTCCATGAGCATGTTTATGATTTTTATTTTGAAATCTCTTTCAGGAGGATTGATGAGATCGGTTTCATTTGAATCTTTTTCTGGTGCATGTAGGATTTTGCTTTAACCAGGTTCCTTTGACATTTCATATTTGTATGTGGCACCCTCTATTGCCCAAATACTCTACTCTTTGGAGCTTCTCAGCCCCTGGAGCAATGTCGGGGGTGCCAGGGGAGCGGGGTTGGTGCCTGGGGGGAGAAAAGAGCTGTTTCCTACTTCCTGGCTGCTATCCCTGTCTCCACTGCCAGAATCAGTGGGCTGAGCCCACAGGTATAAGCCTCTGTGCTTTGTGTTTGTAGCTGCTATAGGCAGGGCTTCCTTCTGGCTGGCCTGACACCAGGGTGGTGTTAGCAGTTTTGTGAGCCATGTGCGGGCTGGCCAGGCAGAAGGCACCACAGGCTGCCTGTCATGGTGGCGGGCCTTGAAACTGCATAGCCAACCAGGGGCTGGAGTGCATTAAGATTGTGAAAGTTCCCAACCTGCTGGGCAGAGTGCACCCAGACAATTTTGTCTACCTGTCCTTTCTCCTGAGTAGTAAGCTCTGTGCAATCTTTGCCCCTTTAGTAGCCCTCTTGATGTAAGGATGTCTCTCAGACTGCCCGCTTTCTTTTGTCCCAGGGCAGCCAGTTATGGATCCCTGTTTTCTGTGTCTGGAATCTCATTCTCTCCAGGTTTTTTGCCTGTCTTAGCTTTCTAACCCCCGTAATCACCAGAACATCATGCAATGTATGTTCGTGCTTCCAGAACAGATCTCTGGGGCTAGGTGTTCAGCAGTTCCAGGCCTCCACTGCCTCCCTGCTACATTGCTCTTTCTCCTGCCAGTGACCTAGGGTGGGAGAAGTGCTTGGGTGCTGCTGGATAACGGCTTAAGTATGCTCCCCTGTTCCATGGTGCTACCCTGTTCCATGAGGTCTGTTCTTTTCTCCAGGTGTATGTAGTCTGGCGCAGCCTTCTTTCCTGTTACTCTTTGAGGGTTAGTCGTATTAATTATATTTTCGTACTATATGCAGTTTTAGGAGGAGACTTATGTCTCACGTCTCACACTGCCATCTTTAATCTGAATCCCTCTGGTGGATGGACTCTGTGGTATCTTACTATACTGATGGACAGTGACTCCAATGGGCTATGCAGACGGGACTCGATAATATTGGTGAATGTACTAACCGTATTGTTTTTCATGTGAAACCTTCATAAGAGTGTATATCAATAATACCTTAATAAAAATTTTGAAAAATAGTAGTAATAATGGAATATTTCTCTCAGATGGAAAAGCACCAATATCTTTAAAGGTATTTCTTGGAGTATTAAAAGTTAGAAAGAGGAAACTTCTAAGCAATTGATATTAAATTTGAAAAAATAGTGATTGAGGGAAACATGCAGTATTGAAAACTGATGTCTGAGATAATAAAATTAAAATCATCATTAGCATAGTATTTTACAAGAATTGAATATCATTGTTAAGACTGCCTCTTAGAGATGGAAACTGGGATGAACACCCATCAAAATTAAATTTCAGTTTCACTAAGCACATGAATTTGACAATATTGGCCAATTTTAAAGAAATTAGAAGTGATTTTCTTGTGATTTCTAGATATGGAAATGATTAATCTTTAATAGTTGATCTCTATAAGATAAATTTGTATTTTATTCTTTAGTTGCTATTGTTGTGGCTTTTTTACATGTAGACAAATGGAGAGATTTTTCTGAATTATTTGTACTGGTTATGTATCCCAGGTTTCTATTTGTGTGTTTTGGTACTCATGAGGATCATGATAAATACTTTTAATATTCTTTAATTGGATACTATTACAAGGAATTTTGCCTTGCCACAAAAGAGACAGCATTTACATTAAACTACATTATAAGACTACAATTAAACAGAATGATGAAAAAATAAAAGCTCAAAGCAGCACTTCTTTAGAGCCCAGAAAAAATGAGATTCCTTCATAAACAATTCTAAAAGATGATGAACAGAATTTAGATAACTAAAGAAAGTCATTTTGTTTGTAATATCAATATTAAAGATTAATGATCTCTCTTTTTAAAAGATTGATAAGTCTATAAATTATTTTATCTTGATAAATTGGAGTAATAATGTATTTTTCCTTCACCTTGTATCAATAGTGAATCATTTTAATTTTAAAGTTATGACTTTAAATAGGTTTAGATATGGCAAAACTGTAGTAATTTATTGTTTCCTTAAAAAAGTTATTTAGAGGAATTTTCATAGTCTGCACTTTAGCTACCTTGCATGTGCTTGGAAATAAAATGTAAAATGATGTTACAAAAAACTAAAATGTATGTTTTCCAAGTAAATATTTAATAATGGTGTTAATAAATTGTTAATAATATTCATGGTGTTCTGCCTTTCTCTATATTAAGATCTAGTTCCTTTGTGCTTTACAATCATGGGCCATTACTCATTTATTACAGTAATATTCAGTATAGGTTTGCAGGCCTTAAGAGTTATACAAGATGATGGATGTAATAGAAAGTAAATATTATAAATTATGTTTTTAAGTTTTATGAGAATATTAATATTTACTAAAATACATTAATTGAAATTATATACATATATTATTTATCTATGTATAAATAATATATATAAGGAGTGCCTCTTTCAGCAAAATATTTTGGCAGCGGTATATGAATTTCACATAAATATTCAATAAATTTCATAAAATAGTGGTCTAGTGCTTCAAAGATGCAAATAACTACGAGATGCTAAAAAAGTAATGGTGTAGTTTTAAAGAACAAATGAATATAAAGTGAAAAAACCTTGTTTTTTTTAGCAATATTTACATTTCACAGATTTGTTCTTTACATACTTGAGTCATTTCTAAGTAATTTAAGACTTTCTTACTTAGATATACCAAGAATAATGATTATATCAAATATTCTCAAGTTTATTATGATTATAGTCTTACACCAACTTCATTCACATTGTAAATATATTGCTGACTGAAAATTTAGTTTAAACAATGGTGCAAAATGATGTGGAAACCACAAATTTATTTCCTTTGATGGTTTTTATTTTTTATTTTTTGAGGTGTTTTATAATAAACATAATTTCTCTTTAATAACACATCAGACCTTTACTTATTTAGTCATTTCCATAGGAATAGTCACCAAATTGATAATTCTTGAGTAAAAATATTATTTCTAAATGAAGTATTCTTTTGGGTCACATTATTGCAATTAAACAAGAAAGAGAAATATAGATAATGTCAATTAAGTATGAAAAATGAAGACTGGAAAATCAAAATTGTCTTTATGATCAATTGAGATTCTATGGAGAACATCTGTATCCCAAACCAGCATTAAGTAAAGACCATTTGACTCTGGAACTGCCTGAAATGTTCTTTCTATCAGGACTTGTTGTTTTGTACCAACTCCACAAAGACATATAAGCGTATGCCCAGATTGTTTCTTGGGGTGGACAGAACTTGCTTGGTAAATCAATATTGTTTGACAACCTGACACACATTTCAATATACTCAGTTTTTATGAATCTTTACATATGGAATAGTAAATAATTTAAAAAATAAGTTCTCCTAATCTTACTTAGACCTTCTGGCTTAATGATGAAATGCAAAATACTCTTTGAAGGTATTACAATTTTTTTCTTTCCCAGTTTTCAAGCAAAGCATCCTCTAGTATTTCTAAGGCCATACAGGCCTGCCCTTTAGAATCCAAACTTTTAAAAGTTTTAATATCTTCTTAGAACTTATTTTTGATGATAGCTTTATGCTACTTGATTTCTAAAGCTGCTGTTAGCTTTCTGAGAGCTAGCAACATTTTTTTATTTTACTTTTTTTTAATATTTTGCTATTATTAATATACAATTACATGAGCAACATTATGGTTACTAGACTCCCCCTAGTATCAAGTCCTCACCACATACCCTCATTGCAGTCACTGTCCATCAGCATAGAAGGATGTTATAGAATCACTACTTGTCTTCTCTGTGTTATACTGCCTTCCCCGTATCCCTCTACCCCTCCCCCACCCCTGCTACATTATGTGTGCTAATTGTAATAGCCCTTTTTCCCCCTTATCCCTCCCTTCCCATGCATCTTCCCCAGTCCTTTCCCTTTGGTAACTGTTAGTCCATTCTTGGGTTTTGTGAGTCTGCTGCTGTTGTGTTCCTTCAGTTTTTACTTGTTCTTATACTCCACGTATGAGTGAAATCATTTGGTACTTGTCTTTCTCCGCCTGGCTTATTTTACTGAGCATAATACCCTCTAGCTCCATCCATGTTGTTGCAAATGGTAGAATTTGTTTTCTTCTTATAGCTGAATAATATTCTGTTGTGTATATATGCCACATCTTCTTTATCCATTCATCTACTGCTGGACACTTAGATTGCTTCCATTTCTTGGCTATTGTAAATAGTGCTGCAATAAACATAGGGGTGCATATATCTTTGTCAAACTGGGCTGCTGCATTTTTAGGGTAAATTCCTAGGAGTGGAATTCCTGGGTAAAATGGTATTTCTATTTTGAGTTTTTTGAGGAACCTCCATACTGCTTTCCACAATGGTTGTACTAATTTACATTCCCACCAGCAGTGTAGGAGGGTTCCCCTTTCTCCACATCCTTGCCAACATTTGTTGTTCTTCATCTTTTGGGTGGTGGCCATCCTAACTGGTGTGAGGTGATATCTCATTCAGGTTTTAATTTGCATTTCTCTGATGATTAGTGATGTGGAGCATCTTTTCATGTGCCTGTTGGCCATCTGAATTTCTTCTTTGGAACAGTGTCTGTTTAGCTCCTCTGCCCATTTTTTAATTGGCTTATTTGCTTTTTGTTTGTTGAGGTGTGTGAGCTCTATATCATTTGGATGTCAACCCCTTATCATAGCAACATTAACTACAAAATGACATCCTGAGATGACAGGAAAACAATAGAAACCAAAAAACTTGAATTCTGCAATAAAGCAAATATCTGATACAAGAAATTTTTATACCATGCACAAAGCATAGGAATATTACATGGAAGTGAGTAATCCACAAATTTCTTGAAGTGGACTCTGTTGAAGTTTGACTGTTGCTTACAGTGAGTTAGAAAATAGAAGTTGAGAAAATAACCCACAAAAGAAGGTAATAAATTTAGTCAATATGAAATAGACCATAGCAAAACAAAAATTCTAATGAAAAATTACAACTTAAAGCAACATATAAGTAAAAATTTTGTCTTTTTTTGATATAGCACACAATTCACCCAGAATTAATTCACTTAGTAAGATAACCAATATAATATGTTAACTTGTGGTTACTTAGAAATTGAAATACAGATATATAAATATACTCTCTAGATTTACTATTTTGATACAGACAGATTGTTTAACTCAAACAGGACTATAGCTTTGGCAAACCTGAGGATTTTGTAGAATATGATAAATTTCTACTGAGGTTGGTTAATTGAACATTTTTACTTCATGAAGAGAAATTTCTTTTCCAACTCTAATGGGTAATCTGTTTCCAAGGTGAAACCCTAATAATTGTTTGAGAGGTTTTCTAGTACCTTTTCAAGCACATGAACAAATTTTGTTTTTGTCATAGACTATATATACCCTTTCCAAATGTCATTTAATTGTTTCCTTCAATGGCTCACCATCCTTCGGAAAAGGATCTAGTTCTTATTTCCCTTTTATCCATTTAAAAAGGTTTTTTTTCCTTCCATAGACTAATTTTGCTTCAGTTCTATCAATAGGACTAAATTGACTTTTGAAGGTAATGTATGATGTGCTACATTAATCCATTTTAGAATTTCACTTGCTTATATCTACATTTTAACCTTTAAAATAAAAGTGTGATATATTAATGCATGTAGAGTGACATCATTTTTGTGACATTAAAAACTGTGAATGTGCCTTTGGTTGGCAAATCATCTATTGGTCATGACTCATTAACCTGTCACAGACATGCTATTTCAATAGACTAGGAACCTCACACCTTCTGTATATATAGTGCAAATCATAAATTCTTCAGTTCTCCGTTTTATGTTATTATTCACAAGATACTATTATTCATAACTAAATTATGAGTTACACAAAGTGCACTTCATATTCATGTGTTGACAAGGTACATTATTATTTTTTTAAATTAGAGTATTTTAAAGTTTTGGTAATATCGGGGTAAATTGTATATTTTTATAGTATTGTTTTCCTTAATGCTTACATTCTCTTATAATTTTGGAAAAAGAAACACATTGGATTTTTTTTACAAATTAATTAGCTTCAGAAGTCAGTGTAAAAATATATGATGTAAAGTTTTTCTTTTATAAAAAGGAAGTTTCCAAAAATGAAAGGTTATCCTTTCATATCCACATGATTCATTTTTAAATCTAAATATGGCAATGCTATCAAAATTTCTTTGATTTTCCTGGGCAAATTGAAAGGGACAGATTTCATCTCAAGAATATGATTAAAAGTGGCCAAAAGACAACATAAGTGAATGGTTATCTTGATGAGTATAAGCAGTGCTCTGAATTAGACACTAAATAAGCAATGGCCCAAGGGCTTCCATACCTTCAGTAAACAGATAAAGTAAATTCTATTAAGTCCACTGGAGATAGCCTCTGGCAGTTTAAACAAAGCAACCTGTACATATAAAAAGAGGAATATGGGAACGCAAAGATATATGTGACCACTTAAGCTTTTATATACAATACAATATATACACTACTGAGAACATGGCTAAAAAAAGAGCGTAAATATATAGACATAGAGATAGATATACCCCTTCAGTAAAGTCTTTTCAGCCCATTGATCAGAAGCAATGAAAAAAGTTTTGCCAAGGCAAAAATATAATCATATGACCCTTACTATACCACTGTATTAATTTTATATATTTGTCTTTTAGGAATTTTCCTCTGATTGTATATACTTAATTAGTCCATGTAACAACTTTAATGGAATGAGGGAAAAAGTTAAAGTTTACAAATGGTTTTATTGAGATCATATATGAAAAGATTTAACTAACAAACAGCATTATAGATAGTGATATATTGGTGTGACATGCTCAACAAGTCATTGAGTGGTATAATATAATTTGAGAGTAGACTCTAATAAGTTAAAGATGCATACTGTATACCCTAAAACAACTAAAAAAATATCAAAATAGAGTTAGGGCCAATAAGCCAACCAAAGAAATAAGATAGAATCAAAAACAAATATTCCAATAATCCAACTGTAGGAAGAAAAAGAGGTAAGAGGAAACAAATAACAAATGGGAAAAATAGAAAATGATTGATCTAGATAAAGCCATATGAATATGCACACTAAATATCAATGTTCTATGCCCAAGTTAAAAGGCAGAGATTGTCAAATTAGATGAAAACACAAGTCCCAACTGTATGATGCTAATAAGAAACACACTTTAAATATAAATCACAAATAGTTAAAAGTAAAAAAAAAATGGAGAAAGATATGCTAACATTAATCAAAAGGAAGCTGGAGTGGCTATATTCATATTAGGTAGCTTAGATTTCAGATAAAAGAATATTATCAATGATAAAGATTGTCACTGTTTAATCAGAAAGTGTTCAATTCAACATAATAAATCTAAAGTTTATGCACATAATAACAGATTGAAAATACATAAGGCAAAAGCTTTCAGAAGTATAGTGAGATAGACAATTCCACACACAGTTACAGTTGAGAAATACTCTCTCTCAGTAATTTATATAATATGCATACAGTCAATAAGAATATAGAAGAGGTGAACAATGTTATCAACCAAATTGACCTAATTAACACTTACAGATTCATTCTCTCTGACCAACAGCAGAAGGTACACTTTTCTTTCAAATGCACATAGAACATTTACCAATAAAAAAATACACCATATTCTGGACTGTAAGACAATTTTCAATAAATGTACAAAGATTCAAGTGTTAAAAGGATATTCTTTGATCACAATCACATAGGAATTAAGTTAGAAAGTTAGAAATCAATAATGAAAAATCTTTGGAAAAAACTCAAACTTGACAAATAACATCCCTCTAAATAGCCCATGTCTTTAAAAGAAAAGGGACTTTAGAAAATATAAACAGTGAAAATGAATACACAACACATCAGAATGCAAGGGATGCCACTAAATCAATAGATAGAAATTTATAGTGTTAAGCATTTATATTAGAATAGAAGGAATGTCAAATCAGTGACCTCAGCTTCCACCTTAAAAACTGGAAAAATAAGAGCAAATGAAACCAAGATAAAGAAGGTGTTACTAAAGATCAGGGAGAACATCCATGAAATACAAAACAGAGAAACAATATAGGATAAAAGACAAAAAGAATAAGCTCTGAAGAAAAAACCAATATAATTTATAAACTTCTAGCCAGACCTTCAAGGATAAAAGAGAAGAGACAAATGATCAATATCAAGAATGAGAGGTGACGTTACTGTGGATCCACAACTATTCAAAAGACAACAAGAAAAAAGTCTGAACAACTTTATGTCAGTAATTTCTACGACTTCAGTGAAATAGAAAAATTCCTTAACAAATTCAAGCGACTAAAGTTCACTCAACTTTTTTTTTTATGGCAAAGCACCTCTTTACTGTTAAACTGCAGCTACAGCGCTCTGAGCCAGGCAGGCCCAAGCACAGGGCAGGGGAGGAGGCGCCATGGCGGGCCCGTGTCCACCGCACACTGCACACCGTCAGCCCTGACGCATCGGCCTGTCCATGTCCTGCCCGGCGGGTGGTCACTTGGTGCTTAGGACTGGCTACTGGCGTTGCCGCAGCAGCTCCTCCAGGTGGTCAGCCCTCTTCACCGCTGCCTCATGCTGTCTCCGCAGGCTGCTCACAGCCTCCTCCTTCTTTACCAGGGCCATCTTCACCCTCCCGTGCACTTCCTCCAGCTCTCCCTGCTTCTCCCGTGTGAGCTGCTCCAGCTCCAGCCGCCGGCGTGCCCACAGCTCGTCCAGCTCAGCCCGGACCCGCCGTTTCTCCTCCTCGGAGGCTGCCAGCCTGCCGGCAAACTCTCGGTGGAGCACCTGGGACAGTTCACTCAACTTTAGTCGCTTGTATTTGTTAAGGAATTTTTCTATTTCACCAAAGTCATAGAAACAATTACAAGCGACTAAAGTTCACTCAACTTTAGTCTTTAGCCCTTTATAAACTAAAAAATTTGACTTCCTACTGAAAAGCCTTCCCTATAAATTCTATGTCAAAATGGGTTCACTGATGAATGTTATCATTCATGTAAGGAAAATATACTATTTCTATACAAAATCTACCTGAATATTGAAGATGAGAGATATTTCCCAGTTCATTGTATGAGGCCAGCATTACTCTGATACCAAAACCAGAAAAAGACATCAACAAGAAACATATTGAAAGAGAAAGAAAAGACATATGATAATCTCAATTGATGCATAAAAAGTGTTTGACAAAATCCAACACCACTCCTAACAGAGGCAAATTTTCTCAACCGTATAAAGGGCATCTATGAAAAAACTGGAGTTAACTTTGTACTTTAATCCTTAAAGACTGAATACTTCCTCTCAAGTTTAGGAATAAGGTAGGATGTCTGTTCCCACTACGTATATTCAACATTGTACAGAAGGTTCTCACCAATGTAATAGGGCAAGACTATTGAATTAAAGGCATCCAAATGGGAAAGGAAGTACTTTATTCACAGACAATATGATTCACTATAGAAATATCTATGGGAATATTTAAAAAAACTAAAACTAATAAAAAATTTAGCAAGATTGCAAGATACACAATTAATATTACAAAAGCCATATTCTATATTCTTGCAAAAAAATCCATATATTTAAATTAGGAAACCATACTATTTATAATAACAGCACAAATAAGAAATACTTAGGACTAAATCTGAATAAAAACCTGAAAGAACTGTATATTGAAAATTATATTGCTGAGAGAAGTTAAGAAAAACTAAAATCAATCAAGAAGAAATATATAATGTCCTTGGGTAGAAAGGCTTATTTTTGTTAAGATGTCCACATCCCCAAATTGATCTACAGATTCAACACAATCGCAGTCAGTCCCGGAATTCTTTCATTGAAGAAAATGGTAAGCTGATTATGAAATTTATGTGGAAATACAAAGGACCTAGAACAGGCAAAGCATATATAAGAAGAATAAAGTTGGAATGTCAACATTATCTGATTTCAAGGTGCATAAATTATACTGATAATGACAATGGTTTTGGTAGCAAGATTAGAGAAATAGATCATAATTTACTATGCAACGCCAAGGGGACCTGACCCTGAATTTTAGACTTAACAGATACAAAAATTTAGCTAAACTCTGGATCATTGATAGCATTCTGTTGGCACACACTCCGGAACTAAACAGTCTGACTTCTTATTCCAGATCCCTCACTGAGTGACTTTATCGATGGGGGCAGGTCACCAAAGATCTCATGTATCAGTTTCTACATCTGTAAAATGGGACTAATACTAGAAGTAACCTCACAGAGTTAATTGAAAATATAAAATGAGTTAATACATAAAAAGCATTTGGAAAAGTACTTGGTGCATGATAATCTTTATGTGTTATCTATCATTGTTGCTTTATTACTATTTTTGTTATAATTACTATTGTTTATATTTAAGAAGAAGGAAGCCAATCTCTCCAAAAATGCCAAGAGACTGATGGACACAAGATTAAGTGGACAGAAGAATCAATTATTAATTTGAGATTACTTAAAAATTTCCTCATTTTAAAAGTATTTTCATGTTATTCATTAATTTACATATTAAATGGTGCAGATTAAAAGGAGTGTATTAAAATTCATTTAAATTGTTTTATTCTAATGATTATTTTAATAATAGTTTGTTAGGCTACTGAGTTATAGCTATTTGACGATGTGTATATTATTTTTCTCATGTTAACTGTATAAATGTTGTTTCTTAACATTGAAAAGAAATTTTATCTCTGACAGTAATAAACTTTAAAGATGAACACACAATAAACTAATTTGTTAAATAGTAACAAATAACCCATTTTAATGTAAATCACAGTTATGTCGTTGAAGATGTTGCTCCACAATGGCATTTATTTTCAGTTGTTGTAACTATGATGGTTCTAGTCAAGCAGCACTATAATTTGAGATAAAATCACTTTTAGGATTAATAAGTACTAAAATAAAATCATGCCTTTTCATAACTTGCAGTAGGGTAGAAAGTTTTAATATCACACAAGAACCAAATTGATATATTAAAAATAGCTATGATTTTCTCCTCTATAATTATATAACTCAAATCACATTAATGTTCTGAGCATGCTTACATTTTGGAAGTGTTTCCTATTTTGCCACTTATTTACTTGAAGAAAGAAAAAGGTTATAATGTGAATTCATATCCAAAATTACTGTTCTAAATTAACTTTAGAGTAGTTAAAACTCAAAATCTCTGAACACTGAATTATATAAAGCAAATTTCAATATTGATTTCTATTGGTTTCCTTTTGGTAAAATGAAAAAGAAAGATAATCCCATTTGATAGTGGTTTTCAATTTGTGCCACTCATGTTGATAGACATAGATATCACCTTATCAGAATATAACATTTCTTATGACATTTTCTTTCATATGATGTTTCCTTTCAGAATTTTTGAAGAGGTTGTTCAGAGACAATAAATGGGTAGTTCACATCCCCACCTCTATAGCAATTTTATTTGTTTGCATTTTGAGAATTGATGGAAAGGATTTAAACATTTTCATATTCACTTTTCAGCTACATTTTGTGTCTTAGTATATAATTTTATCATACATGTTTCTTTTGCTAGTCCTCTTATAGAATGTAATCGTGTTTTGGTGGCATGTCTGCCCATTCTGCTTTGCAGTTTGATTAACTCCTGCCTAAAGCAGTTTCACCTTCCTGTAAGGATTCCAGGGCACGACTGAAAATTACCATGTTATGTGACTTTAGGAACAACTTCATCTGGCTGTGGCCCATCAACTGGTAGATTAGAGAGAGGGAGCATAGTCTATATTGTTGACTTCGCTTTTGTGTGTTTGGTTCATTAGCTGTACCTTATGAAATGGAAACTAGTGGTAGAAAGTGAGAAGAGATTAGAGCATGAAAATTATTTGATAGAAAAAAAACATAAATTGGTTACATCAACCCATGGTTGTTTTTGCTTTGTTATTTTGTTATGATTCGTTATTTCTTACATATTCTTTGAGTAGTAAAATTTGAGTAGGAGAAACAAAGTCTTAATATTACGTTGGGGTGGGAGACACTGCCTTAAAAGTAGTAGCATTATACCAAGGCTGACATTTAATGAGTACACAATTATGCCCACTGTTTATAGCCAACATCTCCTTGGAGTGGTCTGCGTCCAGGAGCATTTGGTCAGTACACATCACAGATTGCTCATTGCCCATGTTTTACTGCCTCCTAATTACTTTAAATGTCATTCTTAATCAGACATTCCCTCCACACACTCTATATTTGTGATGTATAATACTTTATTAGGTCTTTGCCAAAGCCATCAGTTGTCACAGATTTTCTGAACACTTATATAAAACACATAGGTATGTCACATATTTTCTGTACACACATATAGTGAACAATATGTTCAGTGCTCTTATATTTTTGCCAATATGACCAGAACTGATTTTCTACACTAGCACATGGGTGCAGATAATTGAGCCTTCCAGATTATTTCCAGAAATTATTCATGTGATGAAGCTTTTTATAATGGTTGACTTTGATCATCCCATCTCATTCTACCATTAAATATATCCTTGGGTTCAAAGTTGAAATTCCCAAACATAAGCTAATAGAACACTAGACACTAAAAAAGTCTGTGGGGAGAAGGGAAAGAAAAAGAAAAAGAAAAGATCCATTTTGAGAAGGGCCGTACTTGACACTATTTGTGTTTTCATTCTGAGTCTGGCTGCTTGGATTAATGCTTGATCTAAAACATATTTGAAAGTCTAAACTTGGGTGAGGGTGTTCAGAGGAGAGGCTAAGGTCTCAAAGCGTAAATGGTACCATACAGCTTTGCTGATACGGGAGAGGGAAATTACTGAAATCATCAGAGCAAGGACAACCCTCAGACAGTTTACTTAGCCTTTGTGATTCCAGGGGAATGCTAACTGAACTTAAACTAAAAGAAACTCAGAAATAACATTAAATCCATCTAATTGCCTGCCCTGTGGATAATAGTTCTGACTGTCCTCAATAGGGAAATAAGGACTTTCCCTGTGTTTTCAAACATTTTAAATCTGGATGGAATTGCTATTGTGCCATCCATGTGGTCTCTTCTGTGTCTCTCCCCCATGTACCTGACCATGAAACTGGAGGTGGAGTAGGCATGTAGAGACACAAAGCTTTTCAGTTGTGTCTGGTGTTGTGGAAATAGATCCAAGGAGGATCACAGGACCTTTGGATAAAAGGATGATTCTGAGCTAGACTGATTGTGATAAGCTGTTTCCAAAGAAGGTGGACTATGTAGTATTAAGGTGGAGTAGTGGAGTGTGAAGATACTGCAGCAGATATAACCCATGCACTAATGTCCCCCTTACTTTGCCCTTACATCTTGTGAAGCTAAGTGGACCAGGAGGTGAGTTTCCAAGCTGAGCCCTAGCTCTTTCAAACCATGTGACATTACACAATTTTTTTTTTAATATTGTTAGGCCTATGTCTTTATCTGTAAAAGTCAAAATGCAAAAATAGGAAATTCTTCTAACTCTGTAATGTCATATGCACTCTGTGTGTGTATTAGTCTATAATTATAGCATCTTTAAATATTGAACTAGTAGTGTAATAGATAATTATGTAAGTTGGAAAAATGCAAAAAAGAAGAAAAGAAACACATATAATGTGACCCTTTCTGTGGTAGCATCATGCATGTCCAACCCTAAACTCATTTCATGGTTATGATTTGTCATCATAAATGCTTCTAGTCTTCCTTGAATACATTCGAGGTATGTTTTGCCAAGAAAGAAAACCGCATTCAGAAAACCAAGGTGAGGAAACTGAAGGAGAATAGACTTGCAGATATATCTTTGTATATTATTAAGAATATTCCTAAATGAAATCAAATTCTTATTTCCTTGCAGAATGTGATTTATATAAGTCATTAAATAAATGACAGTTTTCTGACTAGCTATCAAAAATGATTACATTCAAATGAAAATATTTCATGTATTGTATGACTAGACAAAAAAAATCTAAGATTTTTCAGTTCAGGAAAGTAATAATTTTAGAATACAAATTAAGTGTTGAATATTAGTAAGAATGAGAGATTATTCAGTTAATCTTTATTATGCAGTAAAATTAGTTAGATTTCATGTTGCTTAAATTACACTTTTAGATCTTTCTTTATCATATGAATTAAATTATCGTTTTTTTCCTGTTAGACTCTATCTATCCAATAATGTTGTAAAATGTGCAAAAGGAATCAGATACAATTTGTTATGTCTAGATCCAGGTAACATAACTGTCATTTAGTTAATCACAAAACAATTTGGAGCTTGTATTTTGACAAACACAGGATTCCCTTGATAAAACTAAAATCTTGACTAAAAGATTGAATACAAAAAAAGCCAAGCCAGAAAGAAAACCCGTTTCTAACCCTAGGAGGACAGGATGCAAGATCTCCTAGTACCTGTATCCTCTATTTATGAGAAGCAATAAGAAAGAAAAGTGAGTATAATTGATTCTTATAGAACATGTTTTAAACTAATATACTGAAGACTAAAAAAAATATACAGAACTCGCTGAAAGCTGACATACCACCCAAGAATTATATGTAGAAATAAGTAATATGTATTTTATTAAGATGTTTACAACTAGTATACACAACATGCATTTAATACCATGTCTTAATAATATTTTCTTAGATATACTGATCATGAGCATCATTTCTATCTCATTCCAATAACCCACTTAATTTTTCAGATCTTTTGATCAAGTCTGCAGTGAGATTCAGGCATCCATACAGTTTTGTGATCTGGGAAACAAGCAAGCTGCCAAATTAAGAGTGGGAAATCCTTCTCTTCGTGGTTGTTAGCACCTGCCTGGTGTGCTCCTGGTTTTGAGACCTTGCTCTGCCACCTGCTGCATCAGTGAACTTTGGCAAAGCCTTTAGTATTTTTTGTGTTCTTAAAAATGGAGGAATTAACAGACTAGTGTTATAGTGCATGAATGGTGCCCCAGTGTTAGGGGGCGCACTGCTGGCAGATGGCCCCAACTTCTCTGAATCGTTATAAGGTGTAGACAAGATGAAACTTATGAAGTTACATAGAACAGGGTCTGTTTGAGGGTCCGTTCATGATGAAAGTTGAATCGTTATCACTGGTGTGATGATCCTGAGAAGTGTGGGCACTGGACATCAGACCCAGCATCCATGGCACCTGCTATCAGGGACGGGGTGGAAAAGACTTCAAGTGGCAAATTTGAAGCAGGAAGAATGGACTTGTTAGAAATGTGGCCTGTCCCTTGACTCTCTCAGGTATCTCGTAGGTGTCAATTGTAGGCAAACCAGAGATTTTGCCATCTTGCAGTAAATGTTAAGATTTTTGGAGAACACAGGCTGGGGAAATAATGGCAGACAGCATACACTGGCTCACTCTACCCCCATGTCCATTCCCTTTGGGCTGGAGGCTGAAAGGCTGACCTGCCTTTTACAGGTGCCCTTGCAGCCCAGATTCTCTGGTCACACATGCAGGAGCCTGAGCAACGGTAGCTGTAGGTGTGTGGGCCAGGTGTTCTGGCAAGAGTGGTGGTGACCGATCTGATATTCTGATATTGGGGACTGGGTGTGGAAAAGCTTCTGGCAACCTTTTGTGAGTGTGATGAGGGCCAAGCAGTGGACAGCAATGGCCATGTCACCAGAATAGCCCTGCATTGTGGTGGGGCGTCATTCCTGGCTGGCTGCTTCTCTGGACCTTTTAGAGAGCCACTGATATACCTCGCTGCTGATGTATCCCTGTGTCAGTAAACCACCTGGAACTCTGATAATTTGTCATCTATGTATCTATCCTGTATAGATAATATATGGTTGATTTCACCATTTAAAGTCAAGATATGTGTATGATGAAAGTAAACCAATGTTAACACCTGAATCTGTTAGGGTTGCAGTTAGCTTCAATTCATTTCAATTGCATTTAGTATTACTACTTCCTATATGTGGAAATAGTTTTTTAAATCAATACAAAACTATCATCCTTCCCCAAACTGATTGTGTTATTGAGAAAAATAATTTCAATCACTGAATGTTTGGATCAGCTGTTTGTTTCTCCTTTAAATAGTTCCATTATGAAGTGAATCGTCCGGATTCTTTAAATAGCTGTTTTGACTTGATAACTAACAAATATATCTTTAAATGAAAAAACTCATTTATAAGATACCATTTTATTTGGGGTTTTTTTTATTACCCAATTTTTTTTTCTCTTGTTGCCTCATTAATATGCATCCATCCTCTACTGCATTCTAAACCCCATTCCTATTCCATCGTTACTATATTTTTCCTTGGTTATGTCTACATCTGTGCAAATCTCTGATCTCTGTTTTATTCTATTAATATTCATCAAATGTTTCATTTTTACCTTTTAGTCAATTCCTTATAAAATTATTAAATAAAATTATTATTAAATTATTATAAATGTAGTTTATAAAAATCTTTATTACATTAATCTTTAAAGGTATTCATGAAATAATATAACAATAATAGTACTAACATTTATTATATGCTTATTATGTATCAGGCACTATGCTAATAACTTTGTGTGAATAATCTAGTTGAGTCCTCCCAATCTTATGTGAAAGGTTCTTATTCTACATATGTGAAAACTGAGCCCTAGAAAGGTTAAGAAAGTTAACCAAGGTTACCTACTAGTAAATGGTAAAACAAGTATATAAACCTAGGCGGTATGCTTTAGGACTTTTATCCTATACTGTCTCATTTTTATAATAATAATAATATAATACTTGATAAATTGTCTTAGCTATGATTTTAAATTATACTAAATGCATACTTTTGGGACAATAATAATAATTATTACAATTTTGATAAAATTGGACTCTTCTATGATTTTTAAATTGTAATGAAGAGGTTAAAGTATAGAGTATGTAATATAAATTCTGTTTCCATTTGCAGTCTGGTCAAACTGTATTACTAAATTATGATTAATGCATTTAGGGCCTAAATATTGGAAATAATTTAACAAGATTACCAATTATAATTTTTCAAACAGACTCAAAATTATGAACACTCTTTCTGTAAATTCTATTCACTCTTATGACTCAGTAGATACCATATTTTCTGCTTGGATTGTAGCTTATAGCTTTCCCTACTGGCTGTCTAGAGATATGAATAAAATACTTATAATCTCCCACCCAAGGAAAGGGCCTTAGAAATTGTACTAATTAGATTTGCTCTGTAGGTTTGCATTTGAATTCCAAAGAAATTTCAGTTCTGCAACCAGACTGTTTTCTAAAATGAAGCTATTAAACCTCTAGGAGCATAATTCATTATGGGATCCTCCCTCTTAGGGTCATCTCAGTTCCCAGTCTTTCTTCCAATATCATCCATTTCTTCAGCCAGTATATATTGAGAACTTATCATATTTCACTAATATTCTAGACTCTAGACACTGGAGGTATCACTCAAACAAGACAAACATCTTCCCTGCTTTCACCAAACTTAAATTCTGTGTAGTGGTAGTGGGAGTGAAAGAACATGGATAAGCAAGCAATAGACAACAGGCATATCACATTGTGATGACTGTTGTGAAGGTGACTGAAATAGGATGATGGGATAAGAATGGTTGGTCAGCTGTTCTAGTTAGTATAGCCTAGAAAGACCACTTTGAGGTTGTAGCATTGAAGCTGACTAATAAGCAAACGAGAGGGACTCAGTCACATGAGGGTCAGGAGAAGAGCATCCCAAGCAGAGGGAACAACTAATGCAAAGACCAAAAATAAGGCACTTGCTTATTGTTTAGACACTTGATATTTTCCTTAAATGCAGTGGATAAGGAGGGAAGGGTCACAAGATGAGGTCAAGGACATTTGCAAGGATTGAAATCAAGTAGGATGTTTAAGCTGGAAAGAAGAGTTTGGATTTTACTCCAAGGAAAATGAGAAAAACTTGAAATAAATCTGATTCATATTTAAAAACAGCAGTGAAAATTTTTGTGGGTAAACAAGAGTGGAAAAGGATAATTAGGAAACTGCTACCATGGTAAGCAATAGATGGTGTTGAGTTGCAATAGGAGACTTGGAGAGAGAGAAGGGCATGGCTTCTGAATGTGTTTTACAAACAGAACCTGCAGGGCTTACCTGATACACCTGATGTAGACAGTAAGACAGAGCAAATAATAAAGACAGCTCCTGGGTTCTTGAGATAAGTAATGTGAATGAACAATTGCTGTCTGGTGAGGCCATACTGGTAAAGTTTAGTTTGGGTGACCTGCAGGCATCCACATGGACGTGTCAGGAAAGGAGTTGTTATATGAGCTTAAAGATCTGGGGAGATGTCAGTTCCTCAGTTCAAGTCAAGAAACATTTATTAGATGACATTTTCTATTTGCTTATTTTATGGGAATACCTCCTGCCACTTTCTTCCTTTTTGTTTATGTAAATATTGCCCTAAATCTGTTTCTAGGTCATTTGAAATCTGTACGACTCTTAGAAACAGCTTTAAAAACTTTATTCTCTGATCTCATTTTCTCATAGTACATTTAGGAAAGTTTCTAATGAAGGAATGCAAATAATACACTAAAACAAATAGTGATAGTGATATAGAGTAAACATTTATTGAACACTTAGTATGTGTCAGGCATTGCTACAAGTGCTTTGAGAGGTCTGTAAACCAATTTAATGATCACAATAGACCTAAAAAGAAATTTCTAATAAAAATAGGAAATCAAGGCCTTGAAGATAAAAAGGGGAAGGTGTTCTAGCCAAGATTATTAATGGTATCACTGACATTGAACCCAGCATGAAACTTAAGTTTTCTGTAATATATTTAGCATAGTTTTTGTGGTCAAAAAAGAGAAAACATACTGGTCTTCAAGGGAGAAAAATATTTTCAGAGTACTATATAATGAAAGGATAGCCCCACATGGAATGTTACTTAGGGAGTATTATATCGCATTGCTCATTGATTTTAACATGCATATTTTTCACATTTCCACATCTCTGAAATTGATATAACTATTATAATTACAAAAAGCCAACAAGAAGTCATGCTACAACTGTCATTTTCCATGACCTTCAAAATTTGCAAAATGTGTGTTTGGAAGAAAGCCCCGGGGACAACGGTGAAGCATTCTATTAAGAAATGCTGATTCATCAAATATTCTTGATAGCATAGAGGTCATACTGTGTGGTGGAACAGACTGCATTAATGGTTTCCCAGCTGTTCACCTTTCTCTGTATTCATTCTCTTTACAATGTAATTTCACAGTGCCCCCCATGATGGGTTTGTAGGACTCCCCACACCTTGGCACCGGACCCTTCTTTTGACTAATGGAGAATTAGCATACTTGACATAAACAAGGCTTGAAAAGGAGCTGTTCTCTTGCATATATTCTATTAACATGAGAACGTTCCTAGGTTAGCTTGTTGGAAAGTGAAACACACATGGAGATGAGACATGTGGCCACAGCCAACCTCCACCAGTCAATAGCCTGCCAGCTAGGCCTCAGACAACTAAGTAAAACTAACCAATACCAGCAAGTCATGTAGCCAATACCCAGCTGACTTTCAGATGCAAGGACAATAAATGTTATTGTTTTATGCCATTGAGTTTTGGCAGTTTGTTACATAGCAAAAGGCAATTGATACTTATAGAAAAAGAAGAGGTATCAATGATTCCGAGTCGAAAAGTAATTCCAAAAGTTCATGCTTTGAGTGTGAGAAAGTTTTAGGAATACCCGAACTAACTTACCTTGCTAATATTTCAATATTTTGCATTTGTGCAAGAGAGATAACAAAAATTTTTTTAAATCTATAAATAAGACTAAAGCCATGTCAATAATATAAAAATTCTGAAAAAGGAGAAAGCAGTATTTTGAAGTCAAATGAAAGCATTTGTGTTCTTTTTCAATGGTGTATTAAATATAGTTAGGTTTTACTATTGTGTTACACAAAAACATATGATCTCATTTCTTTGATCATTTCTTTCCCTGAAATGCAAGGGCCACCTCATGTATATCATTGGATTAATCTAATCAGATTGGATTGATTGGCCTTGTGATTTATACATAATTAAGTCAATAAATATTGTCCAGTCTGTGTCTGTGGGACAATAACATTAATTTTTAATTAATTAGCATTTGCTCCTCACTATTACTATTTCTTTTCACATGACTGAATGGAATTCAGTATTAAAATAGAAAAGCTATCAGTTATTTCATCTGCTTTTAGTATAGCAAGATGTATGAGGAATAATAGGAAGAAGACTTTGAGGGTTGGCTGAGATTAATTATTTCAAGATATTGTTTATTGGATATTCAGTTTTAACGCAAGTACAAATAAATTTACTTCACATCTGAAAAAGAATTAGTTCAAAATGTGATCGTAAAATGTCATTGGTTGAACTTCACTAAGTTGCCTCATTATTTACTTTTAGTTTTCATTTTCTCATGAGTTGTGTTATTGCTTTGTAATGTTGACTCTAAGTATAGTGTTCATGTTTGTAAATGGTGTCACTTGATTTCTCATGACAGATTTTGTCATCATTACAGGAAGAATTATAGACTCCATTTCTATCTGACTTATTCCACATTCTAGGAGCTCTTTGAGTTCAGCATTTGTGATTCCAAACAGATGACAGAGTGCTTTAAAGATCAGTTCTAATAATTTCCAGCCTGATTGTACATTTTTAGGGGGAAGTGTAAGTTATCAAAATGCTACTGTCCTTATATTCCTGTTTATTGTTGAATAATGAGCTCTAGATAAGAAACCACAAAGTGAAGACCTGTGTTAGTAAAGCACTTTAAAGTTAGAATCTCTTATGAGAGGGACATGTTTTTGGAATACTAGAGGTGATATATTTAGACCTCAATTTTCTTTGCTTATAGGTTTCTCTTCATTTAAAAAAAAATGGTGATTTTCACCAAATCAGATGTTTGGATATGTACTGTATAATTAACAGTTTAAGAAAAACTTACTACTCTTTCCAAACCATTATCATTCCTAATGTCTCCATTAAGCCTTGCCCAGCATGCTACTTACTTTGGTTTTTAACTTGTATAAATTTTTGTTTACTTACATACATTGTCACATAGTAGTTTCCTTGTTACAATTTTATTTTGCCACTCAAGAGTTGCATATAATTTTTAAAGTAAAGCTATGAGCTTCTAGATGACAAAGTGTATATTTTAAATGTGTGCGTTCTATAGCAATTCACCCCAAGCAAGAAGCTGTGTTTAATGTGTGAAAGAATAGAGAGATGCTAACTCCCTTTCTTAGGGTTCACCTCATGGGGGAGGTGGTTGTTAAATGTTAATTCTGATGTTTTATTGCAGAGGTTTATCATCTGTCTGTTGTCCCAGGTTGATAATAATTATGATGACATCAACAGTTGCAATCAAGTAATTGTATAGGCCATATCCTTTACTATTTTACAAGAAGGCTTTGAGGTGGGAATACCCTGTTGTACAGTGGAGGAATTTTAGGATTTGGAAATACTAAACAACTGGTCAGACGTCGAGTTGTAACTACCAGATGAGAGATGTGGGACTTAAAATCTGACGTGTTTACCTGCAGAACTCGTTCTCCATCCACTATCATGCTGGCATTGAGCTTTCTATGCTAATACAAAAAGTTTGGTAAATCAGAAGGGCAGTTCATTACTTTCAAATGGGAAATTTAAATTTGCAAGTGAAGATTCTCTGACAAACTATTTTACTTTATAAACTTTATGCTTTTGTTTGTATTACCCATTAATGTGGTTTTTCAATATTGCATTTATGTAGTATGTCCATCCTCTCAATATGAAGGGATATGAGTCTTCAGCAAAATGCTCCATAAAATGTAGACTCAGTACTATCTATTTCACTTAAGGAGGTTCACATTTGATTATTCCATTCCCTAAATCAGATGCTATACACCATTTAGAAATGGAATTCCAGTCTGCACTGATTATAGTTAAAATTTATAGATTTGTGATAAAAATGATATTACTATTTAATGTGATTATATCCTTATGTTGTTTGGGTTTCTTGTAAATATCACAAAACTGGATTTTTTTTTAAAGTCTAACAACTTCTTCATGCAGTTTGGGATTTTATAGTATTTGTGTTCATAGTAAATAGCTCATTTTCCTATTGAGTACTACTGTAAATTCTATATACATTTCCTTTACTCTTCACAAAATTTCAATGAGATCATTATATCCTCATTTTCAATAAGCAAATTAGTTTAAAATATATAAGGTAAGTAGTTCAAAGTCATATGGTTAGGAAAAGACAGTAGTCTTTTGTTTGATCATTTTAGGCTTAAAAAAAATTCCTCAAGTGGCAAAACCTGAAGCATTTAATACTTTTTATTTTACCTTACTGAGGCAGGTTATACCCAGCTAAAATCAACATTTTATTTGCTTTAGGTGGCCCTGGATACAAGCAATATTTTGTCCTAAATGAGAACTTTTGTGATGAAAGAAATCGTGTCTTATATTTCAGTCAGAATGTGTTACTTTTTCATCTTTCTTCATTTGAAGACCTCCATGTCTATAAATGTTTGCAATTGGCAATTTTTAATATACAAAATTAGGAATTCCTTTCTGTCTGGTACTTTCTTTACTTTTGCACTTTCTCTTCACTGGATTTTGTCATTGTACAGTGCAGTTAGCACAACATGTATATTCTAGTTTGATTGTTTCTCCAAGCATCATTTATGCCTTTAAACATATCACAAAGATAAGAAGACATAAAATGACAGTTTTTTGTTTTTTTAATGTATGATATTGAAGGTCTGACTTAGAGAAAAGCTTTGTCCCTGACAAGGCATCTGCTTTTCAGCCATTAAATTTGCTTGCAGTGAATTTTAATTGATATTCCTCAAACAGTGGGAGATGTGGTGGGAGCTTGCTCCTTGTTAACATAGTTACATATTTGAATGGTTTTCTTCAGAATGTTAATTACACTTTAAGTTTCACTTTCTATTTTTGAGAGGTAATAATTAATTCAGCAAATTAAAATTGCATGAGAATATAAGCATAAATAAAAATGTGATCTGTGGCATCAATTTTCATACATCTGATGAGTTGACTGTGAAGTAAATTCGTGCATTTTTAAAAACAGGTAAAGCACATCATGACCAAAAAAGAACCAAATGTGATAAAAAATGAAATAGTCTTTGTCTGGCATTTTAAATAGTGATGGCATAGTAAAGTGGTCATGAAGACTGTCCCACAGAAGTAATTATAAAATCTGGACAAAATATTAGAGAAGAGACGATTTAAAGGTGCTAGAAGGTGTCTAAAAACAAGCAAAAGCTGGAAGAGAATTAATTTTCAGAAAACTGCAGCCGGAAGGGTACAGGATCATTTGTAACGTTCTGATTGAGGAGGTTTCCCAGTCCCACGCTGCCATGGAGGAAATGGCAGCAGAGAACCAGCCTGTTGTAGCAGGGAAGCAACCTCTATTTTGTCTTTTGTATATAGAGAGAGACAAGTTTTAGTTTGGTTACTAGTACTGTCATAACTTTCTCCGTTTTTTTTCCTTTTAATATGATTATATCCTTATGTTGTTTGGGTTTCTTGTAAATATCACAAAACTGGATTAAAAAAAAAAAAGTCTGACAACTCCTCTGTGCAATTCGGGATTTTATAGTATTTGTGTTCATTGATATATTTAGTCCTTACTACAGTCATTCTTATTTATCTTGGATTGTTTGGCTTCCTTATACTTCTTTCCTTTTTCATCTTCTTTTTAATTCCAATGAGGAATTTTAAAAATTATTTTCCTAAAATATGTTTGAAAAGTATACACTCTGTGTCAAAATGCGTTACCTTTGAAATATTTACTGTACCCACTTAAAGGATAATCAATACTTTAATTAATATTAAACATTAATCAATATTTTAATTCCACCCATAAGCAGATAGAAGGGATGAAGGGCACTTCAATATTGCTTGCTGAATCTATACCTTGTGGGTTCCAGTATTTTAGGTTTGTGTGTGTGTGTGTGTGTGTGTGTGTGTGTGTGTGTGTGTGTGTGTTGTGTTCAAAAACATCTTTTAGGCATTATGTTAATGTTGTTATTATTTTCACAAGCCTGTGTTTGATTAGATTTCCCAATATGTTTTCATATTTCTTTGCTTATTCTTTGAATCTCTGGCCTTCATATGGAGATCACCTCCTCCTTTTTGAAGTGTATTTTTTAAGCAATTTCTTTGGATAAAATATTGGTGGAAACTCTGTTCATTAACCTGAAAATGTTTAGTATGTTCTCCTTCATGCAAGACAATTTTATGCATAATGTAATTTTAGATCTTCAGTTTTTTTACTCTTAGAATTTCAAAGTTGTTCTTGCATTTCTGTCTGGCTTCCACTGTTGTTTTAAGAAGTCTGTGCCAGTCTAACTGTAGTTTGTGCACAAATAATCTTTCATTCTGCTCTGGCTACTTTTCAGATCCATTCTTTTTATCTCTCCTACAGTTTCACTACTGTATTCCTAGGTGGCTTTCTTGTATTTATCATAAGTGATTCATCTTGATTCCTGAGTAATTTCTTAGAAAATTTCAACCTTGAGAATGTGTCTTCTGTCTCATTCTCTCTAGTTTCTCCTTTGGACAAGAAAGTTGGGTGTATGTTAGACTTCCTCCTTCCATTCTCCATTTCTCTTAATCCTGCTTTCACATTTTTCATCTCCTTGAATCTCTGTGTTACAATTTGGATAATTTCTTCAGTGTCTACTTATCTCAATCTGTGTCTCATCTTTTTATTAAGATATAATTAACATATGGCATTATGTTAATTTCAGGTGTACAACATAATGATTCGATATTTGGATATTTGTATGTATTATGAAATGATCACCACAATAAATCTAGTTAATATCATCACCATACATACAGAATTCTTTTCTTGTGATGAGAACTAAGATCCACTCTTTATACAATTTTCAAATTGCAATACAGTATTTTTAACTAGAGCCACCCTGCTGTACATTACCTCCCAATGACTAATTTCTATGTAACTGGAAGTTTGATTCCCTTCACCCGTTTTGCACACCCCCATTCCCACCTCTGTCAGACCAGTCTCTGTGTATATATTCCCTGCATATGAGCTTGTCTGTGGGGAGGTGGGGTGGGGGTTAGATTCTCCATATAAAGGATCATGCGATGTCTGCCTGACTTTGTTCACTGAGCATAATGTCTCCATGGCCCATCCATGTTGTTGCACTTGGCAAGATTTCCTTCTTTTCTATGGCTAAATAATATTCCATTGTATGTTATACCACATTTTCTTTATCCATTCATACATTGATGGACACTTAGATTGCTTGCATATCTTGGTTACTCTTAGTAATGCTGCAAACAGCATGGGGTACACCTATCTTTTCAAATTAGTGTTTTCATTTTCTTCAGATAACCCCCAAAAGTGAAATTACTGGATCATAGAGTAGTTCTATTTTTAGTATTTTGATTATACCAATTTACCTTCCCTCCAACAGTGCACAAAGTTTCTCTTTTCTCCGCAAGTTCTTCAACACGTTATTTCTTGTCTTTTTGAAAAAAGCCACATGTATGAGATAATAGCTCATCACAGTACTGATTTGCATTTTCCTGATGATTAGTGATGTTGAGCACCTTATCAGGTGCCTGTTGGCCATCTGTATATCTCTTTTGGAAAAATATCTATTCAGATCCTCTGACTGATTTTAATAAGATTGTCTTTAGATATTGAGTTCTACAAGTTCCTTATATATTTTGATATTAACTCCTTATCAGATATTTGACTTACAAATATTTTTTTCCCATTCAATAGGTTGCCTTTTCCTTTTTTTGTTGATGGTTTCCTTCACTGTGCAGAAGCTTTTAAGGGTGATGTAATTCCACTTGTTTATTTTTGCTTTTGTTTCCTTTGTGTTTGGGGTCAAGTCCAAAAAAATCATCACTAAGATCAATATCAAGGAGCTTTACTACCCAAATTTCCTTCTAGGAATTTTATGGTTTCAGGTCTTACATTCAAGTCTTTAATCCATTTTGAGTTAATTTTTATATATGGTATAAGATATAATCAAGTTTAATTCTTTTGCATATGATTGTACAGTTTTCCCAACACCATTTATTGAAGGCACTGTACTTTTCCCTATGTATATACCTGGGTCCTTTTTCATATATTAATTGATCTTATATACATAGGTTTATTTCTGGACTTTATTCTGTTTCAGTGATCAGTGTGTCTGCTTTACCTCAGTACCATACTATTTTGAGTCTATAGTTTTACAATACAGTTTGAAGTCAGAAAGCGTGATACTTCCTGCTTTGTTCTTCTTTCTCAAGATTGCTTTGGCTATTCAGGGTTTCTTGTGGTTCCATACAAGTTTTAGAACTTTATGTCCTATTTCTTTGAGAACTACTATTGGAATTTTGATTAGGGATTGCATTGAACCTGTGGATTACTCTGGGTAGTATGGATATTTTAACAATATTAATTCCTTCAGTCCATGAATAAGAGTATCTTTCCAACTATTTGTGTCCCTTTTAATTTCTATCATCAGTACATTATAGTTTTATGTACAGGTCTGTTCTTATATTTATTTCTAGGTATTTTACTCTTTTTGATAAAATTGCAAATAGGATAGTTCTATTAATTTCTTTTTCTTGTAGTTTGTTATTAGGGTATAGAAATGACAGATTTCTGTATAATGATTTTGTATCCTATAACTTTACTGAATTCTTTTATTAGTTCTAAGATTTTTTTAGTGTAGTTTTGGAGTCCAGACTTTTCAATATATATAATGTCATGTCATCTGCAACTAGGGACAGTTTTACCTCTTCCTTTCAAATTTGGGTGCCTTATATATATATTTTTTCCTGCTTAGTTGCTCTGGGACTTCTAATACTATGTTGAATAAAAGTGGCAAGAGTGGGCATCCTTGTCTTCATTCTGATCTTAGAGGAAAAGCTTTCAGCTTTTCACCATTGAGGATGATGTTAATTGTGGATTTGTCATATAGGCCTTTATTACATTGAGGCATGTTCCCTCTAAACCTACTTTGTTGAGCATTTTATAAATGAATGTTGAATTTTGTGAAGAACTTTTTCTGCATGTATTGAGATAACTGTTTGATATTTGTCCTTCAATTTGATTGATTTGTGTATGCTGAATCATCTTTGCATCCCTTGAATAAATCCCACTTGATCATGGTGTATGATATTTTTAATGTATTGTTAAATTTACTTTGCTAACCTTTTGTTGATGATTTTTCCATCTGTGTTTATCAGGTATACTGGCCTATAATTTTCTTTTTTGTAGTGTCCTTTTCTGGTTTTGGTACCAGGTTAATGCTTACCTCATAAAATGAGTTTGCAAGTGTTTCCTCCTCTTCTATTCTTTTGGGAGAGTTTGAGAAATATTTGTATTAATTCTTATTTGAATATTTTGTAGAATTCACCAGAGAAACTTGCTGGTCTTACATTTTTGTATGTTGAGAGACTTTGATTACAGATCCAGTCTCTTTACTGGTAATCAGTCTGTTAAGATGTAGTTCTTCATGATTCAGTCTTGGAAGGTTATATGCTTCCAGGAATTTATCCATTTATTATAGGTTGTACAGTTTGTTGGCATATAATTATTAATAGTTTCTTATGATCCTTTTTATTTATGTGATATCAGTTGCAATGTCTTCTCTTTTGTTTCTGGTTTTATTTGAGTCCCCTTTCTATTTTTCTTGGTGAGTCTAGCTAAAGGTTTGACCATTTTATCTTTCCAAAAACCAGCTCTCATTTCATTGATCTTTTCTATTGCTTTTTAGTCTTTATTTCATTTATATATGATCTGATCTTTGTTATTATTTTTCTGATGATTTTGGACTTTGTTCTTTTCCTAGTTCTTAAATTATATAGTTAAGTTGTCTACTTGAAATTTTTCTTGTTCCTTGAAGTAGACATTTATTGCTATGAACTTCCTTTTAAAACTGCTTTTACTGCATTCCACAAGTTTTGGCATATTGTATTTCCATTTTCATTTGTCTCAAGGTATTTTTGTATTTCTCTTTTCATTTCTTGGTTGTCCCATTGGTGGCTCAGTAGCGTGTTGTTTAATCTCCACCTTCTGGGAATTTTCCAGTGTTCTTCCTGTAACTGATTTCTAGCTTCATACCATTGTTGTCAGAAAAGATTCTTGATATGATTTCAGTCATCTTAAATATTTTAAGACTTATTCTATGGCCTAACATATGATCTACACTGAGACCTATCCATATGAATTTGAGAAGAATGTCTATTCTGATGCTTTCAGTTAGAATGTTCTATATATATATCTGTTAAGTCCATTTGGTCTAACATTAGTTAAGGACAATTTTATCCTACTGGTTTTCTGTCTGGGTGATCCATCCATTGATGTTAGTGGAGAATTAAAGTCCCCTAGTATTATTGTACTGCACTCAGTTTCTCCCTTCAGGTGTTAATATTTGATTTATATATTTAGGGGGTGCTATATTAGCTACATGAATATTTACAAATGTTATATTTTCTTGTTGGATAGACCCCTTTATCATTATGTAATGCTCTTCTTTAAACCTTATTGCAGTCTTTATCTTAACGTTATTTTGAATGATGTAAATAGAGTTACTGCAACTCACTTTTGCTTTCCATTTGCATGGGACGTCTTTTTTAAATCCCTTCACTTTCAGTCTTTGTGCATCCTTATGTCTGAAGTGAGTCTTTTCTAGGCAGCAAACAAATGGGTCTTATTTTCTTTTTTAATCCATTCAGCCACTCAGAATCTTTGACTGGAGAATTTAGTACATTTATATTTAAAGTAAATTATTGATACACACACACACATACACACATACACACACATATATATAGCTATTTTAATTGTTTTCTCACTATCTTGTAGTTCCTCTTTTTCTTCTCTTTTTCTCTTCATTACAGTTTGATGATTTTCTTAAGTGGTATGCTTAGATTCCTTTCTCATTATTTTTTGTGTTTCTTCTGTTGGTTTTTGCTTTGTAGTTGCCAGGAGGCTCTCATGTAACTATATTTAAAACCATCTATTTGACACTGATAACTTAACTTTGAACACAGTTTTAAGCTCTACATTTCTACTTTTCCCCATGTTATGACTTTAATGTCACATTTTACATCTTTTTTTCATGTGTAGTCCTTGACTAAGTATTGTAATTACCGTTATTTTTACTACTTTTGTCTTTTTACCTTCATACAAGCTTTATAAATGATTAATCCACTACTTTTACCATATATTTACCTTTGCTGGTGAGATTTATATTTTCATGTTTTCTTGTTACTGATTAAAGAAGTCCCTCTAACATTTCTTGTAAGGCTTATTTAGTGGTGATGAACTCCTTTAGCTTTTGCTTGTTGGGAAAACTATCTTCTTCAATTCTGAATGATAATTTTGCTGGGTAGAGTATACTTGGTTAGAAGTTTTTTTTCTCTCAGCACTTTGAATATTTTGTGCCACTCTGTTCTGGCCTGCAAATTTTCTGCAGAAGATTCTGCTGACAGTCTTATGGGGGTTCCCTTTTATGTAACAAGTTATTTTTCTCTTGCTGCTTTAAAAATTCTGTGATCTTTAACTTTTGATGTTTTAATTATAATGTGTCTTGGTGTGGGTCTCTTTGGGTTTATCTTCTTTGGAGACTTCTGGGCTTTCTGGAGCTAGATATCTGTTTCCTTTCCCAGGTTAGGGAAATTTTTTAGCCATTGTTTCTTGCAATAAGTTTTCTGTCCCTTTCTCTCATCTCCTTTTAGTACTTCTTTAGTTCAAATATTTGTTCGGTTGATATAGTCCCATAAATCCATTAAGCCGTGTTCATCTTTTTGTCATTGTTTTTTAAATTTTTGCTGATATGATTGGGTTGCTTTGCCCTGTCTTTGAGTTCACAGATCCTTTCTTCTGTTTCATCTAGTCTGCTGTTACAGTTCAGTTATTGTATTCTTTATCTCTGTGATTTCTGTTGAAGTTCTCACTGTGTTCTTTGATTATTTTCCCAAATCTGGTGAGCATCTTTATGACCATTACTTTAAACTCTTTATCAGGTAAATTACTTATCTCCATTTCATTAAAGCCTTTTTCCTTGAGATTTATCTTGTTGTTTTGTTTGGAACCATTCCTTTATTTCTTCATTTTCTTAACTCTGTTTTGGTTTCTATGCATTAGATGAAATAGCCACCTCTCCCAATATTGAATGGTTGGTTTTATGTAGGAGATGAAACTTGTTGTTCAACCCTACGCTAGCTCCTGGTTGTCTCTCAAACCTTTGTTATTGTGCAGACAGCCTATTTTATTCTTAATAGCATACAGCGTTTATGGGTGTGCCAAGACCAGTCAGCATCCCAAAGTGGAGGATCTCAGTCAGCATTTAGGCTGATTGGAAGCCAATACTCAGGCAAAAACAAATATATATAGTCCTGTGTAACTGATCATGTAAATCCCACTAGCCAGCCAAGCTACATAATCTTGAGGCTTTCTTTGGGTGGCAGTTGCAAAAATCAGGGCCCATGCAAGTATATGAGCATCACTTTTTGGAGATACCAATGATCTGTAGTGAGGTAGAGGGACAGGGGCAAGCTGGTATCCTCCACCCTATGTTCCCTAAGAGTACCTTCATAGCTTCTAGACACGTTCCAAATTTGAAGCCTGCCCCAAGGTTGGAGCTCCAGGACACATAAGAAGACCTCTTCCACAGAAAGATTGTGTTGTGTTTCAGTCTGCTGTCTGTGCAGTGCCCTAAGGGTGGTAACTGCCATGAACTGTATCTCTAATTTTTATAGTCCCATGGGAGCTAGGAAGTCAAGGCCCGCAGCCACTTATGCAAGGTGATCAAGGTCTATTCACTTAGTGTCAACTCCATAAACCACTGCACCATACATAAAAACTGAGGTGCCAGACATGTATAAGACCTCCCATCCAGGGGACACTGATGCAGGACACTGAAATGAAGGAGAGGGAGAGTGAAAAGATGGTGCCTGCTCTCTGAGGTCTCAGGAAAGGTTTATAGTCAGCCCTTAGGTGTGTGTTTAATTAGAAGCCTGCCACTTAGGTGATAGCTATGAGAATAAGGTAGCAGGCCTCTCTCTTTTTTCAACTCCTTGCATACCTGTGTTGCATTTGGGTTAATTCAGTGTCTAATTATCAAGCTGTGTCTCATCTTAGATTGGTCCATCAATTGAGTTTTAAATTTCACAAATTTTGTTTTTTTATTTCTGTTTTGTGGTCTTTAATTCTTTCATTTTCATTGCTTATTTTTAATTCACTATCTATGGTTTTCCTTTCATATTTTACTTTTAGAACATTACAAAATATAGTTATTTTATATTCTTTATTGATAATTTCAACAGATAATAGCTTTGGTTTATGCATTTTTTTTCAAATTCACTTGCAACAGCTTATTTTTTAATATTATTAATATTTAATTTAATTTAATTGTTGGTGCCTGAAGATTTTCCTTCCTTTCTAGTAAGCGCATAAAATTACGGGGAATTATATCTGTTGCAGTTTCTATAAGGATAATTTCTATTTTAGGGAGAGAGTTTTTTTAAATATCTAATCCTTCATACTGCCAAAGCATATTGGGATTTTCATTTTTTTCATAGTATAAGTAAATTTTAATGTTTGTAGTGGTAGGAATGGTATTATAAATTACAAGGTTAATCGTAACAATAATGCCCATGCATAGAAGCTATATTTTCATATATAACTGATTCTTTCCCTTGAAATAGCTCTTTTGCAAATGTTACTTTGTTGTTTAGGACTTAGAGTGGGTTGAAAAACAATTCGCTGTATTTACAGACATACCCTACTGATTAACGCCCATTAATGTCAATTTATGCAACCAAACATTAAGAAATTATAATCAGATTTACAAATATCTTAAGTGAATTTTGATAATGAATGTATATCTTTGCCTAAATTAAAGAAAAAGACCAACGCAATTCTCAACCATTGAGGTGAAAGATTTTCTGCTTGAGATATTTTGGTTTACCTAATTAAGAATCATATTTTAACTGGAAAACAGCTTTTGTTCTTTTTTTCTACTGTATACCATCTATGTAGTACAAATTTTATTAACTTAGTTGGAAGTAGCTCTATTTTGTCTTGAGTTCATAATTATTCTATTTTGGTAATGTTGATTTAACTAAAAAAATAACAATATATTTTTTTAGGAAGAAATAGCAATATATTCTGCTAATAACATGTTGCAAAAACAACTAGAGTGTTGTAAGGTGGAGAGCTTCAGCAGCATTAATTCAGTACCATTTACTGACTGTTAAGTGCTTTTTTATTATTGGCTTTAAATTATTATTCTCCATTACACTACTGCTATAGTTACATGAACATTTTTTTTTATGGATAAGTTGGGTCAGAGGGGAATAGGGCTAGTACCATAAATGTTATATGATACCTAATCAATATTAATAAATATAAATATTAGTTCAGTGAACCACAATGCCTCTTATTTTATTCACTGACAACATCTGGAAAAATTAGTCTCTTCAGGGTTGAATTTTAGGTTAAATTAGTAGGCTATCCTTCATATTATCAAAGTAAGCAAAGTTCTAATATCCGTGGATTATTTTAAATGATATAATGAATAAGACTAGTGACCTAGTAAAATTTTTATTACTTCTGGATTGAGGAATTTCTTTTGTAAAGTGATTTTGTTTTGCTGTTATTGTCTTTTCTTTTTTATAAATTAAAATAATTTCCAAATATTTAGAGGAACTCACTGCTTAGAGACAGTGCTGTTACTAGACATGGACTGTTATCTTAATTTAAAGTGTGACTACATGCAAAGGAAAATAAATTGGAAAAATAAGTTAGAAGAATATATGTAAGTTAGCCAAAAAGAAAAGGGATAAGATTTTATAAAACATTATGTTTATCTGTGAAAATATTTACATATGTTAGATTGTAAGAAGTAGCAAATATACTGAATTCTCAAAATGGTTTTGTTAAAATGCAGGACTTATGAGATTTTAACTGTCTCAGTTTTCTAACATATGAGTTATCTTAAAATTATTTTATGGAATCTCACATATTAATTTAATATATAGGATATACAAATAACCAACAAAATTAAATATTAAAAGAAATTTTACATGTGCTGTACTCTCTTTGGTGTATGTTTGTGATTAAAGTTATAGGAAAAACACAGCTTAAATGAGACTTTTATAATAGCCACTTCTAGTCCTTTCTTTGTAATTTTTATTGAATCAGTGAA
The DNA here is from genome assembly GCA_032199065.1 of Smutsia gigantea. Taxonomy (NCBI): domain Eukaryota; kingdom Metazoa; phylum Chordata; class Mammalia; order Pholidota; family Manidae; genus Smutsia; species Smutsia gigantea. The sequence goes on from JAVSCE010019492.1 coordinate 141,734, forward strand.
ATTTTAAAATAACTTTAATGATTTTATATTGCTTATTTTTATCTTACAATTTAAATTTTCAGATAATTCATCTTAAAACTAAGTAATAGAGTTCATATTTAATAGGTCAAAACAGGTGTTTATATAAAAACAGAAATGGTTTTATAATTATTACAAATAGAGTAATTATTACAGATAGAAATTTCAGAGAAGACAGGAATTTATGATATTTAGTTAGTAAATTTGAAGATATTTTTATCACAAAAATTCCCCAATGCTAGCTGAGTAATAATATGTAGGAAAAAAATTAGCTCTTATTTTATTCATTATTTTTAGAAATAACAATGTACCAAGAAAAGTACTTGCATCCAATATAATCATTGCCTTTCACACATGATCCATCTTTAATAATAGAAAATTTTGAAGAATCATGGAAAAAAGTATCACTTTCAGTGAATTAAAAAAAAAATCCCTATGGTGACTATGCTTCATAATGCCCATAAAGAAAACTTAATAACAAAACTGAACAGTTTCAATAGACTTCACTTTCTGATTACTCAAGGAGAGTGCTCTATTTGGTAAACACCTTATTGAGATCAGGAGCATTACACCCTCTATGCTTCATCTAAAGTGAATTCAGTGCCATAATGTGCTAAAATTTAATTTTCTCTCTGATCTGCTTTGCAAGTCTGCTTGCTTCTTTCAAATAATTCCTCATATAACCTTCTCTCAGTAAAAGCTGTGCCAGATAATCCACCTTTCTACAATTTAAGGATGAAATAGATGTGTCAGTAGTAAGCACAAAGAAAATTGGAACAAAAATCCAATAACTTTTTACCTCTGAGATTTGTTCACTCCAGTGTCATTTTAGTTCATCTTCTGTATATGTCATTGTGTTTGCACAGATATTATTCCCTTGGTATTCAATAGATTAAAAAAACCATGCAAGCAGAGTCTATGACCGACTTGCATTAACACTCAGAAGTGAATGCACCCACCAACTGTCAAAGGTTTAATCTAATTAAGACTGTGGTCCCCCTGCAATCACTGAAGCTTGCTTTGTTGTTTAAGTCTTGGTTTCCTATAATTTTTCTCCCACTCACCCTGGGCAATTTCAAGTTCACATTTTTATACTAGTCTCTCAAAAGTACCCGTCATTTTGAAAAGTATTTTATTTTTCCTAATATATTCGGTATTTTTAACAATAGTGTCACAATAACAGGAGCCGAAATACGTAAAAACCAAGTTTCTTTAAGGCCTTCAATTCATATCCTCAACTAAAGAAGTAGATTTCCTTAGCTTTCCTCCATTCATAATAGTAGGGTGTTACCTACTTAGATGAAACCCCGGGTATATTTGACTGTATTTAAACTTTAAACTTGAGATTACTGACCCAACTCCACTAATTAGGCTGAAACCTAATTTGCATGTTCTTTAAGGACTTTGCCCTTGAGCTGCTCATCTAGTTTTAACATTTCGCTAATCACTTAAATTGCCCTTCCCAAGTAAAGTGACCAAAATACAATTAGGTACTCTAACAATATTCTGAATGATGCAAAAAAGAAAGGTTGCTTCTTCCAGAATAATTATCATTCTTCATATGTAAATGTTACTTTCCCAGCCAATATACCTTTACATGATTTCTGATTTTTCTAAAAATATTTCTTTGTGTGTCAACTGAACATGGTTCTGCTGAATTGTAGATGGACTTAACAGTACTAGTTTTCATAATAGCTATATTTATTTTTATCATTGCTTCTGAAGGACCATGCTTTCACAGTTTTGAATCATTTGAAAAGGATAAAACCTATACTTGACCATTTACAAGGACACTAATTAAATCTCACAAATCTGTATGATGATTGATTTGATACTTTCATCTCCCTTTCCTATCATTTTTGGTCAATACCAAGTTTTTAAAATAGTCCTTCAATTTAATTTGCAAGCCTACTGTTGCTCATTCTCTTATCTGGTTAGATACAGTTCAAAACTAAATACATACATACATTTATATCTACATATATGATAAAGTTATACTTAGGTGAACATAGTGAATGGAATAAAATGGAGGTAAATTTTGGGGTGGAAAGAGTCAAGAGGAGAAGGGTGTCAATTTCAAATGTACCTAATTTTTATTTCTTTTAGAACTAATGCAGTCTAATATTTGCATGAAATTTGGAAAACATAAAACAAAACAGAAGACACACAAACAAAATATATTTTAAAATAAGCCAAAAAGGAAGACCAAAACAGTATTTTCTAGAACTTGTATAAATGTAGGCTGGTTTAATAAAGAAATTAGTTTTCCATTCTGGGAAAGAAACCCCATCAAATTTGGCATGTTTGGCCCATTTGGTTTTGTTCATAAGACAGAGAAAAATTTTACTACTATGTAAAACAAAAATATAGATCCTATGACAAAAAAATATATATTTTTGCTAAACAGAATTAGATGGCTCCCAGAAACTTTTGACTAGATCTTTTAGGAGAGTAAGAAATAGCAACAATATATTATGGGTAAAATTTTTTCTGTGAAGATGATTAAAACATGGTGGATCAAAGTACTTATTCACTGAATAATCCAATTGCTTTTCACTCTTTAAAATTGCCTTAATTACACTGCCTTTTTATTTCATTCACGGCCTTTCAGAATGTCTTGAAGTTCTCAATGATTTTCCTTCATTCAGGTTTTGAATTTAACCAAGTAGTTTTAATTTAAACAAATATTTTGTTTCTAGCACCACTACATGCACAATAATTAAGCTGGTGTTAATTTACACTTATTATTCAGTTATGAAATTAATTTTGATTACAGTGTCTCTAGACTGTTACTTTGTCAAACATCAGTAAACAAAACATAATTGATTCAAGATGATTTTAGGCTCCAGCTTCTGTGTCCAAAGCATTTTTCTTAGGCCTTTTTTGTTGGAACACCTAATGCTTTCTGAATGTGCTATTGGTGTTTGTCTAAATAATAACTGTGCATGCTTGTTAGAGGGTGTTATTCATCTTTGGAACATGGCAACTGAATGTCATTGGCGCTTAGGAAAAGAACATATAACCTGGGCTGGGAGTTATTTTGGAGAGGGCCTAGAGAGAACATTCTCCCAAGTCAGTCATTATGTTACCTCTCCAGATGCCCTGAAGAGCTTTGTTGAGGATTAGAAGGGTTCATACCTGGATGAACTCTCAGAGTGCTAACTCAATGGATTCGTATTAAATTGGAAGAAGGTGCTAAATTGAGGCCAGATCATTTTATCAGTAGACTTAGGTGAGAATGTTAAAACTTTTTTTTTTGCTGAAGTGTTATTTATACACAATCTTACATTGATTTCAAGTATACAACACAGTGATTCAACAATTACCCAAATTATTAAATCCTCACCCTCACTAGGGCAGTTACTATCTGTCAACATAGAAAGATGTTACAGAATCATTGGCTATATTGTCCTGGTGGTATTATCATCCCTCTGAACAACTTACATTATAATTGAGAATTTTCATGCCCTTTTATTTCCCTCACCCTCCCCACCACTCATCCCAATCCCTCCCCCATGGTAACCACCAGTCACTTCTCAGTGTCTATGAAGCTATTTTATTCATTTTGTTTTGTTTTGTTTTTATAGTCTGAAAATAAGTGAAATTACATAGTATTTGTGTTTCTCTGCATGGCTTATTTCACTTAATACCCTGTAGATCTATCTATTTTGTTGCAAATGGCAGGATTTCTTTCTTTTTTATAGCTGAATAATATTCTATTGTATATATGTAACACAACTGCTTTTTCCATTCATCTCTTGATGGTCACTTTAGTTGTTTCCATATCTTAGCTGTTGTAAATAATATGACTATAAATATAGGTGTGCATGTCTTTTTGAATCAGGGATTTTGTTTTCTTTGGGTAAATTCCTAGAAATGGAATTACTGGGTCCTTTAGTATTTCTATTTTTAGGGTTTTTGAGGAACTTCCATACTGCTTTCCATAGTGCCTGCACCAACTGACACTCTGACAAACAGTGTAGGAGGGTTCCCATTTCTCCACATCCTCACCAGCATTTGCTTATTTTCTACATGTTAGGGAGTGGTCATTTTAACTTGTGTGAGGTGATTTCTCATTGTGGATTTTATTTGCATTTCTTTGATGATTAGCGATATGGAACATCTTTTCATGTTCCTACTGTCCATCTGTATTTCTTCTTTGGAAACATGTCCATTCATTTCCTCCATCCATTTGGTAATCAGATTATTTGTTTTATTGGTTTGAGGTATATAAGCTCTTTATATATTTTGTAAAAATATATACTCTTATTGGATAAACCATTTATGAATATATTCTCCCATACTTAGGTTGTCTTTTTGTTCTGCTGATGGTGTCCTTGGCTGTACAGAAAGTTTTTAGTTTGATGTAGTCCCAATTGTTCATTTTTTAATTTTGTTTCCCTTGCCCAAGAAGATGTGTCCAGGAAAAGTTTGCTCATGCTTATGTTCAAGAGACTTTTGCCTATGTTTTCTTCTAACAGTTTTATGGTTTCATGTCTTATATTTAGGTCTTTAATCCATTTTGAGTTTACTTTTGTGTATGGAGTTTGACAGTAACCCAGTTGCATTCTCATGCATGTAGCTGTCCCATTTTCCCAACACAAGATATTGAAGAGATTGTCTTTTCCCTGTTGTATATTTGTGTCTCCTTTATCATATATTAACTGACCATATATGCATGGGTTTATATCTGGGCTCTTTATTCTATTCCATTGATCTATGGGTCTTTTCTTATTCTAGTACCATACTGTTTTGATTACTGTAGCTTTGTAGTATAGCTTGAGGTCAGAGAGTGTAATATCCCCAGCTTGTTTTTCTTTCTCAGGATTGCTTTGACAAGAATGTCAATATTATGTTCACCAAATTTGCGAGAGAACTTGGAGAGAAATGTTTGGCAAACACGTGTATATAGACTTGAATAATGGACTGCACTTGATTGATTCTTTCAATATAAAATGATAACAGCTAAGGTGCCTCATTAGCACAGTAGGTAGCATGTCAGTCTTATAAAATGTTAACAGCTGATTTCAAAATGTTACTTATGAGCATTCAGCAATACATGTGAGATATACTTCTAGAAGCATTTGTTGACTAAAAGTTAAAGAGGAGTCAAGGGTGGGGCAGACTATCTCAGCCGGTATTTTTGTAGTTTTTCACCCAGAACCAATAGGATAATAATTATTTTCTCTCTACTTTGATTAAAAAAATACTAAAAATAAAAATTATACAGTTTTAAAAGCTACAATTTAAGAGTAATGTTAACAAACTAATCAGAATGAGAGTCCAGTATTTTCACACATCCCCAAATATCCCTCTCTAGAATTCAAGTGCAAAAACTTTGTCTAACTCAAAATACAAATGATTGAAGTGTTTTAGCTTAAAATTATATGTGTATATGCTTATTTATTTAATAATCAAAAGACTGTCATAATGAAATACTAAAGTCTGTGTGATTCAAGAGAGTAAAAGTCACAGTAGGTAGAAGATTAAAGTTCTAGATTTCAACACAGTTTAGAAAATTTTGTAAGAAATAGGGGTGTCCTGAATTGGAATAAGTTGCTTTTTCAGAGGAAAAGCATTTCAATTTTGCTGTCTACTAAACCATTCCTTGATATAATATAAATCAAAATATCAAGTAAATAACTCATTTTCTAATAAGAAGCACTGGGAAAAATTAAAAGGTTTTTAAGCAAACTTGGTTATGAAGACATTTAGAAATTAGATCTAAAAGCCAATTGTCTACTTCTAATATAAAACTTAATTAGATTACAGAGATAAAACTTAAGTAGTGTTTTTCATTTCATGTTTCCCTTAGTCTTGATATCAGCACCTTCATTAACAATATTTGGACCATATAAAAACTTTCCTTAGCATATCATCTTCATTCTGATGTAAGTTATTTGTGATACAGCACTTTTTGAATCTCTGTATGACTCTAATAGGAAATTTCATCCCAAATCACAGATACCTTCTCATAAAGCATTAAAACATTTTTAACATTTGCCCTGTAACCAGATTAGACATGATATTATTACTTTTACAAGTGATCTTTAAAAGACTGTTTACATAGCCAATTGTGAGGCATATCCCCAGAAATAATTATATTCATGCTCAATTTCTTTTTTAATCAATATTATTAGGTGACCTATAAGTATCTCAAGCTAACATGCACTGATGGAAGTCTTTTAGACTAATTTATCTTCCATAAATAATAATTTTTTTGTTGAAAACTGAAGCAGTTGACAAAGCCATATGTAATACAGAGTTTGAAAGATATGATTTTAAAGCATCTCTCAACAGAGAGAAAATTGGTGGTGAGAGGGTGAGTTGGGATAATTAGTAAGTCAGTGTAAAACTGGACAGATGAAACATTTCATGAACTGCATGCTGAGATTTTTTTCCTCCAAAACATGGTACTAGTTAACATTATCCTTCTCACATATTCCCAAATATCCCTCCCTTGATTACAGAAGTAAAGTCTAGGTCCCCAGTGGTGTGACCACAGCCTCGGATCTCAGATTCACCCTAACACTTCCCTCTTTGATCACATTGTGCTCCTGACACACCTGCCTTGCAGCTTTGGTTAGGGGCTTTTGCTGTTCTGACCCCAGTGTATGGGTTCCTTCCTCCGTGACTTAGCTGGCGTTAAGGATGACCATCTAATTTGTTGTCCCAGCAGTTTTGAGAATGAAAGGAGGGGACCTGCTGTTAATTACTGGGTGAAGACTGTAGTGTATACCATGACTCTCCGAGGCCACAGATATAAGTGTGATTACATTGACAATATTCCTCCTTCTTCACCCACCACTTCCTCATTTTCAAATCCCCAGCCATCTTTCAAAACCCAGCTGAACCAATACCTCTTGTGCAATACTTGGTAGGTCATGAAAGTAGACATTAAATGTGTTGAAAAGTAAAGAAAAAGTAGTTACATCTAGTAAAGTACTCTTTCTCTCATGTTTTAAAATGTTAATTGCCAATTTTATTAGTTGAAAACCAAACAATTATTACTATTCCTATCGTCTCCATTAATTGCACATTTTGCAGTAAATCTGGCTACTTTCACAATGTTCAGGAGCAAAGCATCCCCATCTGCAAGGAGACAATGTATGCACATCGGCTTCAGAAACATCTCTCCTGTTTTTAAACTCTTTACCCTGGTCTGCAAAGCTCTATAATTGGTTGCTTACATCTTCTCCTTCAGATCTCATTTCTATTTTTTTCTCTGTTCAAGCCACACAGGTTTTCTTTCTGTTCACCAAACATGCCAAATTTTCCTGCCTGAAGTCATATTCTCTTATTTCTCACGTTGCCTGTAATACCACTCCGGCCCACCCACTCTCCTTCCTGCTCTGTGCAGTCAAGCACGTTCTTGTTACTCAGCATGAAGCCCAGAGGAGGCCCGTAGACCACCCTCTCCAAAGACTACCTCTCCTGGATCCTCCCACCCCACTCCTTTGTTTCTTTATTGCACTTATGATGTGAAATATATATACATATATATAAATGTCTGCACCCACTTATTATTTGTCTCCTTCCTCTAGAATGTAAGGTCAGTGGGCAGACTGGCCTTGGTTACTGCTGTGTCCCCAATGGACCATTGCAGCAGAGGGGCCCAGGAAACATTGCTGAGTAAACACGTATGCCCAGGAATAAACTCCCGTAACTTTCCTTCTGAACTCTGTCACTTATCAGAATTTATTATATGTAGATGCCTTATCCCACATAAACAATGAGCTCTCTAAGGTCAGGATCTGTTCCTAAAACTCATAGCACAGAGTCTTTCCATGAAGATGCATTTTAAATATTTATTACTTAAGTAAATTAACATATATATTAGTAACTATTTAGAGCAGAACCATTAATGCAGTTTTTCCACTAATAATTTTTCAGAAAAATCCAGTTTGTATCAAAAGAGGAATAATAAATGATTCTTAAATAAATGATTAGATTTCCTTTTAACCAGAGTTGGCCTCTGGAATAAAAGTAATCTATTGTCAATCCCTCTGGCTCTGAGATACTTTGCCTCTTCCAGTGTCTGCTCTTCTCCCAAATGGACTCTTTAAGATTGGTGACTATACCCTTGGATTACTGTCTATGTAGAATTCCTGTAACCTTTGAGAGCAGGGAACTTGTAATTTACCTGGTATCTTTCCTTTGCTCACTAAGGAGAGGTTCCTTGCACTAAAAGCCATTGTATTCCTGCCAGCTAGTTTCTCTATTGTTGACAGTAAGTAAACAGCAAAATACCCTGCAGGTCAGAATCTAGCCTCAGGATGATTGCACTTATTTTTGTGATATGGAATTAGATAAGATTATCAGTTGTGGTCTTGGCTGTTATCAATTAGCCAAATGTTTGAGGTAATCCATATTCTAAACTTTTGTGTGGCTTATTGGAAAAAAAAATCATTTATTTCCCTAAAAATTGTGTTGTGGGGCAGCTGTGTCTGGGAGGTCTCTCCCTGCGCACCAGGTGAAACCTCAACTTGGTTGGGGGTCGGTTCTTGACTCTGAACGAGAGAATTCTCGAGCAAGTCAGTACAGTGTAGGTAAAGAAGGAATTCATTAGAGTGAGAGCAGAAACGATGGGCAACAGCCTTGCAGGCAGCTGAGAGCAGGAAAATGCAGAGGTGCAGAGGGACAGTTTGCTAAACATTTTCTTGCTATAGGGCAGATTCCCTTGCCATCTCTTTAAATCCAGGGTCAATTGGCGTCCCATGTCCACATGGATCTGCACTGTGTGGGGACTGCCCCCTACCACCCTGGGATTTGGGAAGCTGCAGAGCATGGAATGGAGTGAGACTAGGTTCTGAGAAATTCCCAAAAATTTTAGGCAGGCTCTTGCAGCTGCAGTTCTGTCCAGGTCACCTAGGCGACAGGAACTTGCAGGCCCAAATCTGTCAGCAGCCCCTCCCTACTTATCAGGGGTAAAATGGAGACGTGTAGATAAAATGAAATAGCAAAAAGACAAACCACAGTAGTAGGTTGAGCCCTGAGAAAACTTTATTGAAAGGTACACACTTGAAGAGAAAAAAGTGGGGGAGTCCTCAGAGAGGAGGTGTGCCAAAAGACTGGGGTTGCTGTCTTTCAAGCATTTTTCAAAGGGACAGAGGGTATAGACTTGTAAAGTGGTTTCAAAATGCTTATCTCTGGTGAGAGACCTTAAGTCTCTTTTATTAGTCCCCCAAGTAATTCTGCAAAATTAACTTAACACAAGAAATTGGTCAGTTCCTCTCCAGGATAGCAGCTTCCTTCTGGGAACATACCAATTCAGGCCTCCACCCATGCTGCTTCCAAAGTGGGTAGAGTTATTGTTTGTTTGCTAAACAATAAGTTAGGAATCTTACTTCCTAACTTCCTGGTTTTTAAAATGGAATCTTAGCTTTAAGATGTGATCCTTCCTGTTCTTACTATACTGTTTATATCTCAGCATTTTTCATCATAGGCAGAAAAAGTTAACTATGATGCTTGTACCTGGTCCCTGCCCTACATCAATTGGAATGTGGGTAATATTAAGCTGTTTGAGGTTTAAATAGATCAGCAGAGAGAAAATCCATAGCACACTGTGGGTAGTCAATATATGTTCATTTTTTTCACAGTCTTAACTAGCAATGTTACCTCAGGGGCAAGAGAGCTGAATATATATTCTCAGATAAAAACCACATGCAAAGACCTGTACTCTGAAAACTACAAGACACTCATGAGAGAAATTAAAAGAAGATACCAATAAATGGAAACACATCCCGTGCTCATGGACAGGAAGAATTAATATTGTCAAAATGGCCATTCTGCCTAAAGCAATCTACAGATTTAATGCAATCCCTATCAAAATACCAACAGCATCCTTCAATAAACTAGAGCAAATAGTTCTAAAATTCATATGGAACCACAAAAGACCCCAAATAGCCAAAGCAATCCTGAGAAGGAAGAATAAAGGAGGAGGGATTACACTCCCCAACTTCAAGCTCTACTACAAGGCCACAGTAATCAAGACGATTTGGTACTGGCACAAGAACAGAACAATAGACCAATGGAACAGACTAGAGAGCCCAGATATAAACCTAACCATATATGGTCAATTAATATGTGATAAAGGAGCCATGGATATAAAATGGAGAAATGACAGCTTCTTCAACAGCTGGTGTTGGCAAAACTGGACAGCTACATGCAAGAGAATGAAACTGGATTATTGTCTAACCCCATACCAAAAGTAAACTCAAAATGGATCAAAGATCTGAATATAAGTCATGAAACCATGAAACTCTTAGAAGACAACATAGGCAAAAATTTCCTGAATATAAACATGAGCAACTTCTTCCTGAATGCATCTCCTCATGCAAGGGAAACAAAAGCAAAAATAAACACATGGGACTATATCAAACTAAAAAGCTTCTGTATAGCAAAGGACACCGCCAACAGAACAAAAAGACATCCTACAGTATAGGAGAATATATTTGTAAATGACATATCTGACAAGGGGTTAACATCCAAAATATATAAAGAACTCACATGCCTCAACACCCAAAAAACAAATAACCTGATTAAAAAATGGGCAGAGAATATGAAGAGACAATTCTCCAAAGAAGAAATTCAGATGGCCAATAGACACATGAGAAGATGCTCCACATCACTAATCATCAGGGAAATGCAAATTAAAACCACAATGAGATATCACCTCACACCAGTTAGGATGGCCAACATAGAAAAGACTAGGAACAACAAATGCTGGCGAGGATGCGGAGAAAGGGGAACCCTCCTACACTGCTGGTGGGAATGTAATCTAGTTCAACCATTGTTGAAAGCAATATGGAAGTTCCTCAAAAAACTAAAACTAGAAATACCATTTGACCCGAGAATCCCACTCCTTGGAATTTACCCAAAGAATACAACTTATCAGATTCAAAAAGACATATGCACCCCTATGTTCATCACAGCACTATTTACAATAGTAAGATATGGAAGCTACCTAAGTGTCCATCAGTAGATGAATGGATAAAGAAGATGTGGTACACATACAGAATGGAATATTATTCAGCCATAAGAAGAAAACAAATCCTACCATTTGCAATAATGTGGATGGAGCTAGAAGGTATTATATTCAGTGAAATAAGCCAGGTGGAGAAAGACAAGTGCCAAATGATTTCCCTCATTTGTGGAGTATAACAAAAAAGCAAAACTGATGGAACCAAACAGCAGCAAACTCACAGACTCCAAGAAGGGACTAGTGGTTACCAAAGGGGAGAGGTGTGGGAGGGCAGGTGGGGAGGGAGGGAGGAAGAAATGTATTGAAGGGGATTATGTTTAGTACTCATGGTGTGAGGGGTCACAGGGAAGACAGTGTAGCACAGAGAAGGCAAATAGTGACTCTGTGGCATGTTACTACACTGATGGACAGTGACTGCATTGGGGTATGAGTGGAGACTTGATAATATGGGTAAATGTAGTAACCACATTGTTTCTTCATGGGAAACCTTCATAAGAGTGTATATCAATAATACCTTAATAAAAAAATGAGGAAAAAGAAATAAAATGAAATGAATTACATGAAAAAAAATGCGTGCTTTTTTGCAGTTGAAGGAGTGGAGGGCATTCATAACCATCTTGTCCTTGACCTGTGTTCTCCAGATGTTTCATCACTGCTGACTGTCATAGCCATAGACATGTGTGCTGCTGGGCTAGCAGTGACTGAGAGAGGGCTCTGCTGAGAAGAGTTTCGATTAAAGCTTTTAGACTCTATTAATGTTTTTTTTAAGTTGAAAATCTGTTTATTGCTTACAAACTGCAGTCTTATTAATGTTTTTATATTCATCCTCTATCAGTGCTATAGGACAAATACTAGGTCTTTAAATTATTATGATTCCACCTTTCCATCTGTGTATGCAGTATCCAAAATGCTCATTGTCCTGGGGTAAAGACAGAGGGAGTCTATACCCCACGTAAGCATCAGTAGGTGGTGAATAAAGTTTTCAGATCTTTCATCTTTCATTTTCAGATGCCATGAAAATAACACCTGTCAGGGTTAACGAGGGAAAAATTACTCTACTGGGAAAGATATTTTCTGGGTGATGTGAGCAAGATGTGCATCAACAAATAGTGTCACAAGGAGCCCAAGCCCAGGTCCTTAGCTCCTCCATGCATACTCGTCCTTATACTTTCTCCAAAAACGTGAATTCACAGACTTTAAGAAAAGGTTTTATAAAAGGTCTTTCCACACTCAGGAGAAGTATTGTTGTATTAACTCTAGTATCATCCAAGTTCATATTCCTGGTAAACAGTGGCTCTTGAAACTTAGTTGCAGAGCCTGGGAAACAGGAACTAATATGATCTGGAACCCTTTTTGTCAAAAGCCAAAAGTGGCAGCAATAATATTCTGCTCAGGGTATTTATTGACCTTGAGTCCTTGCTGTAAATTTGGATGCCCTTTCAACGCGGCTACCAAATATATTCTAGTCAGTGGTCAGCCACTTTACAGGTCCTGATAGTGTTTGGTTTTCAGTCTGCTTGCTTGATGAACAGCATAATGCATTTGTACAGAGTCAAGCCATCCATGTCACATCTTCAAGGGCAGATCTGTCTGCCCCCATTGCACTTCCAGGGGGCAGCGTCTCTACAGCTCTGTGGGAAATTCTTTACTTGCTTTTGCAGCCTTTGTGTTGTGTTTGTTTTCTCCTCCCTGGCGATGGTCACTCTGCTTCAGCACCTGGGTCAGTGCTGTTTTGGTATCCTGTTGCTGTTTCCTGTTCAGACAAGTCTGGTTGCACAAGACATCCTCCCCCAAATTGATATCTCACCTCTAAGTTTGCTTTCAGAACCAGGCATTTCACCTGTTGTTCCCTGCCAACTGGGATTCACTAACATTTGCTTTTCCATTACTGGTTGGCAGTGAATGTTTGCCCTTTCAGTATCATGAGGCTCAGAGGCAATTTTGGAAATATCTATTAGTTAAAGACGACCTTACTCAGCTCACTATTTGTCTTCACTTTTTAATTTGGTTCATAGGTTTCTTTCCAGCACACCTTTCTTCCTGGGCCCTATTCTAAATTCAAAAGATGCCTGTCTCAGGCTTCATTAAGCCTTTCCATCCTTGAGGTTGCCTCTACTTGAAAGGGAAAGCAAGATACAGGTACCCTGAGAATCAACATGCTAAGTAAAGTGATTTAAAAAATACTTTGCACCTTTACTCATGTTCTTGCCAAACAGATTTTGTTTTGCTTATTGCTTTAGTTGGCATATACTCAAACAATTTAGGCCCTCATTAATTCTAGACTACTGAGCCTTCTAGACTATTAAGCAGATTTAATTCCAGGTCATCCAAACATTGTATTTCTTGGGAGAACATAGTAAATGCCCTAATGCTTTATAGTGGAATTGTTAAAATAATGAATTATCACGTTATTATTTCATCAGCATCCACGCCCTGGGAACTCTGCCATTATACAATTCTCAATGCTTGAGAGGGGTTATTGAGTGCTATTTATCATTTCTGGATTAGTAAATGAAGTTAGGCATGTAAAGCACTCACATCACAGGTCCTAGTAAGTACTTACTGATAAACAAGTTATCCTTATTTCTAAATTCAAAACTTTGTGGCTTAGAAGTCCATTGCCAATTATACTTTTCCCTTTGTACATAGTTCTAGAGGCTTGTAAGAGTCTGTTCTTTCTTTGCATGTTTGCTTTCATTTTACTTAAAGTCCAAGGATTTTCCTGAGATACCTCTCAGTCTGGGTCTTTTTCTCTTCAGTCCAAGATGGAGTTAGATGAGTGATTATAATCTGCAATCTCTGAAAACTTTTCTTCTATTTTTTTGTTTACTTTTGTTCTTCCTTGTATGTTTTCTCCTGTGGAATTCCTACTGTTTATATATTAGCATTTCTGGACCTATCCTCCATGTCTCTGACATTTCCTTCATGACTTTTTTTTTTTAGCTATTCATGTATTTTAATTTGCACTTAATCTTTCTGGACAGAAATTCTGATTTCAGTCATTCTCTCCTTAATTCAATCTACTGAATTGTTTCAGTTTCAGTTCCTTTCGAAAAAGACAGTGTGGCAAGATTTAGTTATGTGAAGTTTATTTGGAAGGAGAACTCTGGAAACCATAGTAAAGGAGTGAGGAAGTAAAAGAAAGAAAATGAAGGAAACCTATGTAATGTTCATTCCCAAACAATTTAAACCTGTGAGCAACTGAAGCTTGTCCTGTTGGGGTACTCTGAGAAAGGAGACTGTGCAAGTGACCCCAGCTAACAACTGAGCAAACTGGGGTATTTGTATAAGGCAACCTTTCCCAATCCCTAGTTGAGAGCTGCTACTAAAAAGGATTAATTCCTTGTCATTTTCTCCCTGCTAGGTGCATAAGTAGGGCTGTCTCTCATGGGCAAACTGAACCCTCTGACAAAAGTTCAATAAATCCTGGTTGCATGAAGAGTAAAGCAAGGGGATATGAGGAGAATATCAGTAGATACTTGTTTAAATGTTTAGAATACAATAGTAATCAATATGTGTGCTATTTTGAGAAATTTGTCTTGAATCACTATTTGTTTCAGTGGTTTGGGGAAATATAAGCAAAAATAAAATCTTCTTCCAGCCCAGAAATCCTTCCACAAGAGTAACAGAGAAAGAAGATACTTTTATTATTCAATAATCATTAAGCCAGAAGGTGGTGGACATCACACACATCCACTAAGACATTAAAAAGATAAAGAAATCTCACTTTTACATAGCCATGCAGATACAGCCCATTATGCATTTGTTCTAGACATGAACAGTAACTAATCCTTAGGAAAAAGGTCGTTACAGCACCATATGTCACACAGAGTTCATCCTAACTTTACCTGTTATTGGGGTGACCAGGTGTGTTAGCAAATTGGCTCCATCCAAGAGAAAAAAGCAAACTTCTCCTATCTTTATGATGGGAGGTAGTTTTGCAGCTTGGAGCAAGGCACCCACCAAAGTTACACTCTTACTCTCCCACAGAAACTGGGAGACAGTAATGTTGTCTACCCTGATACTTACATGTCACAGATGGCTCCCGTGTCCTTGAGAAAGATATTTCTCGGTCATAGAGCTCACAAAAGGCCTATCTAGTCTTCAAAAGGATTTATATTCAATTTAAAGAGAAGAGAATTTACTTACAGTTAAGAGGTCTGAGATAAAGGAGGAAGAGAAATAGCTTTCCTGTTTTTAATGGGGAGAATGAAGCCTCTTATTTTTAATTTGTATTTGTCCTTACCTTGGAAATCATGTCTTTTAAAGCCATAGTATTTTTGTGCCTGCATTTTATCTCCTCACCTGCTTCCTAAAATGGGTTTATTCAGGTGTGCATCTTTCTCTTCCTGTAATTCAATTGGCATGTATTCAGATGGTCTGCCGATTTTCCCATCCATGGCTGGGAAAATCTTATTTTTTTACTTGTCTTATTATTTTACTGTATCTTATTTTAATTGTCAGCTTAGATATGGCTGTTGAAATCAAATAGTGATGAAGGCTTTCAATATTGAGCAGAAGACAGAAGGATTCTCACCCCTGTCAGCCTCTGGTCCCTGGTTTCCCTGATTTCTCCTAGCCTCAGAGGCAAGGCATGCTCAGTGTACTTCTTGGTTTCTTCTCAGCTTTGGAGAGGGAGAGCCATATGCCCACATGTCCTTCCCCCATAATCCACACATCTCTGAATGACAGGTTCTTCCCTGGTTCCACTCCCCTCTTTCTTTGTCTCACCCTTGGGCTCCAACACTGTCCTCTGAGTGCTTTCACATTCCACAACAGTTACGGCTGCGGATCTAAACAAAGCCCATTTACATCCAGTTGGATGTGGAAAAGAAAAGGCTAGAGAAGTGTGTTTAGATAATTGATTCCCAGATTGTTTTATTCTTACAAAATAACTGTGAGTATCTCAATTACTAAGCAAATGACTTTTAAATAAACTGTAGACACGTAAGTCTTCCATATGTTAATTCAGAAGGATGGCCTGTGGGTCTTCCTGTAAGCCCCATTTGGTCAAGATTAATTGTCTTCTTTTCCTTGAATAGTGAAATAGTCTTCTATTATATGGAGACACTCATTTCACTGTTTTGGACAGCACTACTTCATAGCTTGAGAAAATATACAATTCTTGATGTAACCTGGAGTATATGATTTGACTGTCCTGAATTGAGGTTCTTACCCTAGTAAACCCTCAACTTCCAAACTCAAGCATAAGGAATCTTCTGTTTGACCCCACCTACTCACCTGCTTTTAAAATCCTGATCACTTTAAAAAATACCATCCTTGATTCCTCTGATGCCTCTGGTACTTTGCCCTTCATGACTCTAGATAGTGTTAGAATGAGTGTGCAGTGGGGAAAAGATTCCTCTCCTATGGTTGTTTTGAGTATGGATGGCTACAATACGGAAGAGTTCTTGACATATTCGGCTCAAGTGGGCTGGGATTTGTAACTGAAGGTGACAAGAAGCAGAGGTGCTCTTTAGGATCAAGTCATTACTTCTCCATCATTTTATGAAATCCATTTGTACAAAAACCTTTTGTGTGGATACATTTTGGACAACTAATTTGTACAGCCAGAAAAGAATTTTCACATATATGTATTTTAAAATGCTTTTAAATTGGTGATTCAGGCAAATCCTATTCAGGCCAAGGGATAAATAATGAATGTGTGTTTATTTGAATTTCTTGATGGAGAAAGCTATGCAGACAATAGACTTATTTCTGAAGAGGATTAATGTTAAAAGAAAGTTCCCTGGGGCATTAAGAGAAAAAAGCCAGCAAAAAGCACTCTAGTAAATTATAACTCTGAGGATAAAATATGACAGTAATTGTTAAAGTGAAAATCAAAGTATAAAACTTGCATGTACTCTATGTCATGCGTTTTCAATATTTTTCTTCTTATTATTTAATTTATTCCTGTCACTGAAAGATCTTCTCCTGGGGGAACAATTGGGATTTTTGAATACATTAACTCTTTCAGTATATAATTTTGTATATTGTTTTCAACCTTAGATATTTAGCATAATAATATTTAGCAATAGTTGTATTTGATTAGTGCTTACGATGTTACTGCTGTTATTGCTATCGTTATTTTACAGGTGAGGAATTTAGAAGCCCAAAATAGTGAGGTCGCTTGCCCAGTTTTACACATTTTTAAGAGCTGGGATTTTAACCCTGACCATTGTGAACAGAGCATGAGCTGTTAACTGCATGATATGTGGCTTTTCAATGTTATATGGTCTATGTGACATATTGTAGACTATAGATTTATAATTTATTTGAAAGTTAAAATTCAAGAAAGTACACATGGTGATGTTAATTTAATATTTCCTTATCTTTTCAAAACAAGTGAAGTCTTTGGCTTAGAGTAATTTTCAAATATAGTTCTCTAAAAATGTTATACATTTAAATTAATAATAAGTAAACTAACTTTGAACTAATGCACTCTTGGTAACATCAAAGCAACACTTACTTTGAAATTTTTGTAATTATAGACTTTCAAATGAATTTTATGTTCATAATGAACATCCATTAACATAAGAGTGTGGCTTTGAAATAGAGCAGACCAAATTCAAATCTCTTATTTACTGAATAATTGCAATCAAGTTACTTAGCTCCTCTGAAAGAAAACCTTCAACTTTTTCTAAACATTTATTGCCAGGCAGTACTTGCAATTTATATACATTATCTCATTTCATCTTTACATTAGAGATCTAAAGTTTTCTTATTTTGTAGATCAAGAAACTAAATATAAAAAATATTAGTACCTTTTTTCTATACTATAAATGATAAATATCAGAACTATTAATTCAAATCTATATCTTCCTGATGAAAATCCTTTTTTATTTACACTGCACTCTGCTCTCAATGCCAGGTAAGTGTGGTATTCCACCTACATAGAGATTACATAATCTCTATGAAGACTAAATGGCTAATGTATGTAAAATACGCAGAAGCAACTCATTGTAGATGATTAGTGATTAACATGAATAGTTGCCATTTTGAATTTTGAATTTTCTTAGGAATACATCTTATTTGTAATACTAAAGTTCTAAGTAGCAGGGTGGGGATGCCTGTGAAGGAGACTCAACAGGGAGATTCAGGAAATTCTAAAGCTATGAGAACTCTTAGACATCATCAGGTCTAATGTTGCCTATTGTTTTTAGTTTAGGGACTTGTGGAACAATATCCTCTTACCTGGAGCTTTTATACTTAAGCTGGTATGAATTGAGCTGAGGTGGTTGAATGGGATGAGGGATTCTGAAACCTTCATGGATCCATATAGCACCATTTGAAAATTACCTCTGTAGTAATCTCATCTCCTTTTGCAAATGAAGAAACTGAGGGCCACAAGAGAAAAATATTTGCTAAAGTTTACAATTAGTAGTGGAGCTAATCCATGTAGCATCTTCTAAGTCCTGGTTCAATGACTTCCTTGGACCTGTGGCTACAGAAAAGTGTCTACAGGAAAGTTGCAATCATTGGGATTTCTCTATGGACTCTAAAAAATTGCTATGACTGATTCCTGGATGCAAAGATTAAGCACTGTATTTATAGAGCTATTGATTCTCCTAATAAGAACTAGCCTAATTGAGTTGAATTAGCCTAATAAGAACTAATTCAACAGCCAATCCCATTTTCCAGTAAGGTAAAGCCATAAGGGGGACTAGATAGGAGAGGCCATTGTCAAAAAGTCACTTATTCTAAATACTAAAAGGTTTGCATTGAAGTACTCTTTGGGTTACAAGCTTTTCTTGTTTTTTTTCCTACTTAGACAGTGTTTGCAATCACAACAAATATTGATGTGGTACAAATTGCAGTTGCATAATTATTTGATTACAAAATAAATTATCACTGAATATGCATACATATGATCTATATATTGTTATTCATTTATTAGGAGACATATCAAATATACTAATAATTTGGAGGCATTTTTTCTAAGCTCAAAAGAAAATCATATTAGTAAATATAGTTCATTCCATTCCAAGTTCTCAGGATAATAAGTGGTTGATTGAATATTTAGAGAAAACCTTAGCATAAGCCACAGAATGAAGATATGGTTTGATGATAGAAGAAAAATTAGCATGATTTTCACCCATAAGTAATTCATTCAACAAGAATTTATTGAGATTCTTCCACATGTCCTATAAGATATACCTGTATATGCAAGATAATTTGAAAGATGGGAAAATGATGCTGCAATTGACCTAGAAACAAAATATTGTGAAAAAATACTACAAAAGCTATTTAGGGTACAGTAAAATTTAACCTACATGTTATTGATCTGGAAGTTTTTTTATAACTAAAAAACGTTGAAAGGGAAATAAAAAATGTAATACAGTAACAATAACAGATACCACAGATATACACAAGTTTGGGAACAAATCCACTGACTCCTGGTTTATAAAATTTAGGTGGTGACAGCTTGACTAGTCATCTTATCTTGGATACTAGCTTAAATATTTTACGGAGGAATAAGTATTTGGTAAATCTGATGAGAATAAAAACTACTTCTTTAGTTAGATACTTAAGACAATGCATATATGCCATCACATATCATGTATACATGTAGATGAACATGTCAGTGTTGAAAAAGTGATGAGAAGGGGTGGGGAATGAGCAAAATAAGGTGAAGAAAATAAAGAGATACGAACTTCCAGTTATAAAATAAATAAGTCATGCGGATGAAAAGTTCAGCATAGGGAATATAGTCAATAATATTGTAATAAGTTTGTATGGTGGTAGATGGTAACTACACTTACCATGGTAAGCATTTCATGGTATATGTAATTGTGGGATCACTGTGTTACAAACCTGAAACTAATTTAATATTGTAGGTCAACTTCAATCAAAATATTTTTAAGAAATGGTAACTAGGACATTAGTTACTCCAGTGTTCTCTGGTGTACTGGTGCTGGTGGTGAAGGGATGCCTTTCAGGAGACTCTGGAAAGACATACCAGAAGCTGGTCTAGCATAAAGGAGGAATACATCGTCTCCATCATATTATGCACAGTTTATAATCATTCCAGCTAGCAAATGATGATCACCACTATGACTTCTAAGGAAAGTAGGGACGGTTAACTGGTGTCCCCTTTATTTCATTGAGCTCCATAGTGAGTTGGACATGTAAACTTGGGAAATAGCACTCAATAACTAAATTACTCTGTTTAATAGAGGTGAGAATAATTTGAAATTCCCTAGGAAATTCCAGGTGGGAGGAGAGTGTATTACAAAAATCAGAGATGGAACAGAAAAATAATAAAATTGTGTAATGAGGCAGGGAAGGGCTTGGGACGAGAGAAGGAGGATGTTTTGAGTCGTCTGTAATGAGATATTCAGCAATGACCACTTTGCTTTGTGCTCTGTGGTATTTTAAAAGAAGTCTGTGTCACTCATAACTGATTTGAAAGTGAATCCTTTAGGGTGTGATAAGAAATTCTGAATTTTATCATAAAATTGGCATCTGAGAAATCCAGAGACCAAAATTTTGAGAAATTTGTCTTGAATCCCCTAAACTAAGATGAAATACCCAGCTGTGAGCTGACTTGAGTCCCTACTGCAAGACAGAATCATGGTCCTAAATATGCTGTCCCACAGTTGGATAAATTTTGCAGGGAAATAGAGACTGACCCTTCAAGATGCACAATTGTTTTAGGAATACAACATGAATATCCATGAAAAATTGTGCAAGCTAATCTGAGCACAACCTTAAAAACTTCATATAAATTCCTTGGTTGGAACTGATGGCTGCAAACAGAGTTGGGGGATAAACAATGTGATGTGAGATCAGTAGCATTTTTAGATAAGCTTTTCATATGGTAGGAGATAAGTGAAACCCTGAAAATAATAGTTTTCACCCAGCACAGATGGACACACAGCTCCTAAGGAATCAGAAGCTTTTGGGAGAAAGGAAAGAAAATTCCTGGCAGACGTGCTTAGTGTGTAAGGAAGGGCCTGTAATCTGCTGTCGGGTGCCCTGGAGAGCACAGAGCTACATGAGACTGGTACCAGGAAATTGCTGGAAGACCACTGGGCGTGATCTTCCATAAACTAGAGGTACCCATGGGGAAATCTGGATGTATAAAAATGTACTTCCACTCAAGCACCTGTATCAGCGACATACCTATAGTGATTAGGAGCTTGACCTTTGGTCTGAAATTATCTGGATTCCAACCCAGCTCTGTGATTTTTAGTCTGTGTAGCTCTGGATGAGTTTCTCTCACTGTTCCATTTTTCCCTCATCAGTAAAATGATAGAAATAACATTATCTAGCATAAAATATAGTTATGCAGATAAAATTAGATGATACATGGAAAGTAGTTTGCATAACTGTGACTTAAGAAGCAACACAAAATCAGGACCGCTATTCCATTACTATTATTAATGTAAAAAAAAGACTTGAAGAAAATACACTGAAATGTTTAACAGTATACCTTAAAAAATTTTATGTTTTTAGGTGTTTACATGTTTTCTTTAATAAACATACTACTTTAAATTAAGGGGAAAATTTCCTAATTGTCAAATTATTTCCTGGTCAGGAACATTCTTTTATAAAAGATAAAATACAAATGATGATGCCTAAGGGAAAGTTTCCATAAAAATCCTTGTAATGTTCAAATATGTGAATACTATTCAAATTAGACACAGCTTAGAGCTCTGTTATTCTCTATAAAATAACTGATAAAAACATGTTTACTTATGCTTTACCTTAGGGTGTAATATGGGGGGCAGTAGAAAGTTTGGGGATATGTAAAACTAGATTTGATATTCTCTAGTGATGTTGCTTAGAATCTCTTTTGTTTCGCAACTAATAATTTCACTTAAAATAATTAGCTTGCGATTCCTTTGTAGTGTGATGGCTGAATACTATGCACTGTTTTCCAAAGGTCAGTGGTTAAAGTAAATACCCTCAGTGGAATAAATGTACCTTTTTCATGGAAGACTAAATAATATGAACTGAGAGTGCACCCTTCTGAACAGAATTTTGAATCATGTCAAGCAGATTCACCTTCTCGTGTGTCCATCTTACATTCCTGTGATTTACTCCCTGTACCCTTTTCTCTGCCTTTTTTGGATGGATATCTAGTCTTCTGTAGTCTTAACTTAGGAACTATTCATTTCAATTTATACCCAACATTTTTCTAGCATTTCCAATTTTCTGAATCTTTTTCTTTACTCTTCTTGCTATTATGTCCCCTGTTCTTCCCAGTGTAACCTACCAGGGTACTATGATCTTTGTAATAAACATGCAGAAAGATTAATTGTGCAGAAGCATGAAAATACTGCTTTTCCATCCATAATATCTGATAATGTATTTATTGCAAAGATAAACATTTTTTTTCCCAAAATTTATTTGGAACTCTTGTTTAAGAAATACCTCAAGAGACTGTATTCAATTACTGTAAACACATGTAAGGAATCCCTTACATGTGTTTACAGTAATTCAATATAATACAGGATGGCTGTGAGGTCTCCATGTATTCCAATGAAACCTGGTGCTTTGTGTTTCAATCCAACTTGTGGGGATATCGCATTGTTTTCTCAAAAGCACAATTTGGACATTCTGGAAGACTATTCACCCAAAGTAGATTTCATAATGGAATGTCGTTTTAACTAGCCCTGAATGAGGATGAATGCAAAAACAGTTCATTGTCACTCAATGTCCTTTCTCACTGTTTCAGTCATGAATACAGCCCTCCCGTTTCAGATGTCTCATGGCTGCTCAATCTGAGGCGAGACACACGGTCTCCATTTGCGTCCACGGCTGACACGTGAGCGACTGCACTCTTGCCAGAGAGATGTGAGCAGAGATGCAGGAAACCATATATACCCTTGGAAATAAGATTTTTGTTCTCCGTGTTTCCTTTCTCTTTCTGTGGAGTGGAATTCAGAAGTGATGACAGACAGTCTCCTTCATCAACACACCTGAGAACAACCTCCTAGGGGCAGCTTGTGCTGAGAGGAGGGACCAGGGTCCCAGGATGACTGTGCGGAAGAACCGCCTGCTCCTGAAGCTGCCTACAGCTCGGGCTTCTACTTGAGAGAGAAATAGCTCTTCTACTTGTGCCAGTCCTGTTGATTTTGGTCTCTGTTGCAACAGCCAAACATTATTTCAAGATACTACTTGAGGATATAGGAAACAATGTTTTTTTATAATAATCAATTTGTATAGCATATTTTAGTGTACAAAACATTCTCCAGTTTCTCAAAACTCACAAAATTCTGTGAGGGGAACACTATTACCTTAATTTCACAGATGAAGAAGCTAAAGCTTAGGGAAGGTGCTTTGTCAAAAGTCACCCCAATGAGTGAGTCCAAATATAAGCACTTCTGACGATACAAATCTAGTCTTAACAACAACTGGTAGTAGTTCACCATAGATGCTGCTGTGTTAACGTCTCTTCTCTGTGAGTCTATCAGTGCCGCCACTTTACTGAGTCCTGGCTCGAATCCTGGCTCGTAACCTTTGACCTGTAGGAGGTTGCTTACTCTCTAAGGACCTCAGTTTCCTCATCTGCTTATATAAAGGGTGGGCAGACAGATGTTTTTTAAATAGCAAATTGCATTTACTTATGAACATCATCAGTCTATTGGCTCAACTGCAGAGATACCCAATCAGGCTTATTTTATTTACATAAATAATCTTTAAATTCTTACTGGAATGCCACAACTCATAGTATGCAGGTCTTACACAATTCGGCTAGCAAGTAGTCCTTAGTAATCAGCTGAAAATCAGTTTGGGAAGTATTGAGAAGGGGCAATATCAGGAAACCTCTGGTTGAACTACCCCAGCACTTAGGCGCAAATGATGCTGACCCCAGGGTTACAAGTGGCTTGCCCCCCAGCAGAACTCAAGGAGGAAATACATGTTTACTGTACCCCATGGGTGCATGTGTGTTCTGCATCTCTTCCCCAAACTGAGCACTGGACACTAAGAAAAACCCTTTTCAGTAAAAATTCCTAGTTAGAGATAGAAAGCATGCTTAGAGAGGTGGAGAGTGGATTCCCTGACTGGAAGGTGCTGCTATTAGAAAGATTGGAGTGGGTGAGAGATGTCTAGGAAAGCAGAAATCAATAGCAAATTTGGTTTTGTTTACCCTATTTAGGTCTATTCATGTTACTTTTCCAATTTAATCCCTATGTTGAACTAAAAATTACTTTTTTATTTTTATCCTTTGAAGTTTAGTGAAACATCTCCTCATTTATTGCAGAGGGGACTCAGGAAAGGAAAACATAATTGATGTTATTTATGTTAATTGTTTAACCAAATTTTCCTTCCTTGAAATCCTAAAAGAATGCAAATCTGGTTGCAGAAAGATCTGGGTTGGAGTCCCAACTTTGCTGAAACCACTTTAAGTCTTTTAAACTTGGTCTCCTAATCTGAAGTAGGTGAATAATGTGCAAGGTCATTACAGGAGTAGAGGTGATATGTGTAAAATACCTAGCACACATTAGCAGAGCATATGGGTCATACGCTGATTTGCTGTGCACCTGGGCTGAATTAATCAAGGCTTCAGTAATGGCTTGGGTACAGTACTGTGCAACACAGGATCTATTAGAAATGTGTTGATAATTAAGCTGAGGATATATATAGCTCATGCAGAATCAAAACCAACATAATGCTTACCCAGCATTCCTTAGCTTACTCCTATTGACCCAAATGAGGCAGCAATGGTAGAGAAGATGTGGTTATGAAGCTTGGTCATGGTCTGGACCAGTGGGAAGAAACACTGGGAGATCCACCCTGGTCTTGCATACATTAGTGGTGAACAACTAAGCCTTTCACCACTTCTCAGAAAGTAGCTAGGAAGTCTTTGTTTTCTTAAAGAATAATGATAATCTTTGGTTCATTGTCTGCAAAATATTTTGTCAGACACCAAAACAATCCTTTTCTTTGGTGTACATTGAAGAGTTAATGGCGTTCTGTATACTTTTCTCAGGGGATTTTAGCATTTTCATTTAGCTGATTAGAATCTGTTATAGATGATAGTTATGCCAGGTTTAAAAAAATTATTCAGACACTCAACAATGATTTTAAATCTTTAAATGTCTTATATCAGATTTTTATTCCTCAAAGAGCTTCTGCTTACAGAAAATTTGCTTAGATTATGCCCTTTTATCATAGTCTCAGTAAATGTTAAATCAATGCAAAATGAGTGGATTTGTATTTCTAAAAATAACCTCTTTCACAGGAAGAAGAACTGAGGAAAAGCGGGGAAGCCAAATATGCCCACTTGAGTGATGAACTTCACGTATTAATTGAAGTGTTTGCTCCACCTGGGGAAGCTTATTCACGCATGAGTCATGCACTGGAAGAGATTAAAAAATTCCTGGTTCCCGTAAGTGTTTTTCATTTCTTGAAAGGATGTTTTTCATCAGTTTCTATAAAAAAAAAAGTGCCTTTGATCTTCACTGACTTTTTAGAAGCAAACACATATTGCAAACTAATTATTTGTAGAGTTGATATGAATGTAAAATAAAATAGAATACAGAATTAGCATGGGGTCTGGCATGTTGCCACATAAAGATGATTTGACAGCACTATTTGTCTTCAGTACATGCCTGTACCAGTTCATACCCATGAAGAATAAGACAATCAACACATAAACACAAATACATAATTGAAGTTGTATACTTTTCCTCTTGTGTTTTAATCACTTTGTAGTTGACATGTATTATCTACAATATTTCATTAATAGAGAAAGCATTTGCAGTTAGAGTGGGAGGGGAGAGAGATTAGATATGTAATATTTGTAAGAAAATAATGACATTATTTGAAACTATCAAATGTATTTTTATGTGATGGTATGTCTGGTACTGGCTCATTGCAGAACATAATGTAAAATAATCAATATTAATAGAGCCAGACATTTGTCAACATTAGGCAAAAATTGGAAAAATAAACTCACTGCACTATATTAGAGGAATAAAGAATGTTCATTTGGTAAAGTGGCAAAGTCAGGTTGCATATTGAATAGAATTCTCTGCTGATTTTCTAAGAACCAGAGAAAAGTTAAATGAATGAAGCTTTTATGAAGGTTGACAATTTAGCATTCTAAAAAGAGGTCATTTATATAGAAATCTCAGCATCGGGCTTCGAGCTGGGAATAAGATTTTTGGAAGGGAATGCTGAGTAAAGTTTTCTGGAGTGCCTGCACAGAAGTCTTGGGCAGAGAGAGAGAGAGAACTAAGATTAATCTATGCAATGGAGAAACACCATAGACTTCCAAACTAAGCAATAAACTCAGAGGAAATGGTGGGTAAAACTCATTGACTGGCAGTGATTTTGAGAATGGGGAAAAAAAAACCCAGAATTTCAGAGTGTTAAAGCATCAAAATCTAACCACATAACCTATTTATATGCCAGTTTAAAAATTCTATCAGGACAAGATTATAGAATAACCTGTGATTATTCCCTAACTTTATATGCACACAGAATTTCTGCACAATTTATTACCTAGTGCTTATCTGAACACCTTAAGTAGATCTCATATTTCTTAAGAATGAGGATGCTATGTTCTCTCTTCCTTGTGTGTGTGAACTGAATGCCTGGTGCCATTGCGTAAAAAGTTTTACTATGTTTAACTCAGATCAGACCCTTGGTGATACAGAGGTATTGCAAATGGCTAGGACTACCTGTAGTACTCATTTCATGACAAAAGACAAGTCTTTTAAATTCTCAAAGCTTCAGCTTATTCAGCTTTAATAAGAAGATAATTATAATTGACTGACCTCTATCACAGTTATTGTGAATATTAAATGGGGCAATAAATATGAAAGGGCATAGAAAATTATAAAGCACTATATAAATGTAATAAGTTTGTAATCAATTTTATTGTTATGGGAGATGGAATCTTCGAATGACTCTATGAGATGAAATATGTAAGATGAAATATTATTTCATTGTTATCTGTATATTGGGCCTAGGCTGTAGGCTAGGTTTAATTTGTTTTATCATAAATGCCAGTAATCTATATCTCATTTACTCACTTCTTAGACCTTATGATACTTGTAATCATTTCGTTTATATCTTCTCCACTGAAATATGCACTCTCAGAGGGCAGGGCTGGCTGTGTCTCTCTTGTATTTCAAAGTTCATTACTGGCACAGTAAGTGTTTGAAAGTCTGACAGATGGAATGGCTAATAGCACCAGCAGTTATGCAGAAGGATAAAATAGCCATCTTGGTCAGTTTGGGGACTAAATCAAGATGCTCTGTATATCCGGATCCAGATGAACCAAAGGCCTTACCTTGGTCTGTGTGACCTGTTGCTGCCTGTTGCTGCCTGTCCAACTGCTCTCTTGCTGCGCTCCGTACATGTTAGCTCCTTTTCATCCCACACTCCACGCTCACTGTTCATTCTGGGCCTTTGAAGATTCCTCTCTAAAATATAGACGCAGCTATCTTCCTGGCATTCAGGTCTTGGCTCAGCGTTAGCATTGCAGGAAACCTCCCTAGCCACCCAGTCTACAGTAGCCTCCTTACCTTTGTGTAATACTATTATATTATGTTCACAGTTTCACTGGCCACCCAATCTAACATTGAAATGTATTGTTCCCCCATGCCCTAGACCTCTTCACTTATTTTATTTTTCTTACAGCTTTTATCACCTTCTGAGGTACTCTATTTTTTAACTTCACTTGTTTATGGTTGGCTTCCCTGCTAAAATACAAATGTCATGAGACAGGGATTACTGTCTAGTTTCACTGTTTTAAATCTCCCATTTTAAATTATGCCAGTCACATAAGCACTTAATGAGTATTATTTTGTGAGTGAATGCATGATTGAGTGAATACACTTTTAAAAAATATTAAATAACTGTTCTGGTATCTCTCAATGTCATATGATCAGAATCAATCAAAGTTCTTCTCCTTAATAGAATGTTCCCATTTGCCTTGCTTGTCTCAGCCCCAAGCAAAGGGTAGCATTTCACTACTTCCTCCATCACCAGAACCCCAAGAGGCATATATGAACTGCTACTTCTTTTTTTAGTATATGAAATCATTTGGTGACCCAGGTTTCTTTTGACATTTGATATTTAAGTCCACAGAAATGCTAAACATATTGAGACATTAATATTTACTAACATCTTAGGTGAAGAATTCTAGCCAGTAAGGCACAACATAGAAGGCTGATGTACAATAGAACTGGAATTCCACAGCCTTCTAACTCCTTATGGAATAGAGTGTGTGCCCATGGCTAGAACTTCCTCTTCGTCCAAGTTACTCAACATTTACACAACTTGCTGTACATTCAAGGGTGATAACCATCAACGACTGACAACTTTAGAACATAATTCCTCAAGAAAAGTTTAAGTGCTGTAAGATGTTGGAAACAACACAGTTTCAGGTCTTTAAGTAAATTGTTAAAAACAAAAGAGTTATTATTGCCCTCGGAAAAATTTCCAGCTTGCTGCTCTCCATTCAGTCCCTGTGGCCTTATCAAAATGAGTGGCAGGTCAATAAAACATCAATAAATCGAACCTTCCTAATTTTAAATCTCTAAGGCTTTGAGCAGGTGTTATATTAAAGTTTTCATTATATTTGCTAATTTGTCTTAAGTACAGATGAGGAGTATTAAATAACTTGACAAATAATAACAAAGGGATATAACATCTTAATGTATGTCTCAATGTTAATGACCTTCTCTTCCCTTTATAAGCTCTGAAGTGGTAAACAATATTGTCATTATCATTTTTTATAGTATGCCTTTCTTTTTTATTTTAGGCACTAGGGTGGCCACATATGGTCATGCAGGTTGTGCCTTACACAATGCGAGGGGGCGGGCGACATTCACATCATAGTTTGTGATGATACCTCCTGGTATCCCCGAATCCAACTTCCTTTTCCCCAACCTTGTCAGCAGATTCCCATAAAGTAATAATACTGTATTGTATTTCCTTAACTGGCAGACTCTCACCTTCAATTAAATTGAATTAGTAAGTATTATTAATGCTTAATAATGAACTCAAGATTGAAACATAATACATTGCCTCATAATTAGAATTTATGAAGGTTCAGTTCAAATCCTGCTCACTGAATCCTCATCCTTTTATAAAAGAGATGAAAGGAGAGACTTCCACACACACAGAAATTAGATTTAGGCCACAAATAACAAATACTTTACTTTGTTGTCACCCCAAGAATTAGTTAAGAGATCAAAACCCTCATTTCTCACAAGCCCCATCATGGACTCACAAGCCTTCCCAGCACAGAGTCCCCCAGAGCACTGTAATATGATTGGAGTTGACAGAACTTGAAAAGTATTTGTTATGTTCAGGTTAAGTCCTTAATGATCATCACGAGACGTTTGTATCACTTAACGAAAAGATATAATATATATCTCAAATCTTAAAAAATAACTCTCTCCTATAGAAAATAAGCAAATCTAGAGAGCCATTCACAACTCCCTGCATTTAGTTCCTCCTGAATGCCAGGAAAGAAAACATACTGTTTGCAGCATTTTTATGCCCTGTATAATAACACCTAAAATGGTGTGAATAAACACACACACACACATACCACACACAAATATAAAATTTTACATAAGTATAAAAGTTATATATATGTATACTAATACACATATTAACAATAGATACACATACATACATAAAACTTTTATGTTTCATATATGTATATACTAACATAAATATACTAATATATGTGTATATATACACTAACAATGGACACACATACAAATATATATATCTTTTACACTGATAAAAAGTTTTACATCTGTGTGTGTGTGTGTATCCTTTGTTAGTCTCACCAGTGTCACATATAAGATTTTACAGCAATTCAGTATAGAAAAAAATACATCATTCCAGGTTGTTTATTTCTTTCCTGCATTACATTGGATATATGTCTTGGTGACAGCTGTGATTCTTGAAATGGGGAAGTTAGGGCATTTTATATCATTTTTAGTTTGAGATATTGGAAACCTATGGTAGGAAACCTACTAAAAGTGTGATTGTGAAGAAAAAGCACAATGCTTTTCCTCTTTAAGGTAAGCAAATACAGGACATTCTTGCCTTCTACTTCAAAGACTGTAATCCTAGCCCTGAAATTGGAAAATGACACTGATTGCTAACAACAATCATACAGGAAAGTAAGTAGATATAAGGAAAATAGAAAAGGAAAACAGTGTATTTTCAGTCTAGGAGATGGAAGAAGATCTAGACTTTCATGCACTGAAAAAATATTTTATAAAGTTTTGGAAGATGATAAACATAAGAATGTATCCCTGAAATTCATGCTGTAATTTGGTTAAAAAATGAAAATTTGGTCAGTTTTTTATGCAGATAAATATGTAGGGAACCAGTGTATTGAATAAAACCCACTAGCCAGCAAAACCAACATTGATAAATGACAGGATTGACAAGGTGGGAACTGGCAGAAAATGGCTGGCTGTTGGCAGTTCCATATGCATAGCAGTGGCATTTTACAGGCAAGAGAATGATCAATAACAGAATAAAAAACAAAGTTCAAGGCAGACAGGGAAACAGAATCCCTAACGGATTTCATTCCTTCATTGTTGTGGTTATTATTAGAATGTTGTCAAGAGTTGCCTTGGATTGCTATCTTCAAAACCAATTAATTCCCTTTTCTTTCTCATAATTAACCATATTCTAACAGTGTGGTAGCTAATAGCAGTAAGGATAAAACCACATGTATTGTATGTACTTATTACTTGCTCAGAAATGTTTCCTGTATTGCTGTATCACTGTGATCACATTCTGCTTGTATTTGGAGAAATTTATAATCACCTGATATTGAGTATTTCTTCTTAACTGGTAAGTCGTAAAAGGTAATACCAGCATATGACTTAGAAAAAAATTTAAATTGTTACTACCTCTTAGAACTGAACTGATAATATAATTATTATTATATAAGAAATTATAATTTTTTATTACCATCATCATTACTGACACCCAAGGTCACATTAGCATTGCTAATTGACTGACATAACCTGGAAAATAGCTAAAAAGAAGCAGTGGATGACTATTTGAGGGTGATTTTTCTACAAACGCTAATGCAAATGTCTTTTACTCCTCACCATTACAGATAATCAAATGTTCACCTTATGAATTTAGGATTAGGATGTAATCATCTGCTTTCTATCTTAAGAAACAATTTATCACTAATTATTTCTGGTCTAATTTGATGCCAGGGTTCTGAATTCTCCAAGGCCACTCTTTTAATGAGCTTTTATTGCT
The DNA here is from genome assembly GCA_032199065.1 of Smutsia gigantea. Taxonomy (NCBI): domain Eukaryota; kingdom Metazoa; phylum Chordata; class Mammalia; order Pholidota; family Manidae; genus Smutsia; species Smutsia gigantea. Next base: position 172,953 of record JAVSCE010019492.1, read on the forward strand.
TTTTAGATGCCCAACATCATTTTTCCATTTCTATCAACACCTTGATTTCATCTTGATGAGTTACTTCTTCCCCATTAACTGATGTTATAATCAGAAGAACTGCTTCTGCAATTCCATATGTAGTCATTAACATGAAGGCTCAGCAGCATCCCTAAAAAAGTTATCTGTGTTGTTAAAAATCTGTAGTTCCATAGGATACAGGTTTGATCTCTAAGCAAGAATCTCACTTCTTAACTTTATCAGATTCTAGTATTAAGAAAGTCTTAGAGGATTAAATAGAAATTTTATATTATATTTAAACATTCACTGGATGCTAACCCTGCACTTGTATATAGGCACATAATAAGCATATGCCAACACTGACTTGCAAATACTTTTATAGATGAAAACAGTTCAGAATGACTCATGATTATGGAGGAACTTAGTGCAAAAAAGGAACCAATGAAAAAAAAATGGCTCAATGATTAGAATTGGTTAAATAAAGTATATAATTTTAACTGAGTAAATAATGTAAATAAGTAAAATAAATGGTAATAATTAATGCAAGGTGAAAGATCTGTTTAAATTCAACTCAATATTTCTGGGCATCAAAGATATACTAGGCATGATTCTAGGAATTTTTGTTACATCAGCCACTGCCTTTATAGAATTTAAGAAACAGAAAACTGTTTTCAAGATTTAAGAGATAAATATTATGGGGAAATAATTTGCAAGATAATTGGAAATGGGAGAATATATTAGATAATAAGGATGCTATGGACAGTAGTGTTGACAGGCCAGGCAACACTTATCAAACAGAAAGTGTTATTTCTAGAATCAAGAAAAATCAGAACTGTCTTCCAGGAGGGGTTCAAGATGGTGGCCCAGGAAGATCCTGAGCTCACCTCCTCCCAAAAACACAGATTTACAACTATGTATAGAATAATGTCCTCCGGAAAAGACCTGAAAATTGAATGGGTGGAGCCTTCACAACAAAGGATAGAAGGGCAACATTGAAATGGGCAGGGAGGCAGAGACACAGTATCATGGAGAAAATCTCCACCCCAGGTGTGGTGATCTACAATCCGGAGGGAAATGAAAAATGAAGAACTTTTTCCTGAGAAAGGTCTGTGCTCCACATCAGGCATTCCAATCCCTAGATCATGCATGGGAGAGACAAGCTCCCACAACACCTGGGTTTGAAAACCTATGGAGAGTATGTCCAGGAAACCATAAAAATGTCGCAAAGAGAATCCACTCTTAAGGTGTTCACACACAGACTCACCCTGAGACCCAGGGCAACAATACCAGTTGGAAACGTGCCTGGACTGTGTGAAGGAGACGCTGTTACTAATATTGGAGCATCTGTCAGAGAGGCAGGAATTTGTTGAGACTTTCTCTAGGGACAGAGACACTGGCAGGCACCATTTTTGAAATTTCATCCTAAATTGTTAATGTCAGCATGGCTGGTACCATTTGGAACTCTTCTTCTAACCTGTGAGCACAGTACGGTGTGCCTCACTGAGGGTGCCACCCACCCCACACCATAGCCACAACCTCACCACAGTAGGTGGACACACACAGCTCACACATGGGATGCCCCTTAAGGGACTAGCTCTGGTGGCTGGGGGATAACATTTCCGAGCCCCATGGGACATCTACACAGGTCACTCTGTCAAAGTCTCAGAGAGGGAGATGATTTACCATAGGAAAAACAGCTAGGCAAGATGAGGAGCCAGAGGAATGTGTTCCAAACAATGAATAAGAGAAAACTTCAGAAAAGGAACATAATGAAATACAACTAAGCCATCTACCTGATTAAATAATTCAAAATAATGGTCATAAAGATGTCCAACAAGCTCAGGAGAAAAATGGATGAGTACAGAGAGAACTACAGCAAAGAGAAAATATAAGAAAATATCAAACAGAAGTTACACAGCTGAAGAATACAATACTAAACTGAAAAATACTGTATAGGGGTACATTGGCAGGTTGGTTGAAGCAGAAGAATGGATCAGTGAAGTGGAAGACAAAACAATAGAACTCACCCAGACAGAGAAATGAAAACAAAAAAGAATTTTAAAAAAGTAAGATACCTTAAGGGACCTTAGGGAAAACATCAAGTTGAGGAACATTCACATTTTAGAGGTCCCAGAAGAAGAGAGAGAGAGGACCAGAAAACTTATTTGAAGAAATAATAGCCGAAAACGTCATATGGGGAAGGAAATGGACGTCCAAGTCTTAGAAGGCCAGAGAGTACCAGGAGATGAACCCAAAGAGACCTCCACCAGGACACATTATAATTAAAATGGTAAAATTTAAATACAAAGAGAGAATCTTGAAAACAGCAAGACCGTAACAACTTCTTATCAATAGAGGTCCTGGAAGGCTATCAGCAGATTTTTCAGCCAACACTTTGAAGGTCAGAAGGGGGTGGCATAACATATACGAAGTGCTGACAGGGACAGAAATTAAAACCAAGAATTCTCTACCCTATAAGGTTATCATTCATATTTGGAGGGGGATTAATAGTTTCCCAGATAAGCAAAAACTAAAGGAGTTATTCACTAGTAAATTGGCCTTATAAGAAATATTATAGGGACTTGTTTAAGCTGAAAAGAAATGGTACTAATTAATAACAAGAAAATATGTGAATGTAAAATTTTCACTGGAAAAGGTAAATATATAATAAAAATAGTGGATCGATCTCTTATAAAGCAAATATGAAGGTTAAGAGAAAAAATTAGTAAGATTAACTAAAATTATAATTAGGGATGCATAACATTTTAAAAAATGTAAAATGTGAGATCAAAATATAAAACATGGAGGAGGGGTAAAAATGCAAAGCTTTGGAATGTGTTCAAATTTAAGTTCCCATCAACTTAAAACTGACTCTTATACACATGTGATGTTGTATGTGAACCTCATGGTAACTACAAAGCAAAATCTTGAAATATATAAATGCAAAAAGAAAAAGAGAAAGGAATCTAACCATAACACTAAAGAAAGCCTTCAAAGTACAGTGGAAGAGAGAAATAGAAGAAAGGCACAGAAAGAACTACAAAAAAAAAAAAAAACAGCCAGAAAATAAATAACAAAATGCAGTAAATACACCTATCAGTGATCACTTAAAATGTAAACTGACTAAATTCTCCAATCAAAAGACATAAAGTGCCTGGATGGATTTAAAAAAAAATTATGGACCATCTATATGCTGCCTGCCTGTAAGAGGCTCCATTCAGAAGGAAGGATACACACAGACTGAAAGAGAAGGGAAGGAGAAAGACATTCTATGACAGTGGAAATGAAAAGAATGCTGATGTGGCACATGCGTATCAAACAAAATCAACTTTGTAATAAAAGACACAAAAGGGCATTACATAATAATAAAAGGGTCAATGCAGCATGAAGACACAGTGTTTACAAATACATATACATGCAATACAGGAGCACCAAAAATATATTAAGAAAATATTAACAGTCATAGAGGGAGAAGTTAACAGCAATACAGTAATGCTAGCATATTTTAACAGCACACTTACATCAGTGGATAGATCATCCAGACAGAAAAATCAGTCATAGGGAAACATCAGCTTTAAATAACACATTAGACCAGATGGACTTAACAAATATACACAAAACATTTGGACTCAAAGCAAAAGAATACACATTCTTCACAAATGCACATGGAATATTCTCTAGAATAGTTTACATGTTAGGTCACAGAACAAGTCTCAATGAATTCAAGAAATTATAAAGATACCAAGCATCTTTTTTGACCACTGTGGTATGAAACCACAAATTAATTACAGGAACCAAACTGGAAAATCCACAAAAATGTGGAGATAAAGCAACACGCTATTGAGCAAAAAAATGGAAAATAAAAAAGAAAATCATAGGAAAAAAATAAATGAAAACAGAAATATGACATACCAAAATCTATGGGATGTAGCAAAAGTGGTTCTAAAGGGAAGTTCATACCATACTGGCTTACCTCATGAAACAAGAAAAATCCCAAATTAACAGTCTAACTTTACACCTAAAGGCACTAGAAAAAGAACAAAAGAAGTTCAAAAATAGTAGAGGAAAGAAATAATAAAGATTTCAGCAGATATAAATGAAATAGAGACTAAAAAGACAATAGAAAAGATCAATGAAACTAGGAGCTGATTCTTTGAAAAAAGACAAATAATATTGACAAACCTTTGTCTAGACTACGCAAGCAGAAAGGGCTCAAAGAAATAAAATCAGAAATGAGAGAGAAGTTATAACTGATACAACAGAAATACAAAGGGTCATAAGAAACTGCTATAAACAATTATATGGCAACAAAATTACAAAATTTTGTCTGTAGATTACAGACAACCTACAAAAAACAAGAAAAAATATGAAAGTAAAAGTCTCACTGGAAAAGGTAATATATAATAAAAATAGTGGATCAATCACTTATAAATCCAGTATGAAGGTTAAAATAAAAAATTAGTAAAGTTAACTAAACTTATAATAATTAGTGAGGGATGAATAAAATTTTAAAAAATGTAAAATGTGATATCAAAATATAAAACATAGAGGAGGGATAAAAATGTGAAGCTTTGTAATGTGTTCAAATTTAAGTTTCTGCTTACTTAAAACTAACTCTTACATACAATTATGTGAACCTCACAGTAACTATAAAGCAAAATCTTATAATAAATTGTTTTGTTGTTGGAAAAAACAAACAAAAGTGCAGCACCAGATGTTTTCACTGGTGAATTTTACTAAGCACTCAAAGATTTAATACCTATCCTTCTTAAACTTTTCCAAAAAATTGAAGAGGAGGGAATGCTTCCAAATTTGTTTTATGAGGCCAGTATTGCCCTGATGCCATTATCAGGAAGGGACACTTCAAAAAAGAAAATTACAGGCCAATATACTTCATGAATTTATATGCAAAAATCCTCAAGAAAATATTAGCAAACCAAATTCAACAATATGTTAAAAGGATCGCATACCATGATCAAGTGAGATTTATTCCAGGGATGCAAGGATGGTTCAACATTCTCAAATCAATCAATAATAGGATATTAATCACATTAATAAAATTAAAGATAAAAATCATGTGATCAATAGATGTAGAGAAAGTATTTGACAAAATTCAAAATCCATTTATAATAAAAACTATCAGCAAAGTGGGAGAGGGAACATACCTCAACATAATAAAAGCTATAAAAGAGAACCCCCAAGCTAAAAGACAAATCCACAGCTAACCCACAGACAAACCAACAGTGAAAAACTGAAGACTTTTCTTTAAGATCAGAAAAAAGACAAGGCTGTCCACTCTCACCACTTTTGTTCAAGATGGTATGTGAAGTCCTTGAGAGCAATAAATCAAAAAAAGAAATAAAAATTACCCCAATTAGAAAAGAAGTAAAACTGTCAGTATTTGTAAATGATACAAAATATAGAAAACCCCTAAAGACTCCACAAAAAAACTGTTAGAACTAATAAATTCAATAAAGTTGCAGGATGTTACAAAATCAATATACAGAAATCTGTGCCATTTCTGTAAGCTAATAATGAACTATCACAAAGAGAAATTAAGAAAGCAATCCCATTTACAATTGCATCAAAAGAATAAAATACCTAGGAATACATTTAACCCAGGAGGTGAAAGACCTGTACACTGAAAACTCTAAGACACTTATGAAAGAAATTGAAGAAGACAAATAAATGGAAAGATGCTCTGTGCTCATGGTGGATTAGAAGAATTATTATTGTTAAAATGGCCATACTATCCAAACCAGTCTACAGATTCATGGCAATCCCTATCAAAATCCCGACTGTATTTTTCACAGAACTAGAAGAAAGTACTGTAAAATTTTATGGGACCACAAAAGATCCCAGAACAGCCAAAGCAATCTTGAGAACAAAGATCAAAGCTGGAAGGATCATGCACCCTGATATATACTACAAAGCTATAGCAATGAATCATGGTATTGGCATAAAAATAAGCACACAGATCAATGGAGCAGAAGTGAGCTCCCAGAAATAAACTGACAGATACATGGACAATTAATTTATGATGGGGAGCCGAGAACATACATTGGAGAAAGCACACTTTCTTCAATAAATGGTGTTAGGAAAAATAGACAGCCACATTCAAAAGAATGAAACTAGACCTTTATCTTATACCATACACACACAAAAATAATGCAAAATGGATTAAAGACTTGAATATAAGACACAAAACCATAAAATTACCAAAAGAAAACATAGGCAATAAACTTGTTGACATCTGTTTTAGCAATGTTTGTGGTTCTGACTCAACAGGCTAAGGGAAAAAAAGCGAAAATAAACAAGTGGGACATCAAACTAAAAAGCTCCTCCACCATGAAGGAAACCGTCATCAAAATGAAAAGTTAATCTACTGAATGGGAGAAGATATTTGCAAATGATATATCTGATAAAGGATAAATATCCCAAATATATAAAGAACTCATACAACTCAACAATTAAGACATCCAATTAAAAAATGGGCAGAGGATCTGAATACACATTTTTCTAAAGAAGACATATACATAGATTACATGCACAAGAAAAAATGTGCAAAATAACTAATTATTAGGGAAATGCAAATAAAAACTATAGTGAGATATTATCTCACACCTGTTAGAAAGGCTGTTATCAAAAAGAAGAGAAATAACAAGTGTTGGTGAGGATGTGGATAAAAGGGAACCTCATACACTGTTGATGGGAATGTAAATTGGTGCAGCCACTATGGAAAACAGTATGGAGTTTTCTCAAAATTTAAAAATAGATCTACCATATAATCCAGCTATTCCATCTCTGCGTATTTATTTGGAGAATGCAAAAACACTTGTTGGAAAATATAATATGCATTCCTCTGTTTGTTGCAGCATTATTTACAAGACTAAGATATGAAACAATGTGTCAGTTGACAGATGAATTGATAAAAGACAGTGTTTTTTATATATAAATGTTTTATTTATATATCTATAAAATGGAATACTAAGTCATAAGGCAGAATGAAATGTTGCCATTTGCAACAGCATGGATGGACCTTGAGGGTATTACTAAGTGAAATAAATCAGATGGAGAAAACAAATGCTATTTGATTTCATTCATATGTGAATCTAAAAACAACAAAAACATAGAATAAACAAAACAATGGAAAGATAAACTCAGAGATACAGTAAACAGATTGATGGTTACCAGAGGAGGAGAAACTAGGGTGAAATGGGTGAAAAGAGTCCATTGTATGCTAATGGATGATAACTAGACTTTTGTTGGTGATCACTTTGTAATATATACAGATGTTGAATTATAGTGTATACCTGAAACTTATATAATGTTATATGCCAATTTTACCTCAATGAAGAAAAAAAAGAAAAATCAATTTCTGACAAAGATCATTACCGTACAGACAAAGGTATGTTATTCAGGGAAACAGAGACAATAAGAGAGAGGTGGGTTGGAGGAGTGGGAGGAGGAGAAAGAGTGTGTGTGTTTTGATTAGCTTCTCAAAGATGTTGACCCACAGTCAACCAGTCTATTTCATTTTGAAAATTTTTAATAAAATACAAGAAAAACTTAGAAAAACATATTTTGAAACTGATTAGTTCTGCAAAATTATGTATTCCTGAAATGTTTCTTCAACTTCTAGCTGAATAAAACTTCAAAAACTCTTACTTTTAAAACAGCTAATTTTGCAGTTACATAAAATACAATGCAAGCTTATTTTGAATTGCCCTCTTTGATTGATTGGTCTTATTTTACTACTCTGAAGCTTCTGTCAACAAGCTATAATGGCAAATATATTCCTCCAGACACTGTTCAAACTAGATACCTAGGGTACTTGGAAGATACCTTTTTCTACCAAGAAATTTATCTTTTATCTCATCTCTAGTCATTTTTTGTCCCTTTCTGTCTGTTCCATCCAACTTCTCTACATGGTATATGTAAGGATGTATATCGCAAAGTCCCTTGAAGTATTAGTAGAAACAGCCTACCGGATGGTCTGTACTCAATTTGATACAAGCAGGAATTGGTTTCATTTTTCTGTAACCACTGTCCTTCTCCCTTTCTTATTCATTACCAACACCTTATCATATCATATCGTTTCCACTTCTTCTCCGATAACAAGAGCCTTAGTTTACACAATTCAGGTTTTAAGCCCAGTTTATTCCAATTTATCATTTCAATTTCAAATCCAGTTTGAAGCTCCACTCTCCCTGGCTTTACAGATTGGGGAGTAGCAATGGGGAAAGAGCCATGGCCCAGTCACTTTCTTCCTTCCACTTTCTCCCCCTCCAGCTTCTCTTGAGCCCAGAGTTTTGTGAGTGGTTTCGGCAGGTTCGGTGGGAGGTGCTAGGACATCAGAGAAAAGACGGGCTGTAAGACTGGTCCTGTAATAATCTCTGGTTAGTTTGGCTGGTCTTAGTCTATCTCACGTATTTTCTTCTGACGGGATATATGGATGATAGGCTCAGGGAACTGTTGCCCCCTGGTTTTCTGCCTTTCCGCTGAGGGACCTCTGGGAGGAGCTCAGGGTTGTCAGTCTCCTGATGCTATTCTGTTGTCCTCTTACCTCCAGCATTGCAGGTAAGATTTGTCCTGGGGACCTCACTTGTTCTTTCTCTTGGAGAGCTTGTAAGATTATTTTACCTTGTCCTTAGAGTTCAAGAGTTTTACCAGGCTAAGCTCAGGTTTGGCTCTTTACTTATGTGCCTTGCCTGGAAATCATGAACTCTGTCAATTGGCAGTATTTTGTCTTCCTTTCAGAAAAATTCTCTCCATGTTATTATGTATTTCCTTTTCTCTATATTTTTCTCTTTTTTTTTCTCCTTTCGTAACTCCTGTTACTTACGGTAAGTCTTCTGAATCTTTTTCCAACTGTCTTTTTCTTATAATTTCCATTGCCTTATCATTTTGCCAATGCATTCCAGAGATACCTTCTACAAGGTCTTCTAAGCCACAAAGTCAGGATTTAGCAGTGACCATGCTCTTTGCCATTCCCTTGAATTGTTTGGATTGACATCCTGTAGATAGTGTACTTACTTTTTTATTTCTTTAGAAAGTACTATAGCTGTATTGTCTTAGGTTATTTTCTGTTTTTCTGTCCAGATTTATTTCTATTCTCTGGCAGCTTTATTTCACAGGGCAAGCATTTTGACTGTCTCTTTCTCTCCTGTCTGGATTCTCTTTCCATTTCTTTTTCTTTCTACCTTGATTTAGGGCTATTTTTCAGGCATCTTTAATGACACTAGTCCTGCGAAGTGTGAGAAATATCTTCCCCACACGGACCAGTAATGTAGAATTAGGCAGGCCACCAAAACGTGGTAAGGATCTGAAATATGCTTTGCTGTTGTCCCATGTCCTTTTACCTTCTTAGGATTGAGAGCTTACTCATTCTGGTCCGTTTTAGCCTCTTGCTGGCCTGGGAGTATAGCCATACTCTCATGAATCTGTGACAACTCTCTGCTTGGATGAAACACAGATCTTTGCGAGTCAAACTCTTTCCCAAATATCCATGCTACCTTTACCATCCTGGCGTTTTCCAAGAAAGCATCCAAAGTAACTTTATAAGCACCAGAGGTTTTAAATTTGAGCCCTTTATATCATCTAACACTTTTAAGGTGAGTATTTTGTTTTGTGATAAATCAGAAATTATATATTTAAAATAAAATAATGAAATATTCCACAGAAGAAAAAGCATAGTGTTGCATGAATGTGTGTGTGCATAGAGAGTACTGTTGTTTCCATATGTTTTATACAGATGCTATCAAGTTAGTATGCACAAATACTAAAGAAAGCCTTTCCCTAATGGTGGAAATATTGTGATAAACCTATTTGGAACCTCAGAGCTTTCACTTAAGTGATAAATATGTTAATAAAAATTCCTATTTGATGAATAGCCACATCTGAGGATAATTCTCATTTTAGTATGTTTTTCAATAGAAAACCTAAAATGCTAATAGCATATTTCTACTTTCCTTGTATGCCTTTTACCTGTAGGGTTTTTTTTTAGGAAAGGTACATTGACATTTATTTAGAATCAATGACCTGCTAGACATTCTGGTCAGTGGCTTATAGACATTACCTTTTTCATTCTCACAGCGAGTCCGAGAAGGATCCAGAATGCTTATTCTATAGACAAGAAGATCGAGGCTGAACAAGTACGTGTAGCTACTTAGTGGCCCAAATAGCTTTAGAGACACATGTAAGCCAGGGTGGAGAATCAGAGTGGAGTTCTTTTAAAAGGGAAAGGAGTACCTCCTACAGGTAGAAGGTGGATAACTACTATCCTTAAACCCATGAGTTAGCAAGCTACAGCCAGGATAAGGTTGATTTCAGGTAAAATTAGTCCTCATGCAAAGTGCAGACACCAGCTTACCCCAAGCACATTTTAAAACACAAAACGGACCTACTGGGTAAGAAATGAATAAAAGACCACAGTAAAATACATATTTTTTAAAGAAGTATGCTGAATTAGCAAGATTAACAATTAAGCTAATCAATGCTCAAGTTTGTGATACAAGAGTAGGTACCCCAACCAAAATATGGCAAAACACAGATCAAACCTATAATGATAATATCAGCCTTAGCTTCTATAAGCACAAATAGTCTTTTAGGTATTCTGGTACCTGGAATTAAAACCAGTCCACTCTGTCACAGAAAACATTTTCTTTGTTAAAGCTTTTATCCCCATACCCATCTAAATACATTCATATAATTGTAGAGCTGGAAGGAATTTTTAAGCTAAGAGCAGTTAATAAGTTTCCAAGGCAATTTAAACATTAATGGTTGGGAAGAAAATACTTGAAGATACTTTATTTTTTTGCCAACTCTCTTTAGAATTCTCAGAGTCATGGAGCTTCAAAGAGGGTAGTTGTAAAACCACTGGTGGAATCCAACTGTCATGTTACCAGCGAGAACACTAAAGGTCAGAATGGTTACCTGACCTGTCCTAGGCCAGGCGACAAAAAAGAGGGACAGGTCAGATGCCTCCTCATCAGGAAAATATCAAAATATGAAGACTGAACTGTTATAAGATTTCTCACACTCTAATGAGGACTAAAGTTGCTTGCAGATGGCAGTAGTGGGTAATTAGCATTATGTTCCTCTGTGCAGGGAGCACCTTATATGCCTATCTCTTGTCACACGGACAGCTCTGGACTTACCATTCAGTAATCATTTGCCAGTGTTATTTTTAGTGCTAAAGTAGGTGCAGTTTTTCCTGCTCATTCTTATATACTGATTAACTCAAGCATATCTTCCTAAGTCTGTTCCACTTGGGAACCTCCTCCTCATTCACTTCCTTATTTTCATGGCGCAAATGCATCGTGCCCTTGGTGAAAGCACTGCAATTGCTTTAAATGTAGGTAAGGACTATGTGACAGAACTTCCCTGGTCAGAGTAGAAGCATTAAAATAACATGTTGAAATTATATGCTGCCAGATACTCAAAGGAATACAGTCATCTCTAACAGCATGCTGATGCTCCGTGGTCATTCTCACAGTTAGTAGCAACGGTCAATGCAACATATTAAAATAGATTTGGAAAGTAGACTGCAGAAGGACAAAGGGGCTGACACAATAATGAATGTATATCACTGGTCATTCTGGGAATAAAAACAAAGTACTATTTGCAATTACCATTCTGGAACTTCAGAGGTCCTCTTACCTGGGTAATGAATTTATAGACTTAACCAGTATTCTACACACTTTGGAGTGGGTGGTTCTGCTTTAGTTAGATGCTTTTGGTTACAATGAAAAACGAGTCAGATTAGATCATAAAAACATGTGGAAGGAAGGGACATTTTATGTGTTTTATAAATGAATAAGTAAATACTTATTTAGAGAGATAAATATATATTACACACACACACTTATATATGGAGAGAGAGACAGAGAGGGACAAAGAGGGAGAGAGGGAGACTGGACACAGATTCTTATGGAAAAATAGGAATACAGACCTCAAAAACAACTGCATCTCGGGTGTTCCAGGCACAGTAGGGAGTCTGAAAAGTCTCTTGGACATTAAAATGATCCACCTCTTTCTGTGTGCCTCTTCACGTCTGCAAGTCTTCCCAGCCCTGCTGTCTTTACCTACCACCCTCCTCATCTGCCTCTGCTTCACAGCTTCTACTGGCTGTGTTTTGTGACTCCTCTAAACTTTAGTTTGCCAGCAGAACTCCTGCCTGCTCTCCCTCCTGGCCCTTAGGTCGCTCCCTGCAGCTCCAGCTCGCACTGCTGCCCTTTGTTCTCATGTGTACCTTTGTATGTATCTGTAATGACAGATTCAAGGCACACAGCTTGGAAGACTGGCTTATCGCAAAGCACTTTCAAATAAATGTAATTCTTTTCTGCCTCAAATTTCACTGATCTGCTCTCAGAAGGTATTTCTTCACTTTTTTTCTTCTTCCTTCATTTCTTCTTTTTTAAAAATATTTCAGTGGAGGCATTGATCTGTTTGTATCTTATAAACATACAGGGAAGAAATACTCCTCTAGTCTAATAATTCAAACAGCACAACATTACAGTTGTAACTTATGTATTTTTATATTTTTATGACTGTAACTGGACAAGATAATTTTTAAATTTCAAAAGAAATAGCACAAGCCTATTTTCCTTTAAAATGTATTCCAATTAAAGGTGTATAATTTTGATAGATCTTTGTTCATAACACTACTCCCATCCATTTATAAACATATATTAAGAATTGCTTGAAAAATGGCCCAAATGTATTCTTACTGTTGGTTAAATTAGCTTGATTTTTTTTGGAAATTGTAAACATAATATATATATATGTCGATAGATAGGTATATATAGATGATAGATAGATAGATAGATGTCTGATTATGCTATTTAGGGAGATATTTTATATAAATACAAGATAGGGAGAGGCAAACAAAAAACTGAAATGTCTGAACCACCTTTTCCTTCAGGTGATTATTATCGGAACACTCACCTTATTCCATTGCTCTCATGGATGCTTGGGTCTCTCAAAATTCACCTTCCAAAGAGAAGAAAGCAAGGTTAGAATGGTTGTAAAGTACTCATGCAGCTAGGGACAATATTAAGAATTTAGGGGAAAAAAATGATAAATATGTGAGGTGGTAGATGTAATTAATTAATGGGGGGGTAATCCTTTCACAATGCATACATACATCAAACCATCACATTGTACATAAATATCTTATGGCTTATTTGACAAATATGCCTCTATAAAGCTGTATAAAATAAACTTTATTTATAAGAGAGAAAAAGTATTGTAGCATCACATCATATGACATCACAAGGACTTTGACTTCTTAAGATGTTGTCATTTTTATTTCCTGCTTCCAAGTAGATCACTGATCACTTTAAGATCACTTTAGAATCAGATGAAAACTCCAGATACTCTGAACAGGAAAATAGACAGGAACATTACTATCTTACACAAAAGTCCAGGGGATTCATATTCACAAATCTAAGATTAAGGGCCTTATAGTGGAAGCATCAAGCTCTTAGAATGGGAGAAAGAACTATAAAAAATGCATGACTAAAACTGCATTAAAGTGATAAATTTATTCTATATTGGAAAACTAAATAACCTCGGTTGAAAAGCAGCAGTCGTTTTGCCTCAAACTACCTGAAGATAATTATAATAGAAAAGTAGAGTTTTTTTTACAGTTATCTTCTTAAATGAATGAATATTTTATCTTACGAGGAGGTAATTTCACCACCAAACTGTAATTCATTATCTTTCAGCATAATTCTTACTTCCATATTTCACTGTAAGCAGGATACCAATGCTATATCAATTATAGTACATTTAGAATGTATTTCCTCCAGACATTTCTTTTCCCTCAGTATCAATCATAAGACTGTCTGATTGAGCAGGAAAGATTCTGTATATACTGAATAAATAAGAAGCTTTACTATCTATTGCCAGCTGACTCTAAACTTCTTATTTTAGTAATAAAATCAGGAGATCTAGCTCACTATAAAAAAATATACCCAAGGGTGAAGAAACTAGACTATGGGCTGGCTCTTACATTTTAGATTAATTTATTGCAGTCATTCAAACTTCAGCTTCCAGTTGAAGTGATTCTCTAAACATTATCTGTCAGACTATCAGAAGCCCTATTGCTCTTTCCTCCTCTGAGACAATGCCTTAACATCCTCTAAATTATAACTATCATGTATTTCTGAATCTTTGGGAATCAGAGTAATTGTTTAATGGATGAAATGCTTCCCTGTATTGGTGACCAGAGTGACTGTTTCTAGGATATCAGATTTCCTACTACCCTACATTCCAGCCAGTCTGGGAAATACCAATCCTCCCTCACTTTGTTTTCCCACCTGCTTGCATTGAACATGGGGTCCTAGGGGAAAAAAAGTAACTGCAGAAAGGAGTTTGACCTCAAAACGAAACCTCTCTAAAATCCCACTTGACTTTTATTATGTTAATGTAAATAATCAAAGATAGGGCAAGAGCAGCAAGCTTCCTGTCCTCTTTGCAGACCTGCTCTGGGACGTCCCTGCAAGCCCTCTGGAATCCTAGCCTCCTTGGGCAGATGCTTCAAGTGCCCTGAAACTGGCCACTGGCACATGGCAAGCCCTCAGCCCTCCCAGAAGGGCATGGAAATCCCTCTGAGCTCCTGTCCCTTGATTTCCACATTTTCCCTTGATTTTTTCTGTCTCAACTGTAGGAAGCCTACATCAAACTCTTCTTTTCCAAACAGCAATAAAACTTCGCTTACCCTCCTCATCCAAGTTCTAGGATTAACGAATTCTCCACTACATATACTGATATTCATGAATTACATATACAATGCAATATAAAGTGAAACATTAAAATGAATATTTTGAGGCATCCAAATGTTTGCCCTAGTATAGAACAAAACATATACATATATGACTAAAGATTTTTTATCCTTTTGACAGACTATTTTTGTCTAAACACCTGTGTGGAAATCTGCTTAAATGGTTTTCTTTTGAAGCACATTTTGAACCACTGCTGTTTGGCTCATTCATCTGTTATTTATGTTACAACTCGAATTTCACTTTTTTCCAAGTGAAAGCTTTCATTTCGCTTGAAAGCTAGAACAAGACAATGATTGCTTAATTTATTTTCTCAGATTACTCAATGTCTGTAAATTGCATTAGCTAATTAAATTCCTCCTAAATTACTTTTTAAAAAATTCAAAAATCTAATCATAACAAGTAATAATAGCCTGTTAATTTCAAGTTAGAAAGAGAACATTTCTTTCAGAAATAGTCAATCTGCTTTCAGGAATTAAAACTTGATCAATATGCTCATGCTGATCTAATAGGCTGGAGAAAAGTATGAATTCACAATGGAAGGGCTCTTTGTGCACGTATCTATCCTCTTCTCTCCTTGACACTCAGCTCCCTGGAGTCAGAAATCAGAGCTAGATTAAACTTTACCATCCCTGGAGTCAGAAATCAGAGCTAGATTGTACTTTACCATCCCTGGAGTCAGAAATCAGAGCTAGATTAAACTTTACCATCCCTGGAGTCAGAAATCAGAGCTAGATTAAACTTTACCATCCCTGGAATCAGAAATCAGAGCTAGATTAAACTTTACCATCCCTGGAGTCAGAAATCAGAGCTAGATTAAACTTTACCATCCCTGGAGTCAGAAATCAGAGCTAGATTGTACTTTACCATCCCTGTGCTGTCTGACACTGCATAGCACTGTCAGCCTCAATCAGTATCGACTGATGAAGTAGCCTCTTACAATGTGAAAAGGTTCAAATGTTTAACTGAAGTTTCGCCTTTGTCAGAAATTCTTTAACATTTGTATATATGACATGCATGGTTTTCTAAGGAGCAACTTCATCCCTCTACAGCACCAATTTTTAATACAATGAACCCTAAGTGATAGACCTTGTAGCTTCACTCTTGATTTTTTTCTATAAGTGAATCTTTGTGGCAATGAGCTGAAGTATTCGATATTTTGTACTGCAGTATATTCACAGGGAAAGAAGTACATTTATGGATCTCTAGTCTATCTTTGGATATCATTACATTTCATAAAATCAGCTGGAAAACAGAATAAAAATTGGCCATCCATAGTATGCAGAATGAGATTCTTAAAAGCTGGCTTTATTTATGGAAAAACCCATCTAGTCAGGTATAAAGGAAGAAAGAAAATTTCCTCAGGCTTATTTTTTAACATATTTCTAAGAAATTGTTCTCATTTATGGATCACAGGTGCACTTATCAGGAAGAAGCCGATCACATGGGCCCATGTACAGGCTTTCACATCAACATGCAGAGGATGAGGGGGAACCTGTAAAATTTTACAGGCTCTGTGCTCCAATCAGTCGGCACGAGGGAACATTCTGAATTTAGATCAGGTTCAGAACATCATTTCCCAAAATATTCTGTCAAACATTCCATTCTGTACAGTGGTCTGCAGAAAAAGAAAAAATTAGAGGGTTCCTGTGCTCAAGTAAGTTTAGAAAATGCTTCCTTCAGTATTTCCTTATTAGAGATTGTAACACGAATTTCCATTTTAGAGGCTCTGAGAGGGCCTGAGTAAAGAATCAGAGCTAGCTTTTTAACTCAGGATTTGCGTATTTAGCCCAAAATACCTTTGTTTAGGAAATTATCTCATTCTCAACACAATTTAGAACATGTTATATCAAGATCTTAGCTTACTGAAAGTGAGTTCCTAAAACGATACTTTCCTCATCCTGAAATTTCCGTTTTCTCCAGGTATTCTCTTAGATTCTTAAAATGCCATTGTTCATTTTTTCATAATGTAGTACATAACCCTAAATGCCATAATTTCTAGTTACCTTAACCATGACCTCATCTCATGTCCTGAACATAGTCTTCAGTAACTAAATTGACATGGAATATTCTCTGTTTTTCCATATATTTAACTGTACCCGTGCCTCCCCCCTTCAAGCATGTTTACTGCCGTGTTTTTATTTCATTGTGAAATAGTAACCACTCAGGTGGTGTCTGATAATTAACAAATGTGCTATTACCTTTGTGGGAAATATAAACAGAATTATTAACAATCATGCTTAGCACTGAGAGTCATTTCTCTTTAACCTGCCTCCAAAGAACAGACTTCTTCACACATTCGCTATCATCTTTAAAATGTCAGTTAGTTTCATAAGTTGAAAATCTGGCCTTCCAGAGTCAATATTCTACACAGAGAGCAAGTGGGATGTAGGTTGTACATCTGATTTGTATCAAGTTGGCATATTATTTTATTGTCACTGTGGAAGAGTTATGTGTCCTAAGTAACTGGCATTACTATTTAATTTTTGTCACAAAGCAAATATGAAAATTGATAATCGAAACTATTATTTTGGGCATATGTCCTCCAACAGAATTTATCATAATTAATTTATTGGTCATCGTCTAACTATTCAAAGAGCCCCCCTAACATTCTAACCTGTTTAAGGTTGAGAAATTTAATGGATCTTCCACAATGTAGTAGTTGTACTTCTATATTAATTAAAAGGTAAAATTCACATGAAAATATGAATAAATAGACACCTTTGAAAACCTTTGACACCTCCCACAAAAAATCTGACCTCCTAAGGTCTACAGTCTGTGGGTTTGGGAACCACTGCAATGGAGCATAGAATTGGGGTCACACATGTTATTTTATCTATGTTAGAACAGCAGTCACCTGAGAATAGTGTCGGATATGCCCAGTTACCGCCTCCTCACAGAGTAATTGAGATGTGAGGTCATGTTTCTACCAAGACAGGCATCCTAGGGAGAAGCTTTATTTATTTTTATGCCATTTATCTTCCCTACCAATTCTTCTGTAAATCAATGATAACCAAAACTAGCCCTGTGTCAGTCAGTCTAGCTTTTTTTGAAACTTAACTCTAAACTTTCAAAGCTTAGGGTTATACCTTTGATTGGCAACACAATAGACCTGCCCTTCAGATCCTGCCAGAGATTATGGACTCAAACGCTTGGCCTCCCAATTCCTATCATAGCATAGTTGTGAAACATAATGTTTATTGAAGATTGTCTATAAGATATGCTTGCCTTTGGATCATAACTAAATTCATGAATTACATTTCCTAGAGTATTTCCATGGATCAGAGATCTTCGTAGGTTCTCTGCAAAGAGGAACATGCACGCACGCACGTTATATGTATACATTTGGGTATGAGCACATTTTCCTACAAAGTAATATTTTGTAAGATAGAATCTGTAAAATGTGCTATTGCATTTACTGTATTTATTTATGGCCTTCACATAGTCTATTTTAAGCACAGTAGCCAGAATGATCCATTTTAAACTCTAAGCCAGAAAACATTAATCCTGTGCTTGAAGCCCCACAAAGGGCTTATGTTTTAAAACATAAAAACATTTGTAATGGTCGTCAAGACCCTGCATGAGTTGCCAAACCCACAGTTTCTCTTTGACCTCATGTTCTGTGACTGCCCATCGCTCATTCTGTTCCAGCTCCTCTAACTTCCTCACACTACCTTGAGCAAGCCAGGCTTGATCCCATTTTAGGGCTTTTAGACAAGTTTTTCTCCTTATGAAACCCACTTCCCTTGTTTCAAATTTGTAGATTTCTTCACCTTTTGCAAATCTTTGTTCATTCATTTTTTTCCAGTGAATCCTCCCCCAAATCCTTCTTGAAACTTGATCTTGCCTCACCTGCCAGCACTCCCGATTTCCCTTACCCTGCTGTATTGTCTTTACCTTTTATATATCACTCATCACCTTCTAAACCATCATATGATTTGCTTAATTTCAGGTCTACTGTTTACTGTGTGTCCCTCTACTAGAATATAGGATCCAGTGACGTCTGTGTTGTTGTTATTGACACTCGTTGTAAACACTCAGCAAACAATTGTCAGATGTATCAGCGAATGAAAGTTTATTGTTGGGCTATTGTCGCAGCACAAATACAATGCCCACCTTCTTGGGAACTGGGAGAATTTCTCTCAGTTTCTCTTTATCCATGACGATGCCCACTTCCAAGTTGTAGATTGACTTGAGTCCAAGAAAGAGATAAAGGAAGGGGAAAAAACAGCAACCTCATCACCAGTTCAGTGTTATTTCAAATTCTGGTCGTCTTCCCATCTACATGATATTTTTTTTTACAGTCTTCTGCAAACTGCTTCCTTCCTTCAGTGGGAGAAACGGTGTGCTTTGATTACTCCATCCAACCCTGAACTGGAATCTCTCAATGTGTTCCTTCTACTCTGTACCTCATTAAGATTCAGCCTTTTGGCTCAAAATTTAATCTCAAAATAAATTTGTGTAGAGGGAAGAAAAATAGTCAACTTCGTAGAGTAAATTTGTTAGAATGCTTAGAATAGTTTGTAACTGTTTTTTTTTTTCCAGTGGAGACATGCTGCTTCTGGTTGAACTGTGTAGCTTTGACCTTCCCGATTTATTTTATAAAACCCATCAGTGAAAGCTGGTCATGTTTTTATTGATCTGCGGTCCATTGTGTCTATTGCTCCTGAATTATCCAACTTTATTTGACCACAGTATTGTGGAACACATCAAACCACACATAATTGTGATTATTAACAGTTGAGCATAAACACTCCCTGATTTAATGTAGTTTTTCCCTGTGTTGCTTCACAAATGTAAATTAGGAAAGCATTTTAATATTCTTACTTGTAATTGTCCCAAAAACCAGTAAGAGGTGATCGTGCTTATCATCTTTTTAATATTTTTTAAACATCTATAATGTGACATTTTTATAAT
Source organism: Smutsia gigantea (assembly GCA_032199065.1). Classification (NCBI taxonomy): domain Eukaryota; kingdom Metazoa; phylum Chordata; class Mammalia; order Pholidota; family Manidae; genus Smutsia; species Smutsia gigantea. Next base: position 192,656 of record JAVSCE010019492.1, read on the forward strand.
AGTAAGCCATAACCAATTTCCAAAGGTTCTACTTTTCCTTTTGTATTGTATTATTTCAGGACATAAAATTTATTATGGTGCTTCAGTTTGATTTTTTTTTCCAGGAAACATCAGCTTATAAATATCAAGTTTTATTTTAGCAGCTGTGTATTTAAATTGGGTGTTTTTTTAAATAGATTCAGTGGAAGTTTGTCCACATTTTTTGACTCTGAATTTGACTTACATTAGACAATTAAACTACTTTCAAAATTATAAATATCATCACCAGGAATGCTGTCCAATACTATAGGTCCAATAAACATATTCCTCCTCTGTAAATTAGTATTTGAAGCATGAAATAACAATTAACAAATTGCTTGAATCCAATACCATTAATATTAGTGTGAATATATGCATCACTGACCTAAAACTTTGTGTGGATGATAATGTAAAATATACTAAAATGTTGATTGAATCTGGATTCCACTTGACTGATTAAAAAAGAAAATACAGTTTTATTGTTCTAGAAATTTAATGACTTGATACAAAGAAATGATTAAATTATCCTTGCAAATAAACGAAAGATATGATGCTAAGTTCTGATTTTCATCTTACCCTGATACAGAATTTAGCTGGTATCTACTGATTACTCTGGACTATGGCAGAACTTTTGGGGTGAAGCCACCACAAATTCTTTCAGGAACTGGGGAGTTCTTGCTAGCTGTTTCAGATCAAAAGAAGGATACAAGTCTGAAGAGATCAGGGGCAGAGGAACCGGAAGATATCCACAGTTTATAGAGGTAAGGGTTACCTGTGTCCAGGAAAGATTACTTTGTGACTAAGTGGAAGAGCATAGGTGCTCTAAACCCAGGCAAGGAAACGGATTTCAGAGTACAGTGGATCAGCTCCAGTAAAAAATAAATTAATTCAGGGTCTAAAAGTAGGATGCCTTCTGTGCCCAGAGGATCATCACCAAGAACCAAGCAGCCATGCCAGAAACCTGGAGTGCAGAAAAACATTTGGCAACAAGGGTCAAGAAATTAAGCACTGATTCTAGTCTGTACATTTCATTGACCAATCTTGATAGAGTTTTCTAAGACAAGAGATCCTTACATTTGTCTGTTTAAAATGAAATCAGAATCAAGTCTTGAGTCGACTGAAAAGGAAAAGGCATACACTTAGCTGGAATCTAGGAGCACAGAGGCAGGGAGTCAAGGAGTTCCTGACAGTGGCATTTAAGCACATTTAGTATTTCATTGTAGAGCTCAGATTTGTTTTTTTACTAATCTGACTGCCATCAAATGAAGGCTTGACTTTTGAGGTGAATCTAATGCTATATTGCACTTTACCTAACCCATACCGTCTTCATGTTTTTGCATGCACTTGGCAGAGTCTACTTTCTATTGCATTTTATATTTTACTCTTAGTCCTGTAATATAATTAAGAATAGTAGAAGTATCAAGAAACTAGAATGTTTAATGGCATGCAACCCTTAATTGACTTTCCTATTAACTTTTCCATTTTCCCTGCAGAAATTGTTTCTATCGATATTTTAATTTCATGTGAGTCAAATGACAAGAAGTAAAGAGATTTCAGCAGATGGTTGCCACAAACTATATGCTACATTTTGGAATTGGTCTACAAAACTCTGCAGCTTGGCAGTGTGTGGTGGATCATTTTACTGCCTGTTAATGCCAAAAGAAATCTGGCTGAAATGTGTGTGTTTTTCCATTTAATTTATTCTCTGACTTTATTAAGAGCTACCAAACTTGATTTACTTGTGTCTGATGTATCCATAAAATTTAAATTCAGAAGATTCACAAGTCAGTGTTTCCTATTTGCATCAACTGAAATTTCATGGCATCTAAGATTAAATCTTTAAAGAAACTACTCACAGCTTTAAATATAGCTTTAAATATTCTTTTCCACAGGCAATCCTTAAAGGCAGCTAGTTGAAAAGACTGGAGAGTGAGTTGGCAACTAAGAGTATACTCTTATATTTTAACCCAAATCAATTATTTCCATTCTTAAAGATCCCATCCAATAACTCCTTGTGATGTAGGAGGTAGTGTTTTCTAAGTGCAAAGGTAGAAATGCTCGGTTAGAAGACTGGGGGTATGCAAAACACATTTAAATGCTGTGGACAATAGAGATTAGGCAAAACCTAAAATGACTGAAGAACTAGATGCTATTGGAGTGACATCATTTGAGATCATAGGAGTAGCATTGACATTGGAGTGCCTCTTTCTGCGGTGTTGTTCGTCCCTCCAGCTGTCCACAGCAGCCTGAATGAAGATACTGAGAAGCAGAGATTTGGACTGACCCAGAGTTGGGTTTGTGTCAGTGTGGTTGGATATAGGGACAAGAGCCAAGAAAACTGAAGGTACTGTCAAGGGTGTGGTCTGAATTATAGACCATGGGGGTCAAAGCTCAACAGAGTGGGGGTTGAAAACAGAGGAGAGAAGAGCTACAATGAAGAGAATAAATCAGGTAGAAAAGGGTTCTATATTAAAGAAAATAAATCTGTAAAAGAGGGTACCCCTGAGATAGAATAGGAACAAAGATATAAACAAGGATGGTGGTTCTTAAATCAGATATTTTAGATGTGAAGCAATTCTAGGTCATGCTAACTCAAGAGTATGACCATTAGAGTGGGTCATTGAAGTGGAAAAAAAAGTAAATACCGCTATGATGAGAGCGAGGAAAATGTATGAGATATTCGTTTGGCTGTTTGACATATTTTCTATTCATGAGGGGTTTGTTATAATAAACCAAACTTTAAAGTCACAAATGAATGAGGTGACATCTAAACAGCTTACAGACATCATCATATAAAGGCCAAATGGCCTCTTTAAGAACGTAGGCATTTATTTTATGCACCAAACAGGAATTTAGTCTTTCAAAGCAACATTGACGAGGATGGAGGAAGTCTACTCTTCTTTGTGACCTTGACAGATGGAAGATGTACAGAAACAGTCCACCTGATTGCAGAGAAGGGAAAGCCATGCTCCAGATAAGAAAATGTGAACTGTGTCCACCAAGAGATTGAGAAGATAGGGTGTTTTGTTCCATCATAGCTTTTGCTATATCATACGAGTACAGAGAACAGGGTGAAATGGTTTAGGTGTGACTAGAAAGCTCAAAGGCTAGAACATTATGAATGAGAGTGGGGGACCTTACAGCAATAAGGGTGATGAAGAGAAGAAATAACAGCAACCGAGTGCTTGCTTTTGGTAAGGTGCTTTCTACTTGACTTACCTCAAACCTAGAAACAATCAGGTGACGTATTATTGTTTTTAACTTTAAAATGTGGTTGAGCTGAGACGCAGAGAGGTTTATAGACTTTGGGCACACCATTAATATGTGAAGAAGCGAACCATTTTTTGCAATCAAGGATATAGGGATATGTGGAGAATAGTGAATTTCCCTGGTTCCATGTTTTTCTTTTATTATTTATTTATTTTTTAATACTCATCCTATTAACCCCTGGTGGACTCTTCTCTGTGGTGTGTAAAGAGGGTAGGAAGGCAATTGGTGGAGTTCCGTGGTCTGTTCCCTGAGTGCTCGGCATGGCTCCCGTAGCGGCTGTAGCAGTTACACGCCTAGAGAAGGAGCGCAGGACATCCTGGTCAGAGGCATCTGAGATGGCTAAGTAACGAGGCCACCCCATGGCCCATGCGATCAAAGAGATAGAAGAGACGAGCTGTTTAGATTCCGGTGTTGTCACTGAATCACACAAGGTTTAGCAGTTTACATCCTATGTTGTTCTCTAAATGTACTAGTTCATGTTCCATAGTAAAGGTCACTAACACAGATTCATGAGAATCACATTACATATACTCGTATGCTCTGCTTTGAACAGAAACTCTAGAGCCAGCCTGCCTGCACTCAAATCCTTGCTCCTGTGCTTCCTGGCTGTGACTGTGGGCAAAGTTAGCTATTCGGTGCACAGCTTCATCATCTATAAGGCAAGGATAGTGATGGGCTGACCTCATAGGATCTTTATGAGCATTTAGGGAGGTAGTAGAAACTTAAAAATACTCAATAAATATTAGTGATTATTGCTTACAATATTGTCTATACACACACACACACACACACACACACACACACACACACACACACACTAACACTAACCACATACCTATGGGCCACGTTCTCAGAAATAAAATCTAAGCACTGAAGACAATGCCAGAGCTTACCAGGTGCTTCCGGGAACAGTGACATACCGCAGAGGCCTGTTTCTCAATGTTATGCCTGGGGGCACTCTGAGATGCCTGCTGAGCCTCCCTCTGCCTGAATATTTCTCTGTCCCTATCTGACAGACTGTGATTTTGTGGCAACTTTGTCCTGATGTCTTGTTATTCACTGTGGTGTTTCCATCGCCATCTGTTTCCTTTCCCAGCCCATTTTTTTTTCCCAGCCTAGAAATTTGTCATAGCTCTCCTTTAAGCTAGTTGCTCACAGCTTTCTTCCCTTCATGCTAGCTGCAAAGTTAACCATAGCATCTCACTTGGGTTTTATTTCCTTGTGGCCCGTGCCCTTCCCCTCACTCTTTCTGATTCAGCCTCTTAATTTTTCTGTCTTAAGCTGCAGTTGTACCTTCTAAAAAAGGCAGACAGGCCATGGCACTCTCTCTCTCTCTCCCATAGTATCAGCAAATGGTTTTGATTTCTAGAGCATCTATGGGTCATATGCTTTTTGTTTTTCTATGGAGGAATGAATTTCATGAACACGGAGAGCTTCAGTTCTTCCAGTTTTATGGCTAAAAGCATAGTTAATCGTTGCGGCAGCCTGCTCTTTCAGTTGGCAGACGGGCATCCTTGTCACCAGACGTGAAAGCAGCTTTGTCAAAATGCTAGTATTATTAAGGGAAATGCTGCACTTTCTGTCAAAGCTGAGCTGGCATAACAAGGGTTTTCCTCAGACAATCTTAAGTGTTGTAATGATTCTCCCAAATCTCCATTTTCCTTTTTCAGTTTAGATGCTTCTACATCAGCCTATATGGGAGCATGTGGTCGGGGGGGTGGGGGGGTGCGGGGGGGGACGGAGGCAGTTCCACAAATATCACCATTCCAATCTTTGGCTTTCTAATGCTTATCAATGTGTATACCAATGACTTAGTATAACTTTTAAAACCCAGAGCATTGTTTGAAAAATCACACTTCATTTGTCAGAGTTACAATATATGGAATCTAAATAGTATCATTTAAGTTATGATTTTCTCATCTTTAAAACAGAAATGAGAAAAGCTTCCACTGAGCCACGGTGAATCTCTAGTTACCTAATCTATATGAAAATATTTTGAAAATCCTAGATAAAAAGAAGTTTTCATGTTTAATGAAACTTCTAACATTTTAGGAATTCTAAGGTGAACCATATATGAGCAGGTTCTTTATTTAACTTGAAGCCAGTGTCATTATTATAGTCACATTTTTTACACATGTCACCAAGAAGTAACTTATAGTCTATATTTCGAACTAGACATGATCACTGTATTATGGCAACACAGCTCCTCTGGACACTGTGTGAATGGAGAAGATAGCAGGATATCCACCCAGGTGTTGTGAGTTGAAATGTTCCAAAATGGTCAGCAGGGTGACTAAACTGTTTGAAGTATTCATTTTGTTTAGTTTTATTCGTGACAGTTGCAAGTCATAGTGACCGTCTGGGAGCATGTGTAATGAACTTGACATATGAGGCTGCGGTAATCATTACGCAATCTTCATAGTTCTGTTTCAAGTATTTATTGATATCCAGGTGGAAAACTTGTACACGGTTTGAGAATACTATGTGTAGAGTAAGGAAGATAGATGTGAGTCATGGGAAAATCTATGAACTCATAAAAGACCTATTTAAATGGTATGTACTAATTTTGAATTTGCGTTCCATGCCCTCAGTGCATAGACTTAAAAGTCTAAACTGAGAAAATAAAAATATTATTATGGCAAAGTGATAGAAAAAATATGAGGTGGAAGATCCAGGCTTGTTCTGTCATTCCAGTCCGCAGAGTATTGACTGCAAAGCCATTTGTCCTGAGTCAGGTCACTCTCAGTGTGCTTCTGACTTGGGTATCTCCCAAGTTTGCCTTTTCCATCTAAAGTTTTTCGGAAAAGCTCTCTTAATCAATGCTTCAAAAATAATTAGTTCAAGTCATCACTCAAAAGCGCTAAATGGAGCAAAGTGCTCTCCTGGGTAGCCTTATATAAGTTGTTGATAAAAATGAACTAGGAAGTGGTCATTGAGTCATGAATTTTGCCTCGGTCATGATCATCAAAAGCACACAGTATGATTGACGGCAGTTACATCATTGTTCTCCAGTGCAGTGTGTTGGGTATAATTACCGAATTCTGGTAAACAGACTTGGTCTTAAGGAGTGGTTTTCTTTGATTGCACAGATAATGTTTTACTTCACTTTAGCAAGGCTATGTGAACTGCAAAAACTATAATTATAGAACCTCTCTAATATGTTTTCTGAACTTCTCTGACAGTATTAAAAAAAATGTTCCTCAACAAGAGAATGAGGGATTACTTATGCAGACATTGATGTGGTAAACACCTTTTATTCGCTTCAGGTTAAATTGTGCATTTTAAACGTGGCTGTAAAAAGCTTAGTCAAGGTCACTTTATGGCCCCTAACCCAAGACTGGTGCATGCTATAAAAGTGTTTAGAATTTACACTGTGTGCAGATTTTCTAATCCTGCCTTTGAACGTCTTAAAGTACCTCCCTGCCAGGCTAATACATTTAAAGGAACTGGATGAGTGAGCAATCAAGACGTATTAGCGTGGCAGGACATTGGCCAAGTGCCCTCTATTCTTAGCCATTACGTTGGAAGGCAAGTTTTCAAGCCTCTTAAGAAATGCTTTTGACAAAAACATGTAGCAGCAATCCTAGACTATTTCAGTACAACCATAGTACAGAAAAGGAGCTGATTTTTAAAAACTAAAATGTGCTATTTTGTATGTTGATTAAACATTATTGATAGATTGGTAATGTCAACCTGAAAATAGCTGCAGCGAGAGGCAAACAAGCATTTATTTGGGATGAAAGAATGGCAGTGTGGGGTGCACAGGTTCAGATAGATACCCAAATACTCTTCTCACTTACAAGGTGAAAGCACAGGGATTTTTAGGAGAAAAGTAAGTGGAGGGGAATGGGGAGGGCAATTATGTGAGTTAAGAAAAAAAGTTCCCTCTGAGTATTTTAACATACCAAGCTATTCTGAGTTATGCCTTGATTGACTGCCGATACTGTTTTCGGAAAGCCCACAGCCATCAGAGTCGTGATCAGCAAGTCCAATTTCCCTCTAACTTCCCAAGCAATTGCTTAAAACAATGGCTGTTTTGCACAGTGCAATGATTTTGCCCAGGTTCAAACAGGGCCATGGGAAGACCTTTCTCTGCAATGGCCAATCAACTCCCATTTAAAAATGGCTCCAGTCAGGTCAGTTTTTCACGATAACTATAAATGATTCAGTCACCCCCTCTCCCTCCCAATATTTTTGAAAGCCTCCCTAAGTCACTCTGAAGCCCTCTTCTCCAAAGGGATTGACCCTGTTAGCACAGGAGCCATTTGCCAATTTCAAGTCCACTTCTTTACAGCAGCAAAGACACTTTTCCTAAGTTATTGTCTTAGTATGAAAAATCTGCTCCCAGTAATAGGTTTATTGATATCAAACAAAGTTTCTCTCTTACTTATTCTTGCCCACTTTTGAATGATGTTTATTTACTGTTTTATACTTAAACATAAAAGAAACATAGAAGAAACCAAAGAGCAGAAATAGTATGAATTTGCAGCCAATCTCCATGCCATCTTAGCCTCATGCCTCCCTGGGTCAAAAATTCCAGACATGAACAGCTTACCTGGCATTTGTATATGCCTGTGATAATTGTCACTTCAGTCTCCCTAAATGGGTGCCTGGTAAATATTCCCTAATCATGAAAATAATATCAGTGAGATTTCATCATTATAAAAATTTCCTGAATTGAGTATGTAGCATATTTAAAGTTATTATTTACGCATAAACAAAGAACTACAACCACACACACACAAAGGCAGTGGAACTCAGATACCTTGCCTTTTCTGAATGGAAGTTTGACATTCAGCCTTTCCACAAGGAAACTCAACTTAAAGGAAATTCCACTTAAAATCCTCAAGGGATATCTTGTCTTACACATTCTAAGTCTTGTAAAGACGAATAATCTTACTCCAGGGAGGACAATAGACCAAAGCTAGCAGTTGTTGGGATAAATAAGGATAAAAGAATGTCACAGGCAATATACACTTTACTAACACTCATATGAAGTATATTAACACGAAATCCAGAATCATGTCAACATCGCTGATAGATGGGGGAAACAGACGGTAGCTCTCTCGAAAAGAAAAAAAAAAGTCTAAGTTTAAAAGAGCATTGGAACATCTGGAATCTTAACTTTCAGTGAGCATTCAACTCTCTACTCTCTTAATTCAGGAAATTCATTTCCTGGCATCTGTTTCAGAAGGAAGTTGGTGATATCAGTAGTGATTACTATGCGATCATTTACACCCGCATAATATATTGAATTTTCAACCTCAGCACTAACAGTTAAGTAACAAGCCATTCAACTCTTGGAGCTCTGCTGTATCCAAGGGAAGAGAATTAAGATGCAACAGAACAGAATTTTCACACAGTCTTTTCCGACAGTACCTCAGCTGTCATCCAAAAAGCTTTGCCAATGACACCGATTCTCTCAGATACAGGACTTTTCAGTCACACAACCACCCACCTTCCTGTTGATTCTGTTATAAAGTTTTTTTTTTGAAAGAGAGAAGTAATAACATGAGCAACAGTCACTATTTGATTCCTTCCAGAACTTTTCTGCTGTACAGAACACCACGTTCTGGGTTTGAATGTTCTGCTAACTCAAGAAATACATTTCATTTCTTTGCAGTTAAACTAGCCGTCAGTGATAATACCTGTATCTACTTCAGGTTTAAAATGTGAGGTAAAAGAATGGGAGATAAAACAATTTATAGGTGTTTTTACCTCTGGGAAAATATCCTTAAACATGGAAAACATTCATGCCTGAAAATATATATAAATGAATTGTTGGGCATATGGGTTATTATTTTAAAAGTTGATCTAAATAATTTTATATAAGTACACAAACTCTATCTTGCCTGTAAACATAAATCTATAAATAAAATTACAACCTTAGGGTCGTTGGAAATGGTACCATTTGAGTTATGTAATATACATAGAACTGCCTAATTGTGAAGTATGACCTGTAGCTTCCTAACAGACAGATCTCAGCTTTTACTAAGGTTAGATCATCGATGTGTCCACCTTAAAACAACATGAATTATATAGTGATAACAGCACAGGAATATTAATCTCTGTGACTTGTTAGGAATATAGGGGACTAATAAACATACCTTACTCCTCCTCCAGAGTTCAAAACAGATGGAGAATCAAGTCACAAGTCAAAGAATTTCCAGCTTTATTTAAGATAAATTGAGTGGCCTAAAAATCTTCATTCAAAATGGCGTGATGATACTCCTAATTAAACAGAAATACTACCTACTCAGTGGGGCAGAGGGACAATCACATGCTTCCCCCAAGGAAGTCTTCTGTTTGGTTATTTATGGTGTAGGGGAGACGAGAATCCTCCTGGAGCAAGGTTGGCTTTTGAAAAAGGCAGGGAAGAAAGGACTGAGTCAGATAATGTAGTTCCATCTCAAAGATCAGCTTAGTCATTGTGCCTCCCATGGATGCATGAAAAGACCAGGAGTTTTCTTCTTTCTGGAAGCTTTCCACGTGAAACCCAAAAGGTGGGGCATGAGGACTTTGCCATACTATTCTTCTCACCACCACGACCACCAAACTAATGCCACCATCAGTGATTTACTCTGGCTTGTAATATTTGTTGTATGAACACATACATACAAAAAATAATGGCCGTGCCTTATTTCTAACTTAATCCTCATAATGACTCTTCATGGCAAAACTAGAATCTCTATTTTCAAAAACAAAAAAAAGAGAAATTGGATGACAGAGTTTAGGAAACTTGTTCAGAGATAAATGGAGGGTTGGATATGCCAGACTTACCCTTCTGTTCTGCAATTACCAGGATATTTCTATAACTTAAAGAAATAGCAACCAAATGGCAAAAGTGTAAGTATATTTTTAACATTGACTAAGATTTTCTTTAGCTAAAAAAGAGAACTCTGGATCTTCAATCACCTTGTCAATGCAATCATTATTGATTATAAAAATGTGATGATATAAAACACACGGATGAAATAATGAATAATTATTAGGAGAAAGTTAGACTCAGAGATTATTTAGTTACATATATCATTTCTTTGTACAAATACCCCAATATTTGTCTTAATATTATGTAATTTGCATTTCTTATAGTCATTTGGCTTCTCAGAATAGTTTCTTCCCAAGTATCTTTTCAGTGTAAGATTTAACTAAAATGCCAGTCTTCATAGGCTTTAGTTTCTTAAATATTGTTCTTGGGTGAGATATTAGAAAATTATTTTCTCTGTATATACTGTTAAGATATCCTTACTTACCCATCTACATCTACCCTAGACCTCATTTTCTTATAGTTTTTCATGTGTGTGTAAAGGGTTTTGCACGTAGGGGTGCAAGGATGCACCTAGCTAGCTGCCATATGCCAGTTATTCTCAAAAATTTTAACTGAGAGCTACTATAAGGTATGCATTTCATATTATGATTCATTATATTCATGTGTACAAATGTGAAAAGAATTTCATAGTACATGTCCTTACTGCTTGTGCTATACATTGAAAATTCACATTTTTTCTCCCTTTCATTCTTTATTTAAATGCTTGTCAGGACCCACAAGAAGGAGTTTTTGCTCCACTATTGAAATGTGACCCACACCATCCCAGAGCACAATTTTTAATCCCTTTGTCCGGATTCCAGGCTACAGAGTCAGATGCCACGTTTTCCTGTAGCCTATCCACTCCTGTTTTGCGCCCTCTTGCCAAAAATACTCATCTGTTCCCTCACAATACCTCTACTCATACTATAGAACTCAATTCAACAAATATTCAGTGAGCTGTTCACTTTTATTGGGACTGTGCCAGGACCTGGATCTATCAGATGTCAATGTCTGTGCCCTGGAATTGAGTAATGAATTGTACAGTGTTGTTAGTATTGAAATTGGATCATCTTGTGTAGCCTATTTCAAATTATTATTTCAGGGCTGTTGTGCTCTGTTGAGATTTTGTTTGCCAATCTACGTTAACTGACACATGAGTACTTACCTTGATTTTGCAGATGTTTCATAATAGATACTGGTAGGAAATAGCAATTGTCAGCTGTCTAATGTCAATGAGTAGATTGTAATAGACAAGACTGACATACAGTTTTAGGTAGAAGCTTTGGTCAAATCTTCCTTCTTGATTCCTTACCCCTTTAATTTGTCTTAATATATATTTTTAGAGTGAAATTAAGAATACAATTTTAAAAGAATGGGTATCTCTTGACCACTTTACATGCCCACCCCAGATGGATTTCCTCTTCTTTTTTCTCTGTTCTAATACCAGGAAGGCTTGTACCTACCTTCCTTCTAGCCCTCTGCCTTAGGTGGGGTACCTAAGTTTGGTAACAGCAAGGATGCAGAAGGTGGGAAGAGAGTGAGAGGTCTGAGTATTGCACCAGTCTGTCCTTGCTTCAGAGCTGGGCATTTAGCAGTAGCTACATCTCCCAGGACTACCCATCCCCTGGGACATGCCTCCCCAAGGGTTATAGCACTCCTGCAGCTCTCTGTCTCCCTTGTTCCCTCAGTAACAGAGATGGTCATGTCTGCCATGTTGCCGCATTCAGGATGACTTATCCTCTCCAGCCCACATGTCTCTGAATAGCCCTTTTATTAAAATCTGTCCATATGAACCATTTGGGTGAATTTTACATACTTCTAGGATTTGACTGACACAGTTTTTTTTTCCTCTTTTACTTAAAAATAGGTTTAAAGAATTTTAGGACAGGCTTGACTTTGGTATAGTCTTCTGCACTATTTGAAAGCAACTGAAAAATAACATGTCCTATGTGAAGGTCTCGGGTCAAACATGATGGCAGCATGGATGATCTGAGACTTTAACTCATTTTGCTTTTAAGAGCCTGGTTTTTTGTTGTTACCATTCTATCTTAAAACATGAAAGGAGGAGGAGGAAGATGTAATTCGTAAAAGGTAGATTTGGTGCATTTTCAAATGAGATATTTTTCCATTATGATATTGCCAAAGGAATCTAACCTGAGCAAGTAGTATAGTGGACAGCAGTGTGGGTCGCAGTTATAATTAGATGTACAGAAGTGATATACAAACATGTTTATAATGTCTTGTTTTAAATATAGTAGAAAGCACTGATTATGTGATCTGTATGAAGATTCAGAATTGCATCTGATGTCTATACCTGGTTCTTTTATCTAATACCTTTTATAAAAGTACTAGAGTTTCCTAGTACCTTTACAAAAGGATTAACTGCATCATCTCTCCTCTCTCCCACTTATCTTCTTTCTTGCTGTCTTTCTCTCTCTCTTACTATGATTTTATGGATACATGCATGTGCTTAAGCTCTTGTGTGTGTGTGTGTGTGCATGTCCACACACACACACACACACACACACACACACACACACACATAACACATTAATGTGATTTATAAAGGCAGATTTACCAGTTCTTTATTCATCTGGATTGTGGCATTCTGTTTACAATTTTAGTCTTTTTTTTTAATTGGAAAGTCACTTTTGCATGAACAACTAGTTATTCTTATGGATCATAAATGGATTTTATGTATTGATGTACCTAGTCTAGGAATCCTATCTTGTATTGTTCTTCCTTGCTTCATGCTTAATAATATGAATTCTTTTTATTTACACCTAACACATTTCTATTTACTTTGAAATGTGTTATTTGGCTTGATTTTATATAACAGAAAGAAAATTAAAATCAAGGAAAGAGATTTAGACTTAAATCCATGGAAGTTCAGTTTCCAGGGAACAGAGAGAAACACATTTCAAAGAAAATGCTTCTAAATGAACAAAATTTTACATGCAGACGTTTCTATGTACACTTGGATATGAAATTGTCAAAAATAAAGATGTGGTTCAAAATATATCTTTTGTAACTTGCTACAAAATATAAATAAAGCTTGTAGGAATGAAGAAACTGATAGAGAAGGGGACTCGGTAATACATTCTCCCTTCTGGTGACGCTCAGCACATTTTTTAACACAGTAAATATTTGAACATAATTATTGCCTTGTGAAAGAATTAAATTTTTTTAAATTTTAACAAAAGACCTTCCAAATAAAGCAATCCTGTTTTCTTTTCATGAAATTTATTCACCTTAAAAATGGTTTTAAAGTATTGAGATGTTTAGTGACAGTTCTTTTATAATTAATAAAATATTACTACTTAAAATAAACTTCAGGAACACAAGCCTTCTTGTACACATTTCTTACGGTCTGTATTGTTTCATATAGGTTGTCTAATATGGGTAATACATCATTTTTGGAACATTCGTTTATCAATACACTATTATCAAAGACCTTTCTATTATATTCTTCTATTTCTAATATCAAACATTCTTATTGCAGCATTCAACCTAGTTTATTTGATATTTATCTTTATCTTTGGTAACTAATAGAGTTAATATCATTTACTTTAAGATTATAAATTTAAATATTGAATAGATATTTTTGCTAATGAGATGGCTATGAATTATTATTTTTGCTTTTTGACTTAACATCATCCTGAATAGTATCACTTTTGATTCCGAGAAAGTACCAAGGGAAAAAGGAGTGGACCTTATTCTGGATTGAATGTCAGGGGAACAAAATATTCTGCTATCACTTTTTTTCCTAGAAACATACTAGAATACTTCTGCATTGATAGAAAATCTGTAATTTTTTCAGCTACAAAGGCTTCAACAGCTTTTGTCTTCCTTCCAGTATCTAAAGAGCCAGTATATCCTTTGGCTTCTCCCCAAAGTTTTATAATCAGCTTTGAGAAATTCTACCCATCCCATTTTTTCTTCAAAGAAAGGATATTCTTAGAGTCTAAAATCCAGCTTCATTTAAAAGTATAAAGAAACAAAATAAGATGTGAGGAACATCATTTGTAGTCATAACTACTCTCCTTTTCTCTAAGTACCTTAATTTCTAAATATGAGTGACATTAGTTAGACCACTATAAATCTGTGCATTTTTTACCAACTTCATTCATTTCTTCATTCATGTTAAAAGTTTTTATTAAGATTCTACTCTGTGCCAGCCATTGATGTTGAGAAACAGAAGAGCACAAAACTTATGAAGATTCCAAAGTTGACAGTGCTTGTGTTTAAGTGGTTGTGGGGGGATGGACAAGAGAGAGATAGGAAATAAAAATAATTTAGAATTTAACATATGACTAAGAAATTTTAATTTTGATAAGTACAATGGAAAAAATAGAGCATGTGCCACCCATGGAACTATGTTTAGTACTTCAAATTTATTGAACATGTGAACATATAAATAATGGCCAGACTAACCCTACTGAGTTTCATAATCTCAGCACTATTAGCATTTTGAGCCAGCTAATTCTTTGGTGTGAGGGCCACCCTGTGCATTGGGAGCTGTTTAGCAGACTCCTTCACCTCTACCCATTAGATGCCAGTAGTGCACCCTTCCCCACCTCAGTGTGATAATCAGAAATGTCTTCAGACAGTGATACGTGTCCTCTGGGGAGCAGAATGGCCCTCAGGTGAAAACGCAGATAAACACAAGTAAGAGCTTTCTTTCAGAAGTTGTGTCCAGAAAAAATGTTGCCTCTTTTGAGGAGCATAATTCCTACCTTATCTTTCTTTGTGCACTGCCAGCTAGAAATCACGGTGCCGTAAGATCCACAATTTTGCTTTTTTCTTTATAAAATTTCCCCATATGTTTCTAGTTCATCCTTTTGCATCTTCTCAAAAGACACTAAATGTAGAAAGTAGTCTGTGTAAAAAAGTAAGCTGCCTCTATCAGTTTGCTCTAGCTTTTCTACTTTCATTCCCAATCTACTAGTCTGATTTGTCCTTTTGCAACTGAGTTATTGTAATGACTTCCTGCCTCTGGTCTCCCATGCCGTGATGTAGGACCCTGACAGGCTAACCTTTTCAGAGCAGTGACTTCACATCACATTCTTACTTAAAATATGCTGAACAAAGTTCAAACTCTTAAAAATAAAATACTCAGAATCTGTTCTAGGTCTTTGCTCTCAAATATAATTGGTCTGTTCAAGGTGAAGCAGTAATAATCATTATCCTCACGCCCATAGCATATCTTGTTTCTTTTGACTGAAACACTTCACCTAACTCTATGGTTTTCTTAAAATCTTTCTGTGTTTTTGAAACCATTGTTTGTTTGTAGCTGTTTTAGTTTCACAACAAAATTGAGAAGGTTTGGAGCTTTCCCATACACGCTGTGCCCACACCCATGCTTGGCTTACCGCATCATCACCATCACTCACCAGAGAGGTACATTAGTTACCAAGGATGAACCCATATTGATGTAACATAATCACCCAAAGTCCACAGTTTGCCTTTGGGTTGATTCTTGGTGTTGTACATTTTATGGGTTTGGACAAATGCATAATGACTACATCCATCATTTTAATATCATCCAGAGTATTTTGCTGTCCTGTGTGCTTTGCCTGTTAATTCTTCCCCCACCCACCCCTGGAAACCACTCATCTTTTTACTGTCTCCACAGTTTTGCCTTTTCCGGAATGTCCTGCAGTGGTAATCATACAGCATGTAGTCTTTTCACTTCATAACATGCATTTAAGTTTCCTCCATGTTTTTCAAGGAGGCTTCATACCTCATTTCCTTCAGTGATAAATAATATTCCTTTGTTTGAATGTACCACAGTTTATTTATCCATTCACTTACTGAAGGACATCTTGCTTGCTCCAAGTTTTGGTGATTATGAATAAAGCAGCTATAAATATCTGTGTCTAGGTTTTTGTGTAATGTTTTTAAATTCATGTGGATAAATACCAAGGAGTACAATTGTTGGGTTGGACAGTAAGAGTATGTTTAGTTTTGTAAGACACTGCCAATTTTCTTCCAAAGTGACTCTACCATTTTGCATTTCCACCAGCAATACATGAGAGTTCCTGTTGTTCCATGTCATTGCCAGAATTTTATGATGTCGGTGTTCCAGATTTTTCCATTCTAGTAGGTGTGAAGTAGTATTTCATTGTTTTAATTTATATTTTCCTGATAAACTATGATGTGGATCATCTTTTCATATGCTTATTTGTTATCAGTACATCTTCTTTGGTGAGGTTTCTGTTGAGATCCTTGACTGTTAAGATCTGGCAAAGTGTCTGTTAAGATCTTGTTGAGTGTTAAGATTTCTTTATATATTATGGATAAGAGTCCTCTATCACCTTTGTCTTTTGCAAATATTTTCTTCCAGTTTGTAGCATGTCTTCTGTTATCTTTACTTGGTCTTTTGCAAAGCTGAAGTTTTTAATTTTAATGAAATCCAGTTTATCAAGTATCTCTTTCATGGTTTATGTCTGGTGTTGTGTCTGAAAAGGCATCACCATACCCAAGGTTGTCTAGGTTTCTCCAGTGTTATTTTCTAGGGGTTTCATTGTTTTGCATTTTATATTTGCTTCTCTCATCCATTTTGAGTTTATTTTTATGTAGGATATAAGGTCTTTGTCTTTTTCTGGATATGGATGTTCAGTGTTCCAACACCATTTGTTGAAGAGCCTATCTTTGCTCCATTTCTTTGCCTTTACTCCTTTGTCAAAGATCAGTTGACAGTATGTGTGTAGCTCTATTTCTGGGGTTTGATGCTGTTTCATTGATCTGTCTGCCTATTCTTTTGCTAAACTACACAGTCTTGACTCCTGTAGCTTTACACATAAGTCTTGAAGTCAGACTCCAGCTTTGCTCTTCACTTTCAAAATTGTGCTGACTATTCTGGGTCTTTTGCCTCTCCATATAAACTTTAAAATCATTTTTTCAACATCCACAGAATAACTTACTAGGATTTTGGTTGGGATCATAATGGAATCTATAATGGCTTTGATAGATCAAGTTGGAAAGAATTGACATCTTGACAATATTGAGTCTTCCTGTCTGTCCATGGCTTGGGATATCTGCATTTACTTATTTATTCATTGATTTCTTTCATCAGAATTTTATAACTTCACTCATATAACTCTTGTTCATATTTTGTTAGATTTGTACATAAATGTTTCATTTTTGTGGGTGCTAGGATAAATAATACTGTGTTTTTAATTTCACATTCCATGGGTTCATTGCTAGTATATAAAAAAGCATTTGACTTTTGTATATTAATCATGCATCCTGGAACATTGCTGTACTTGGTTATTTTTTCCAGAAGACTTTTGTCAATTCTTTTGGATTTTTTACACAAATGATCATCTGTCTGTGAACAAAGACAGTTTTATTTCTCCTTCCAAATTTGTATACCTTTTATTTCCTTTTCCTGCCTTATTGCATTAGCTAGGACTTTAAATAAAATATTGAAGAGGAGTGGTAAGAGGGGACATCTTTGCCTTGTTCCCATCTTAGTGGGAAATGTTTGATATTAGCTGTAGGTTTTGTGTAGATATTTTTTGCCAAGTTCAGGAAATTCTACTCTATTCCAAGTTTCCTGGGATTTTTTTCTTTCAAATCATGAATGGGTGTTGGATTTTGTGAAATGCTTTTTCTACATCTATTGATATGATCATTTGGTTTTTATTTTTTAGTCAGTTTATGTGATAGATTACATTGATTTTCAAAGGATGAAAAAGCATTGCATACCTGGTAAAAATCCAAGTTGATAGTGGTGTGTGATTCTTTTTATATCTTGTTAGAGTCAATTTCTTGATATTTTGTTGAGGATTTTTGCATTTATGTTCATGAGAAATATTGGTCAGCAGCTTTCTTGTGTTGCAATATCTTTGTCTGGTTTAAACACTTGGCTTCATAGAATGAATTGAGAAAAATTCCCCTTTCTATACTCTAAAAAAGATGTTAAGAGAATTGGGTACAAAGCTGTCTCTATACAACCTTAAGGGATGTTTAATTCTGTTTAGAGGTCAGAATAAAGACAATAGTCCTCTTGTATCTAAAAGTTACTAAAGCCAAGCTTCTTTTAGAAATATAGTTATAGGACAAAGGAAATGGAAAACCTCAGCCTTTGGCCCAAGGCTGTGAGTACAGAATCAAGTAGAAGCCGGTGTTTTCTAGCCTTAACACAAATAGGTGTGATCTAAATTCTTGCCTTATACACATAAAACAGAAATTCCCAAAGAAGAAAAAGTTCAAGGAACATAATTCACATCAGACCCCAGAATAAATCAACAATAAAATATTGCAAAACACAAATATGTCCAGTGACATCACATAGCAGTCAGAAATAATAACTGCCAAGGACCCATTGATAGGAGAGGAATCTGAAATATTCTTTAAAATAAGAATTTTTAAATGGTCAAATAAATAAAAGAAGAAATATGGTTGCCAAGGCAATAAAAAACATGATTTAGAAAAAAGAATGTTTTGCAGAACCCCAAAATATGAAATCTAAACAATAAAGTAAAATAAAATTACAAAAAAGAAAACTTAATGGGATAGGTAAAAATTCAGTTCAAACTGAGTTCAAATTGAGAATCAGGAAAAGGGAAAACTTTACTGTTTGAAAACATATTTTCTGAGAATTCTTCAAAACTGAAAAAATTAAGTCAAAAAATAATTAAAAGTCCTGGAAGGGATAAATTAGACACGTCTTTGTCATTCTATAGAATATCAAATGAAAATGAAAAATTTTTAAGTTTTTAGGAAAAAAAATCACAAAGAAAGAAAATTAGAATGAAAATTTTCATAACCAATGCTATATAAAGAACATAAAGGAATAACGTTTTCAAAGTGCTGACAGAAAATAATTACTATCAACTTCCAGGTCAATTCCTGGCTAACTTGTTATTCAATGCATTAGAGAACAATAACAATATTTTTCAGACCTGTAAACAGCAAGTTTACCAGCTACAGACCTTAACTGAAAGAACTACAAAAGATATACATCAGCTTATCAGAAAATTAATGTAAAAGAAAATAAGGGGATGAAAGACACAAAGATGAGCCCAAAATTGAGAGAGCATGATTGTCAAATCTAAATAATTATTGACTTGAAAAAAATAATAATGAGAAGAAAAAAATAATAATGAGAATACATTGGGGGATGGCTAAAATAACATAAACTAAAATACAGGCTAAAACTAAAATGAATCTAAACAGGGGGGTGTAATTCAAAATATAAGCATTTCAGCCCCTATGGCTAAAGATGTTCATGGATGTTATACCTCGTTGGAACATTTGAAGTTATTTGCATTTTAAAAATATATAATAGAACATGTAGTTTCCAAACTTATGGGGCTGAGTTTTGGGGATGGGAGGGGATGGAGAAGAAACAAATGTGCTCAATCTGTTAGAAAGAAAAAAAAAAAAGGGGAGTGGGAAGCAAAAAATAAAAGGTCAAAGGTAAAATGTATGTACAAACTATATAATTATATGTGTTAATATAGATATTTAAAAACAGTATTGACTGGAACACAGGTAGCTAAAAGAGTAGCAGAATATACATTATTTCTTGTTTGTGAGTGCCTACCCAGAAGGTAGAATAGAGATAGAAGAAGAAATTTAAAACGTGAATTGGAAGAATGCACACCTCAAAAAAGGAAGACTTAAAATGGAACTGGGAAATTGGAACTTTCACTTTAACATTATTCTGGTATAGCCTCTACTGGAATTAATAATGACAGGATTGTTATTCTCTGAAGTTCTCTGTAGTTAAATATTCAGAATGTTAGCTCTCTGAAATTCTCTGTAGTTAAATTTTGTTTAAATTTAAATTTTATTTTGTTTCTAAAAATAGAGATGAGGGCAAGGAACCAATATATTCTAGTTCCATCCTTGCCCTAGTAAATGACTGTTTACCTTACTGGTCCTGAAATTTCATTAATTTTAAAATGAGTAAGTTGCACTAAATTGTCTCACAAGACTCATTAAATCTTAATACATTGTGCAGAATATGAATAATATTGAGGATATAGCAGCATTGAGCCAAACAATTTCACTCAGGGGACTTTCCTTCCCTTTTGCGGAGTATGTGCATAATTTCTATTATAATATTGGAAAACCTCAGATAATATACTCCGTGACTGTAATTTTATGGGTAATAAAATATTAAATACTCATGCCTATTCTGATGGTTTCCACCACAGTGTAGTAGAGGAATGACCTCTGAGGAACTCCCTGGTTGGACATATTATCTCCCTGTCTTGAGTTGCCCCTGCACTTGCTCGCACCTCTTCTCTTTGGGGATCTTCACTGAGTCACCTTTTCCATACCCGAATACTTCTCAGCCATTATCTCCCTCCTACCTTCTCCTTTTGCTAGTTGAGGACAGAATTGATAAGAGTTAAGACTTGTAATGGCAACAAGAGAAAGAAGGATATATAAACTTGATTAACATCTCTTGTTCAAAATCCCTGGCTTTTGCTAAATTCCAGGAATGGTGACTTCAGGCAACATTTACTGTTTCAGGCCCTTTTTAGAGGTCTGTTCATCAACTGCAGTCCTCAAGCCTACCTAAATTCTTCTAATGGAAAAATAGGTCTTAGAAAACAAGAGGAGATGAGTGATGGGCTCAGGAGATTACCGAATCTTACATGCCTTTCTCAATCTTCTGAATCTTTGCCCCAGTACATCGGAGAGAGCTGCTGCATTCCAAGTTTCTATCACCCAATTTGGAATTCTGAGTGCATTTTTTTTCCATTCATAAAAAAAAAGTGTAATACAGCCTTTGACAGCTTGAAATTAGATTTCTTTTAGTTTCTAAGGTAATAAACTCTGGCATTCTTAATCAGCTTTCTGTTGTTAAGAAAAACTGACCTTTTAAAGTAAAGACTAAATTTCAATAGGTAGATCCATGCTACACAGGATTACACAATTTATATAGAAAAGAGAGCCTGCCTTTTTTAATTAGGTGGTACTTATTGGGTGTGTTTCTGTGTATCCTGGAGAAGGGAGTGTGACCTGTTTATACTCTACAGTAGTGTGTAGCAATATGATATCTCACTTTTCTGTAAGATTCAAGAATTGAATAGTCTGCAATGCTTTCTCAAAATCATGGAATTCTAATATTTAGAAATTATTTTTAAAAGTGAGGATATAAAACTGCTTAAAATAATCTTTTTTATTTTATCTGAATCTCTGTATATCCATAAAATTTCAAATAAAAATATCTAAGCCAATATTCAGGTTTTTTGTTTTATTTGATAGTAGTATTCTTTTAGCGTTTATAAAACGTCTGACCTTTATAAAAACTTGAAGTTTCAGCAGATAACTCTCAGAGGTTTATGGATCTGTGATCATACACTCTAAATCATCTTTATTTACCCTTTATATATGATAATGCACAAAATATCAAGTGATATTTTCTTACATTGATTTTCAGTGAAGATTCATGTGGATGGTATTTTAGGCACAACTTTTTATATTTTTATTGAA
The DNA here is from genome assembly GCA_032199065.1 of Smutsia gigantea. Classification (NCBI taxonomy): domain Eukaryota; kingdom Metazoa; phylum Chordata; class Mammalia; order Pholidota; family Manidae; genus Smutsia; species Smutsia gigantea. The sequence continues at coordinate 214,212 of JAVSCE010019492.1, forward strand.
ATATCTTTTTGCCATTATAAAGATGTATAGAAATCTTATTGTTTTTGTGTAATATGATTGAATTCTTTGGTTATTCATATTATTATATAAAATTGAGGGGGGTAAATTTAAAATATGTAAAAGAGTTGCTTGTTTGAAACAAAAATTGTCAGCCGATTATTTCTATTCACTTGAGTAGAAAAATCGCCTATATTAATTTTGAATTATTTTTGAGTACAGAATATAGTAGGTTTGACATTGAAATGAAATAAAATTCTACTGAAGCTTGGTACTTTGTTTCCTTGAGACAGCTCTTGAATTAACTTGCTTGAGTTAACTCCCCTTTTACTTGTTTCCATTATATTATCCTTTATATATATATGACATTAAATTTTAGTTACTAGTTATCTTTCTTTAGGGGACTTGTGGAGTCTAGTATCACCTGCAGTTCAGTCAGAAAGTCCATTGACACATGGTGTTAAGTTTTTTGAGCATTTCCTAGAGGAATTGTCATGTATAAGAACTTGGCCATTTCTCAACACTTTTGTTTTCATTGCCTTTGCAAGTAGAAATGGCAAGCTATAGGAAGTTAGATTTGGGGAGGAGAAGGTTATGAAATCAAACAATCTTGATATTTTATTCAATGAATGAGAAGACCAAGAAAACCCAGAGAGATTATATGTTTCAATTAATGCAAAAAGTTAATACAAACAACAGCTTTATCCAAACATTTTGAACCTAGTGTATTATCTATTATTAGTAAACATAGATTAACTTTCCTCTGTTTAAGCATTTGTTAAAGGACAGTTACATCCTTTTCAGCTTGTTAGTTTTTTGTTTGTCATCGAATTTAGATTCACAGTGTAGTTTTGCTGTATTTCATGATAATGTTCAAGAACTTAATATATGAGTCCTGCTAAATTAATCCATTCTGTGTAAGCAATTTTATCTCTCCTAGTGACACATTCCAGGTTGCTAAAATCTTCCCTGTATCTGGATTTTTCTCTCCTACTTCTCAGTAAGTTGTGTGTGAATAATTGAGGAGGTCTTAATAACCAAAGGTATCCAGATGGTAGAAAATGGCCTTTGGACAGACTCGTATTATATTGCTATTAAGATGACTAAGTGATGGAAATTAGGTATTGTAATAAAGTGTTCCCTAAGCCAAATTCATGTAGGTAGAAAAACTGACGTTAGCTTTTGATTGTGGTCTACACCCACACATGTTAAAGACACCTGTGAAAAATCAATTCTAAAAAATTTGCTTTTAAGATGTAACTATCAGTAAAATTAGAATCTTCTTCCAAAGTTCCAAAGTTTTTTTTCTAATAATTACTTGGAAAGACTTTACAATGATCTGATTCAGATAGAACGTGACATCAAGTGGTACATTTCTTTAACATGTAAGATTTTTAAAACTTAGTTTTAACACCTTTAAGAGTAACAAACACAACGGAATATTGCAAAATGATGTAAAAGGCATCCAAGCAATAACAGATATTAAATGACAATGGCACTTAGAATTTGTATCATGTTCAAAAGTTTGATTGAATGAGGATGGCCAAAATACTAGTATTCTGGAATATTTTAAAGCTAAATGCCTTCTAGAAATAAACAAACAGAAAGAATAATGTTGGCCAGTAACTTTGGATTGAGTATTTAAGTAAAACTATGACAATTACAAATGCAGTAGAACATGAGCATTCACTAAGGTATAATGCAATGATAGACAGAAAAATACTCAAACAGAGAGCTGACATGTGGTATTCTAATAAAATGAGAAAACCCTGAGTTCTGACATCTAATCCCCCATGACTTTTTTTATGGCTTCCCACCTGATCACTCGCTTCCACTCTATTTTTCTGGCGACTTTGACAACCACAAAGGAGTTAAAACTGCAGGATATTCAACTTTCCAAAAAGTTGGTATAGTAACCCATTGCCTAATTGGGATCCTCTCTTTCAGCCACCATTAAAGGAAATGAATTTGTTTATTACAGACTTATAACTTTTGTGTAATTGTTAAAATATGATATTTTGTAATAAGTAGTACTATTCACTTTCATATTTCACTCCCTACCAGAGAACTGCCCATAGTCTTTAAAAATAGTGATAACAATGGAAGAGAAAATCTGGCAGAAAATAAATGTTATGGCCCATCAAACAATCCTAGTTTTATAGTATTTCCAAAATATATCAAATCTATTTTCCAGCTATAAATATTATATAGATCATAAGCTGGATTTTCCTTAAAAATATTAAACAAGAAAACCAAGCATGATAAAACCTAAGGAAATATATATGCCCATATGAATAATTGTTCTTCTTATGATACAAAAATATAAACACCTGCATGTAGTCCTATTTTAAACCTATGCCCTAATACTACCACACTAAAATGCATGTTTGTTTTGTTTATATGATC